>ML800351.1:21619-46895 GCA_009831015.1 Picea engelmannii | reverse complement strand
CCATTGTATATATATAAAGAAATTGAAAATAAAAAAAATATTATGGTTAAAACATTTGGATGGTGTGTTGCTCACTATGTGAGAGATGTGTAGAATCTCCCATGCTCAACATGGAGTTGACACGTGTCATTTATGGAGTGGGCCTTGAGATTCTACTTCGGGGACCAGGAATACTGGAACGAAGACTGGGTGTTGGACATGTGGAGAGCCACATTACCAGCGTGACTACCCAGTTGAGAAGGCGAGAGCATCCATATCAGTCGAACACACTACCATAGGAGATTTGGGAAAGTCCCATCGGATTCATGCAACAGTGAATAACTGCCAAGATGATCACCAGTCTACTGTGCTCAAGACGTCAGGTACCATTGCTGACTAGACCCTTAGTATTTTGATAGATCCAGGTGCTATAGAGAGATTTATTTCTGGTGCAGTGCTAAAAATAATTAAGGTAAAGGTAGTCAAACAAGATGAGTTTAGAGTCATAGAAATGGCTTTCAGAGGCAACCAAAGGTTGGAGGAAAGGTTACATGCTCTAGCCTTAACCTGGGGGATTTTTTCATGAAGTTCGACCTGTACGTCACGATCTCAAGATCTTATGATGTCGTTATTGGTATAGACTAGTTGGAATCACATGGGGTGATACTCAATTGTAAGACAAAACGATTGAGTTTAGTCGATGATGAGGGATAGAGTGTTGGAATGTTTTACAGGCAGCGTATGCTTGTCATTGATGGAAAGTATAGCATCGATGATGGCTTGAGTATAGGAAGAATGTGCCAGGCAGGCACCAAGAGTATTTTGGGATGATGCTGCAGAGCAAACTCAATAAGATCATAAGAGATAGTGCAGAGGATTGTTGGCATGTTTAACGGGTAAAGTGTGATTTTCATTGATGGCAAGATCAGAATATGCATCGATGAAAAAACAAGAACAAAGTCAGCTCAGAAGGAATTAGCTCAGAGTCAAACGCAGTGCGTAGGTGCGCACCAGGGATGAGCGTGTAGATGGAGGACAGATCTCGGGCGTTAGATCTGAGTGTGGTGTCCGACCATCATTGGATATAGGAGAACCTGCACGTTCTTTAAAGTGCAAGATCGAAGCGGTGGTCCGACTCCATTTCGGAGTTTTGGCTATCGGGATTTCAGATATCGGGAGATGGAAATGTAAGGGTTCTTTACAACAGGAGTCCCGAAATCGTGAAATGTAAAACGCTGATATGATTGGTCAAACTCCATTTTGGAGTTTTGGCTATCAAGATTTCGGATATCGGGACATGGAAATGTCAAGGTTCTTTACAATAAGAGTCCCAAAATCACAAAACGTGAAACGCCGAAATCTTGTCAATCGTCCATCTCAGGGGGTTATGTGAGTCGTTCGATCTCTTCAGAGTTTTAGAAATCAGGAGATGGAGATGTCAAGAACAACTACTATAGGAGTCTCGAAGCCGTGAATCCCGAAATCGCGATATGCGAAATCACGAAAAGATCAGGACCGTTGGGTCCATCGGACATGTGGCAAAAGATTGTCATTTCGCTGACTGGAGAGTCAAAGGAATGGGGTTCCCTAACCTATCGAAATTGTGATATTCGAAATCGAGAAATAATCCTAACCATCGGATCAAGGATTGATCTAAATCATTGATCAGACACGACGAACGCCCATGAAGTTTCGAAATCACGATAAGATCTGGACCATTTGGTCCATAGGAAAAGTGGTGAAAGATCATCATTTTGTTGATTGGAAAGTCAAAGGAATGGGGTTCCCTAACCTCTCGAATTCGTAATATGCGAAATCGCGAAACATTCTAAGCCATCAATTCAAGGATTGATCTGGATCATTGATCAGACTCTTTTTTTAGAGTATCAGATACCGAGAAATGGAGGGGTCAAGGCTCGAGACTTTTTCATCATAAGAATGTCCAAATCGCGATATGCGAAATATTGAAGAGATCTGGACCATTGAATCATCAGGAATGTGAACCATTGATCCGAATCTATTTTGGAGCTTCGGATATCGGAACTTGGAAGTGTCAAGAACACTTCACCACAGAAATGCTAAAATCCCGAAATGCGAATTTGCGATATATATAATTTTGAACTAGCCGATGGTCACCGCCTGTGACCCCCTGGGGGAAGGAGCTAGTAGAGGTAAGCTCTGTTTCAGATTTTCAAGGATCGAGATATGGACTGTAACAAATATTTACCCCAGGGATCCTGAAATACCGAAATACGAATTGGAAAAATCAATGCAAGATCACAGGAAGTCAATCCAACGGTGAAGGGGATTTTGGGCATGATCAGAGGGCTAATGTTGCTCCTCACAGTATAACTGTTGGAAACCATTGATGGTCTCTGCCAGAAGATTCAAAGAGACCTCTGTGTGATTGCTAGAGGAGCTGAAGAGTCTGAAGGAATCTGTCAGTGGAATGAAGAATGTTCGTGGAGGCAATTGACAGATGGATGAGTATTGAAGTCTGTAACTACAACAGAGAGGATGAGCTCGACTGTGAAAGAGAAGATGAAGAGTATAAACTACCAGAGAAACTAAGGAATCTCAGAATAACACCTAGTGATGATGGATGCGTAGGTGAAACCACCAGAGAAGCTAAAGAGTTACCATGATGATCAGGCAAAGGACTCACAATCAACAGAATATGAAGAAAAGAGAGAGAACGTGGCACACAGGAGATTGGATAGTTGTGGAAGTGTGAAGTGGAGAAAACTCTCTGATGTGGAGGAGATTGGAGTGGAGTGAGCATGCAGAGGCATGGAAAATATTGCATGCACAAGGAGCAGAGAGACTATAAGAATGTGGAGAAAAGAAGAGATTGGTGTTGTTGTAGTGGGGAGTGATTCATCTGTGTAGAAGGAGTTAGAGTGCAGCAGTTGAAATGAACAAAAGAGGAAAGGTTCATTGAATGGACATGGCACATAGAGAAGAAAAGGAAGAAGAATGGAAAGTGCAATACATGTATGCAGGAAGACAGTGAGGCAGACAGAGCAGGGAAATGTAGCAGAACAGTCATGAGACTGGTAATCCATTGTTGAACATTATATCACTATAATAAGTTTTAGTAATTCATATTAATAAACCAGGGTGGTAGGGAGGTGCTAGGGAGGACTGGTGTCCTCAAAGGTTCAAGTGGGTGCTTGAACACAGGGAGTTGTAGCTCCCTTCTACTTGGTGCTAGAGAAACCAGGGAGTTGGTGCTTCCTTCTAGTTGGCGCGAGAGAAACCAGGGAGTTGTAGCTTCCTTCTAGTTGGTGCTAGAGAAACCAGGGAGTTGGTGCTTCCTTCTGGTTGGTTCTAGAGAAACTAGGGAGTTGGTGCTTCCTTCTAGTGGGTGCTAGAGAAAACAGAGAGTTGGTGCTCTCAGCAAGTTCCAGCTTGCAAAACAGAGGTTGTAGCCTCACAATGAGTTGGAGATCATATGTATGATAATGTAAAGAATGTAAAGATTACTTATCGTATAAAGAAAAAGAGGTTTTTACCCTTTACGGGTTTCCTCGGGAAATATCTATCTCTTTATGTCTCATATGTATGAATGATGTTGAATGTTACAATGCTTACTTCCCTGCATTACTGTTATTATCATTGAGAGGTCTATAATGAGTTTTAAATAGGCATAATTGTTTAA
Source organism: Picea engelmannii (assembly GCA_009831015.1). Classification (NCBI taxonomy): domain Eukaryota; kingdom Viridiplantae; phylum Streptophyta; class Pinopsida; order Pinales; family Pinaceae; genus Picea; species Picea engelmannii. The sequence goes on along the minus strand of ML800351.1, from coordinate 43,255 downwards.
GCACGGTAACAACTGATTCACCCCCCCCTCTCAGTTGTCCAATAGTTGGTATCAAATTCGGCTCCCTTTATCTAACGGTAGATCCTAGAGCTTAAAAATGACAAGTCATGAAGGGACTTCAGTCACTAGGCCTCCTTTATTTGATGGAACATATTTTTCCTTTTGGAAGGTTAGAATGAGACTATACCTAATGGCCTTAGGTGCTAATGTTTGGGATGTAGTAGAGACTAGATACATAAAGCATGTTGTGCTAGCTTCTAAGGATGATAAGTTAGAATTTAGCTTTAATTCTAAGGGAATGAATGCTATCTTGAATGGACTTGGAGAAGCCGAGTTTGTGAAGGTGATCCATCTTCAAATTGCCAATGAAATGTGGGACAAACTCATTAGCAATTATGAAGGTAATGAGAAGGTAAAAGATGCCAAGCTTCAAACCTACAGAGTACAATTTGAAAAGCTACATTTGAAAGAAGATGAAACCATTGGGAAGTATTTTCTGAGAGTTGAAGAAGTATTAAATGCAATGAAGGCACTTGGTGAAAAAATTGAGGAACTCTCTTTAGTTCAGAAAATTTTGAGATCTTTGTTAGATAGGTTTAAACCAAAGTTCTCATCTATAGAAGAACTTAATGATATAAATACTTTGGATTTTGATCAACTTCTAGGAATGTTGACTGCATATGAAATGAGGATAGTTATAGATAAATCCACCTCTAGAGAAGCATCATTTAAAGCAGATAAGAATGAAGACTTTGAGCCTGATGAAATAGAAGCAAAATTCGTCAGAAGACGAAAGAAAGGATTAGGAAAGTACCAAGGTAAGCTTCCCTTCAAATGTTTCAATTGCGGTAAGATAGATAATTTTGCAAATAAATGTCCACACAAGAAACATGATCAAAACTATGAAGGTGAAGAGAAGCACAAATCAAGAAGATTTGATAAGAAGATAAGTTTATGTGTAAACAATGATGACTCCTCATAAGACACCGATAATGATTCTTCCTATAAAGATAAAGTAAATGACTTCATGCTTATGGCCAAAGAGGATTATGATATTGAAATCACAGGCAGTGATGAGAATAATGAAGAAGTTGTGGTTGATATGGAAGGAGAATTGATCAGTGCACTGGAAGAGATTGGCAGACTAAGAAATAAGAACAGAAAGCAAAAACAATTGTTGATACAGTTCGAAAAAGACAACAAACAACATGATGAAGACTTTGCCCTGTTAAAAGTGGAATTAGAAGAGGCAAAGAAAATCGAATACATTCTAAAACGACAGTTATCCGAAAAGAAGGAGAGATGTGAAGCATTAGAAGAAGAAGTAGTGAAAACTAGGAAAGAGATGGAGAAGTTTCAAGCCTTGTATAATCATAATCTGTCAAGTATCAAATCCTAAGAAGGATTAGCCACCATTCTGAATCAGAAAAGGAATCCAAAGATGAAAAATTGTTTGGGTTATGAAGAGGGATCAAGTAGTGGTCAGTCAAGAAACAAAGAACCCATCAAGTTTGTCAAAACTACTATCTATGTCAAATCTACAACCAATGACAACAACAAATTTGCGGAAACAAAGGAAGACAATCAGCTGTCCAGGACAAGTAAAGAAAAAGGTGCCAGGAGTGAATCTATAGAACAAATAAAAAATGCACTCCCTATTCAAAGACATCATCAGTATGGAAGAAATTGGTTTTCTCAAAGAAGACAACCATTTTCCAGGTACAAAGAATTTTTCTATGGATATTGTTTCTACTGTTCTAACTTTGGTCACAAACCTATAAACTGTTCCTTAAGACTTAGACATGATCAATTAAGGTTTCAAAGGAATAAATATCTTCTAGAACAAATAATGATACAACCAAGTAACAAACCATCACATATTGCAAATTGTCAAGATAAGTCGAGAGACATGCAACTGAGGAGGTCAAGAAATAATAAACAGTCAATGAGTAGACCAGGTTGCAACAATAACTTTGACCTATTGGACAATGAGATTGAATGCTATAACTATCACAACTTTGGACACAAAGCTGCAAACTTACATCTAAAGAATTACAAAGCATATCCAAGGACAAAGTTCTTAGATAGAAAGGACAACACATGGAAAAGGAAAGATAGTGAAAAATGTGGTCAAGCACTTTCAAGTCAAAAACAAAAGTCCTCTGGGAATATAGACAGTGGATGTTCCAAGAACGTGACTGGAGACAAGGATAAGCTACTGTCCATAAGTAAAATCAAAAAAAGAAATGTGATCCTTGAAAATGATGAACCAAGCAAAATCAAGGATAGAGGGATGATGAGTTTGAGTAATGACAAAGGAGATGACTAGTACGTTCTGCTTGTGGATGATCTGAAACATAATTTGCTCAGTACAAGTCAAAAATGTGACAGAGGCAGTGAAGAGGTGTTCACGTCCAAATAATGTAAGGTAAATGTAAACTCGCGACAAGTGGTGAATAAAGGCATAAGGACAATTAATGATGTTGAAATTGAATCCTCCCATGCAAGTAAAGAAGAAGTTTCAGATACAATAAAAGCATGTTCAGTTAGCATTTGCACCATGGATGAAGTAGGAGAAGAACCATGTCATAAGATGGAAGCAAAAGTCTTGAAGGTTGAGAAGGAAAACACCCAAAGCAAGTTCTTAAACAGCTCCATGACCCTGGATACGATCTTGGATAGTCAGAGATCACCAAATGACAAATCTGGTATTGGATACAACAAGGAAGAAATCAATACTCCTAAGAAACCTGATATAGGTCCTTTGTCTGTGAAAAAGAAAAGAAGGTATGAGAGTGGTTGTAGCGTTTTTTTCTTGTGATTGAATATGGTCATAAAATCCTTGAATGGTATCCATCATGAAAGAAAAATGAAAATTGTAGTGATAGAGATCGATGAGAATCAATGGGTAGATCCAAGGGTTGTTTGAAAAGTACGAGCTACAATTACACAGTATGTCAGTAGGACATCATCTCTTCAACAACAACATTTTATTTTACAAAATGATTTACATGACATCCCGTAGAGATAACAAGAGGAAAGACCTTGTTAGGGAAAGCTAACCTTTTATAAACAAAGGAGGAAAATAGTCAGAAGTAGAGAGATAACAGTCACCGGGGGAGTGATCCACTCATGAGAAGAAAAGGTTGATGAAGGAGTCCTAGTAAGAGAGGTGAACAATTTTGAGTTTTCCACAGAGGATATAGTGGAAGCTGAAGATGAATAGGTCCAAGAATCAGAAAGAGAAGACCTTGGTTTAGATACAAATATTGTGCAGGCCTCAAATGAGAGAGTCCATCTGGTCAGGGGGGGTTTGTGTTGGTTTAATATCTAATACCTCCTAAAAATACTGCAACAACTCAGGGGAGCATGTTCTCTTTGAAATTGATGTCAAAGGGGGAGAAAATAATTTGGGTTCCTTTGTTGCCATCAATGCCAAAGGGGGAGATTGTTGGCATGTTTTACAGGCAGCGCATTCTCGTCATCGATGGCAAGTACAACAGTAATGATGGATTGAGTACAGGAAGAATGTTCCAGGCAGGCACCAGAAGTATTTTGGGAAGATGTTGCAGAGAAAGATCGATAAGATCAGAAGAGATAGTGCAGAGGATTGTTGTCATGTTTAACAAGCAAAGTGTGCTTGTCATTGATGGAAATATCAGACTATGCATCGATGGAAAAACAAGAACAAAGTCATCTCGGGAGGAATTAGCTCAGAGTCAAATGCAGTGTGTAGGTGTGCACCGGGGATGAGCGTGTAGATGGAGGACAAATCTCAGGCATTAGATCCAAGCACGGGGTCCAACCATCGTTGGATATAGGAGAAACTGAATGTTCTTTAAAGTGAAAGATCGAAGTGGTGGTCCAACTCCATTTCAGAGTTTTGGCTATCGGGATTTGGGATATTGAGAGATGGAAATGTCAAGGTTCTTTACAATAGGAGTCCCAAAATCGTGAAATGCGTAACATTGATATGATTGGTCAAACTCCATTTTGGAGTTTTGGCTATCTAGATTTTGGATATTGAGAGATGGAAATGTCAAGGTTCTTTACAACACGAGTCCCGAAATCACGAAATGTGAAATGTCGAAATCTCATCAACCGTCCATATCAGGGGGTTATGTGAGTCATCCGATCACTTCAAAGTTTCAGAAATCGAGAGATGGAGATGTCAAGAACTCCTACTATAGGAGTCCCGAAGTTACGAACCCTGAAATTGTGATATGCAAAATCATGACAAGATCGAGACCGTTGGATCCATAGGACACATGGTGAAAGATCGTCATTTCACTGATTGGAGAGTCAACGGAACGGGGTTCCCTAACCTCTCAAAATTGTGATATGAGAAATCAAAAAATAATCCTAACTGTCAGATAGAGGACTAATCTGAACCATTGATCAGACACGATGAAGGACCGTGAAGTTTTGAAATCACGATAAGATCTGGACCATTGGGTCCATAGGACATGTGGTGAAAGATCATCATTTTGATGATTGGAAAGTCAAAGGAACAGGGTTCCCTAAGCTCTCAAATTTGCGATATGCAAAATCACGAAACATTCTCAGCCATCAATTCAAGGTTTGATCTGGATCGTTGATCTGAATCTTTTTTTGGAGTATCAGATACCGGGAAATGCAGGGGTCAAGGCTCAAGACTTTTTCATCATAAGAATGTTGAAATTGCGATATGCGAAATCACGAAGAGATCTGGACCATTGAATCATCAGGAATGTGAACCATTGATCCGACTCCATTTTGGAGTTTCGGATACCAGAACTTGCAAGTGTCAATAACACTTCACCAAAGAAACACCGAAATCCCAAAATGGGAATTTGCGATATATATAGTTTCGAACTAGTCTGTGGTCACCGCCTGTGATCCCGTGGGGCAAGAAGCTAGTATAGACAAGCTCATTTTTGGAGTTTTAGGGATTAGGATATGGAGTGTAATAAATATTTACCCCGGGGATCCCGAAATACCGAAATGTGAATTGGATAAATCAACACAAGATCACATGAAGTCAATCCAACGATGCATGGGATTTTGGGCAAGATGGGAGGGCTAATGTTGCTCCTCACAGTCTAACTGCTGGAAACCATTGATGGTCTCTACCAAAACATTCAAAGAGACATCTGTGTGATTGTCAGAGGAGTTGAAGACTCTCAAGGAATCTGCCAATGGAATGAAGACTGTTCATGGAGGCAATTGATAGATGGATGAGCATTGAAGTCTGTAACTGCAACAAAGAGGATGAGCTCGACTGTGAAAAAGAAGAAAAAGAGTCTCAACTACCACAAAAACTAAGGAATCTCATAATAACATACAATGATGATGGATGTGTAGGTGAAACCACCAGAGATGCTAAAGAGTTACCATGATGATCAAGCAAAGGACTCACAATGAGTAGAATATGCAGAACATAGAGAGAATTTGGTGCACAGGAGATTGGATAGTTGGGGAAGAGTGAAGTGGAGAAAACTCTCCGATGTGGAGGAGATTGGAGTGGAGTGATCTTGTAGGGGCATCGCGAATATTGCATGCACAAGGAGCACAGAGACTATAAGAATGTGGAGAAAAGAAGAGATTAGTGTTGTTGCAGTGGGGAGTGAGTCATGTGTGTAGAAGGAGTTAGAGTGCAGCAGCTAAAATGCACAGAAGAGGAGAGGTGCATTGAATGGACATGGCACACAGAGAAAAAAAGGTGGAAGACTGAAAAGCGTAATACATGTGTGCAGGAAGACAATGAGGCAGACAGAGAAGGGAAATGTATCATAACAGTGATGAGACTGGTAATCCATTATTGAACATTATATCACTATAATAAGTTTCAGTAATTCATATTAATAAACTAGGGTGGTAGGGTGGTGCTAGGGAGGACTGGTGTCCTTAGAGGTTCAAGTGGGTGCTTCAACATAGGGAGTTGCAGCTTCCTTCTAGTTGGTGCTAGAGAAACCAGGGAGTTGGTGCTTCCTTCTAGTTGGTGCTAGAGAAACCAGGGAGTTGTATCTTCCTTCTAGTTGGTGCTAGAGAAACTAGGGAGTTGGTGCTTCCTTCTAGTTGGTGCTAGAGAAACCAGGGAGTTGGTGCTTCCTTCTAGTGGGTGCTAGAGAAAACAGAGAGTTGGTGCTCTCAGCAAGTTGCAGCTTTCAAAACAGAGGTTGTAGCCTCACAATGAGTTGGAAATCATATGTATGATAATGTAAAGAATGTAAAGATTACTTATCATATAAAGAAAAATAGGTTTTTACCCTTTATGGGTTTCCTTAGGAAATATTTGCCTCTGTATATCTCATATGTATGAATGATGTTGAATGTTACAATGATTACTTCCTTGCATTACTGTGATTATATTTGAGAGGTTTGTAATGAGTTTTAAATAGGCATAATTGTTTAAGCACAGTAACAACTGATTCACCCCCCCCCATCTCAGTTGTCCAACATAGAGACATGTTATTGTAGGAAGGAACCAGGGAGTTTCTCTAAGTTTCATCTCTTCCCTACAGCTTCGAAAGAGCATGTGCAAGGGATGCAAGCTATATGAAATCCTTGAGTTGAATGAAAAGGGTGTGGCACAAGGACTAGAAAACCTTCTGGTAGTACGAGAATTTGCGGGCATCTTCCCATAGGAGTTACTAGGGTTTTCTCCTCAGAGAGAATTGGAATTTACCATCGAGCTAAAACCTGGGACTGAACTGATAGAAAAAATGCCTTAGATAATGTCGAACCCTGAGTTATAAGAGTTGAAAATGTAACTGAAGAAGTTGTTGGATCTAGGACTTATACGTCCAAGTGTGTCTCCGTAGGGTGGGCCTATTATTTTCAAATGGAAGAAGGATGGGTCATGGAGACTATGCATTGACTACCATAAATTGAATAAGGCAATGATAAAGAACCAGTATGGTGTGTTTCTCACTATGTGGGAGATGTGTAGAATATTCCATGCTCAATATGGAGTTAACATGTGACATTCATATATATGGTACCCAATGCTTTGGAAGCATAAGGTACCATTCAATTTTTTTCTTATTCAGGACAAATTTCTTATAGAGTATATATACATGTTTACCAGAGTGACACCAACAAGGAGAACTCAAGAGGTAGAGTATTTTCTCAATGGAAAATAATTTTGTGTGTGTGAAGAGGACAATACTGGCATCATATTTTATGGATATTAGGGGGTCCCTGTAATGTCCCCCACCTCTTAGAGAGGTGATGAGGAGACTCAGTGGCCTGGGCACCCCCACTAGGTCATAGTCTCACACTGAAGGGGCAGAAGTCAAGAAGTTAAAAGTTATATTTTTAAGTTGACTTAAGAAAGGAAAAGGATAAAGGAGTAAAAGATAACTCAACAAAAGAATAGAAGATTAACCCTAGGAGTTAACCTAACTCAACAGAGAATTAGAAGGAAAATTATAAGTAAGAGGCTGGGGTGCACCTATTACTCATTCTTGTTTTGGATTAGCATTTGCTATTGCTCTTGAGCATTTAGTTTGGGGGTTTTGTTGTACAAACCCTTGTGAGCAACTAAATGGTGAAATATCCACTCACCTTGTTCCACAGCTTGGTCTCGGGGATGAAAGACTCATCCACACCATTCTAGTCTCAACCCATCTCCATCTAGAACTTCAGAAGGTAGCGAGTCATACTGTTCTTGTGTTTCCAGCAAGGGCACACCATCATCTGGAGGGAGGTTCAATCCAACTTATCCTGAGGGCCTGGGGCCATTCCGATAGTTGGGTTTTGTTTGCAGGGGAAGGACCATCAGTTTGAAGGCTTTTCTAGAGGGTTATCATCATTCTACATTTGTCTGCAGATTGGGACATCTTGGAACCATAGTGGACATTCTGTAATTCAGTAAAACTCATATCTAGGGAGATCTGCTTGAGATCTAAGTCCAAAACTTCTCCCACGAGATTCTCATAGACTAATATATATTCTTGGAGAGTTTCAAAGCATTTGGAGGCCTCCTTCATCAGGGATGAACCAGCTAGGGTTTCAGTCATCCACTGGGAAACCCCATTCAGTGGGAAATTCAGATCTACGGGGTTTGAGAGTGGATTTGGGAATTTGGACATCTAGGTTGTCCTTACAATTGCCCGATCTATGATTTGGCATATTTCTCGGGATGATTGGACACTTTTGGTAGCAGGGAAAAATTATTGAGGGCTTCAGCATTCTAGCAAGATCTGACACTTTCCAGCTTGGAGGTTGAGCATTAGTACGGATCAGATCTGCTTGATTCAGTCTTCATTGTATAACTATCCTTTGGAGGCTTATTTTGTATTGTTGGGAGCATTTTGTAGCAGCTCATATCTATTGCTTGTACGACCATCTGAGGTTTATGCCAGATCGACCATCTATTGTATTGATCTTACATTGCTCATAGTAAAAACGTCAGATCTTTGCTTGTGCTTCTACATCTTGAATATATTGTGATCTCCATGTGTTGATGAATCTTGTATGCACTTAATAAATCAGTAAATTAGTAGTAGTTAGTGATTCCAAGAAAGAATTTGGCTTGGGATCATTACAGTGGTATCAGAGCCTTGATCCTCCAAACCTGTGGAGAGATTGGTGCATGCAGAAGTACAGGGGAATTGTTATGGGTCGGAGGAAGAAAAACAACAGTGAAACAGAGGCAGAAATGGAAGGGTCAGGAGATGACCATGAGCCTCAGGGCTTGGCTCTCTTAGTAATTGAATTTGGTAAGTTCCAACTAAAAATGAACCGCACAGAAAGCACATTGGTCCGACAATTGGATGAGTATCAGGAAACCAACATAAGGGGACATGCCAAAATCTCTGAAACCTTGAATAAAGTTGATGAGAATCTACAGAAAATGAACGAGAACCAAACTAGGATAACTAACCTTCTGATGCAAGTAACTTATCAAGGCAAAGATCCTGATACGTATGGGAATAAGGAGGCTGGAGGGTCTGGTGGAACCCATGAGGAAGTCAGATATAACCCAGAGAAAGCACCAGGATGTGAAGGAATTCTTGGAGGTGGCACATTCTTGGAGGTGGCAACAAAGCTTCCACAACAAAGTCATAATCTAAAACATCTCTTGAGCTAAAGCTAATAGAGGTGACTAGATTATCCCAAGACTCAGGCAACAAACACAATAGTGTAATATACTTTTCTTAATCTTTGAATTTAACTTCCATACTATTCAATTGAACTATAAGAGTATTGAAGGTATTTTCATGGTCAAAAACTTTTGTACCTTCTTTCATCCACAAACTGTACACTTGTCTCCTCAAGTAGATCTTGCTCGTCAAGGATTTCGTCATATATAGACTTTTGAACTTGCTCCATAAGCCTGATCTTGTATCCTCTCCTACGATATTAAACAGAACTTCATCCACCAGACATAAATGAATGGTACTAAGATCTTTTGCATCTAGATCTTCCCATTCCCCATTCTTCATGGCTGTTTGTTTCTTTCACTTGCCTGCCAATGCTTTTTGCAACCCTTGTCGCACAGGTAAATCCTACATATTGAGCTTCCAGAGATCAAAGTTTCTTTTACCACTAAACTTTTCAAATTCAAACTTCAAACTCTACATCTTATCCATTAACACAAAATCTCCTAATACCCACTTCTTATAATAACCAAGACCCTTTTAAAATAATGTGAAGGAATAATAGTATAAACTCCAAAACATTTAATAAAAGGTTTAATTAAAATATACTTTTACCAACCTCACCTTTTATTTAAGAATTAAATTCACCTTTTTAGTTCAACTTATACCTTTTGCATACTATATTCCAAATATAGTAAACCTTTTAAACAAGCTTCCATGTGACTTGACTTCTTGACTTGTTCACGGTTTTTTTTTTTAAAAAGAAGAGGAAATTCACGTGACTTGTGCAAAATTCTTCATACCTTAAGCTTTTCATAAGAAAGAAAAACATATGTGAATGTTATATTAAGGGATTTGACGCACCATATGATGCATATGCCCTGCGACCTACTTCAAAGGGTTGTCGCACCTCTCGATACACACAAGTTGCGACTATGTCAGGTGGTCGTCGCTCCTCTCAATACAGCCAGGGTGCGATGATCTCAGGAATTTTTTAGGAATGAAAGGTTTGCTAATAGGCTGGCGCACCTTCCAAGAGGAGGCCCCTGAAACGATGTGGAAATTGACACACTGTACACAAGTTTCACTCCTACAGCTCCTCCGATAATTTGACGCCCTCAACACCTCTCCTCTAACCATCTATGATTCCAGTTGTTAGAATTGCAAATGTGGAAAACACAATTCAAATATAATAATTAACAATCACACAGATAAGAAACACAGAGATTTCACATGGTTCACCCAAACATTGGGCTATGTCCACCAAGCATGGGCATCGATTGTCTTATTATTCAGTTCACGAAGATTACAATAGACTTGCAAGTTCTCTCATTCCTCTCACTCTGTCATATCTTCCTCTATGGGATTACATGAATTAATATACATTTAGACAAGAAACTTATTATTAAATACACTCCTATCCATATTCTAACTTAGTCTATTTTAGTTGCAACCAACGTAGAATAGTAGGATCCAAATCCCTCCTTGGAGGAATTCATTGTCACCAAATCCCAACACAGAGGAACAGTCTATTCAAGATAGCTTGCAAGACTAAATACATAGTATGCAAGGTGATAATTGACATCAGGAGAACTGATAACTTAGTATCCATAGAGATGGTGAGAAATTGGAGCTGGAGACAACTACACATATGAAGCCATACAAAGTCCCATGGTTGCAGAAAGGACACCAGGTAATGGTTACTAAACAACGCCTTGTTGAATTTAAGATAGGAATATATAGATATAAAATTATATGTGATGTAATTCCCATGAATGTATTTCATATCTTGTTGGGAAGACCATGGCAGTTTGACAGGAATGTCCTTCATGATGGGAGTAAGAATACATATACATTGGAGAAGAATGGTAGGGCACACATGTTGTTGTCAATAGAAGAGAAGAAAGTGAAAGTGGAAGCCATCACAGGCATACTTCTAATGAGCAGGAAGGAACTCCTAAAAGAAGTCAAGGAAGAACAAAATATGCAGTTTGTTGTGGTGAGGAAACACCAAGTTATCCTTACAAGTACTTCAATGGATGATTTACCTAAATACATTCCAGAATTGTTGGATAATTTTGCTGACATAGTGATGGATGAGCTACCTAACTCATTTCCACCCATAAAAATTATCAACCATCATATTTATTTGATACTAGGAGCAAGTCTTCCAAACCAAAAAGCATATAGGATGACACCTCGAGAGAATGAGGATGTAAAGAACCAAGTCCAAGAATTGTTAGACAAGGGTTTGGTTAGAGAGAGCTTGAGTCCATGTGTAGTGTCAGCTGTGTTGAGTCCAAAAAAGGATGGAGGATGGATAATGTGTACAGAATCAAGAGCCATTAACAATATCACCATCGGGTATAGATTCCCTTGTCCAAGAATGGATGATTTAATGGACTATTTAAGTGGATTTTTTTTTTCTAAGATAGATTTGAACAATGGATATCACCAGATAAGAATGAGAGAAGGTGATGAGTGGAAGACAGCCTTTAAGACAAATGAAGGTTTGTATGAGTGGCTTGTTATGCCATTTGGCTTAACAAATTCCTTGAGTACTTTTATGAGGTTGATGAATGAAATAATGAAAGATTTCATTGGCAAGTTTGTGGTTCTATGTCTAGATGATATACTGGTCTTTAGAAAGACAAAAGAGGATCATTTGAGACACCTGACACTGGTGATGAGGAGACTACAATAGGAGAAGTTGTTGATAAACCTGAAGAAGTCCTCCTTTATTAAGACATAACTCATTTACTTGGGTCTTGTGATCTCTTCAAATGAACTAAATATGGATCCAAAAAAGGTCAAAGCAATCAAAGAATGGCCATCGCCGAGGAGTATGTTTGAGGTAAGAAGATTCCATGGATTAGAAGGTTTCTATAGGAAGTTCATCAAAGATTTTAGTGGGATTTGTGCACCCATGATGGATATAGTGAAGAAGAGGCACAAATATTTTAAATGGACACAGGAGGCTGAGAGGAGATTCAATATACTAAAGGATAAAATATCAGAACGACCAATTATGGTGTTACCAAATTTTGGAAAGAAATTTCAAGTGAGATGTGGTGCAAGTGGAGTTGCAATTGGAGCAGTTTTGAACCAGGATAATAGGCATGTTGCCTATTTCAGTGAGAATTTGAATGAGACTAAGAGAAAATACTCCACATATTATACAGAGTTTTATGTCATAATTCAAGCCCTGAAGAAATGGAGGCATTACCTTGTTCCACGGGAATTTTTCTTGTATAGAAACAACCAAGCTTTACAATTCATAACCAGATAGGAAAAACTGAATGAGAGGAATGAAGAGTGGGTTCAGTTTATGTGGAATTTTACTTTTTTCATAAAACATATTGTTGGAAATTATAACAAAGTTTTTGATGCATTAAGAAAGAGATGTTTGATTTTGAAGGAATTTTAGGTGAAGACCTTGGGGTTTGAACACCTGAAGGATATGTATTGTGATGATCCAGAATTCAAGGAAGCATATGAAGCATGTGTAAATATTGTGTTGAGAGACATGATCCAATGGGCAGAGTATATGATTCAAGAGGGATTGTTGTTCAAGGGAAATCAATTGTGCATAATAAAATACCCAATGAAGGATAAACTTTTGAAGGAAAAGCATAGTGGAGGATTGGCTGGACATTTCAACCATGATAAAACATTTTAACAGTTGAGAAGTTCATACTATTGGCCAGGTATGAGGAAAAAAGTGATAAAATTTGTGAACACATGTAGAATCTGCCAACATGCAAAGGGTAAAAGACAGAACACTGAATTGTATCAACCATTGCCAATACCATAGAGGCCTTGAGATACAATAAGCATGGATTTTGTGTTGGGACTACCAAGAATGCAAAGAGAAAGTGATTCCATATTTTTGGTGGTGGATAGATTTTCAAAGTTGGAACACTTTATCCCATGCCAGAAGACTAGTGGTGCGACACATGTTGAAAATCTATTTTTCAAGGAAGTTGTGACACTTCATGGACTACCCAGGAGCATTTTATCAGACAAAGACACTAAATTTGTTAGTCATTTATGGAGAACACTGTGGAAAATTTTGGGCATATATTTTTCCTTCAGCCCAACTTATCACCCTCATTTAGATGGACAGACTGAGGTGGTAAGCATAAGTTTGGGAAACTTATTGAGGAGTCTGGTCACTGAGCATCATAATAAGTGTTATCAAATTCTTCCAGAAGAAGAATTTGCATACAATGACTCACCAAACAGGAGAACTCGACGGAGCCCATTCCAAATATTGTATGGAATGCAACCAACGGGAGTATATGAGTTGAAAAATTTGGAACATAGTGAGATTAGAAGCACTGGGGAAAAATATATTTCTATAGAAATTTAGAAGATTCATAGCCATATCAGAGGATAGTTGCCGAGATCTAGCTAAGAGTACAAGTGAAGAGTTGATCAACATCATAGGGGACTTCAATTTGAAGTAGGAGATTGGGTTCTGGCACATCTCTAAAAAGAAAGGTTCCCTAGGGCAACATATAACAAGTTAAAGATGAAGAAGATAGTGCCATGTAAGATCATAAGGAAGTTTGACACAAACACCTATGAGATTGAGCTAATAGATGATGTGGGCATATCACCCATATTTAACATTTCAGACCTATACCCTTACATGGAAGATGAAACAGGGGGATCAAAATATCAAGAGAAGATTCAATGGGAGAAACAAATGCCTATAGAATAATAACCATAGATGGAGAAGATCATTGATGAGAGGTTTGGAAAAACAACCACGAGGAAGACCTATTCTGAATATTTGGTCAAATGGAAGGGACACCCAATAGAAGATGGCAGTTGGGAAAATGAAGCTGATATCTAGAAACATCGAAGGTCTGTCCAGGAGCTCATGGACAGGAATCCATGAATTTTTGGCTAGGGGAGTATGATGTAGGAGCATCATCAGCGAGAACGTGTGGCAGGACAACGCAATGCCTTGGAATCATTTTGGAATATTGAATGTTGGCGTTTACTATGAATCTTTTGAAGCTGATTGAAAAATGAAAGTAGATCAAATGGTTGGAAGTTGAATGATCACGAGTGATTTGGGAGTTTTCACTCCTAGTCTTCAATGTAACTGAACTAAGGTAGCAGTTAGGTTTTGTTTTTGAGTAGATGAGTAGTTTGAGGGAACCCTAAGAACCCTCTGAGATAAATAAAGGTTTTGTATGACCAAATGAGGTTGCTACGAGTTAATAGGAATTTTCTAAATTTTTAGTTTCTATTTGATCATAGCTGTAGCCATTTTTTTCTTTTGGAATGAATATAACAGAGGAAAATTAATTCAAATGCATGTTTTCATTATTGTTTACGATTCCTTCATTATGTTTCAAGAATGAATTAATTGTGTTGTTGGTTATATGAAATCTGAAATGTTTGTGTAAGGTTCAATCGTTTTCTCTTCGATGATCCTGTGCAAGGTGTGCACACAGTCCGCAAGGAGTGAGTTGGTAGAGTTTGTTTTGACTAGAATTCTCAGAAGAGGTAGCGTGAAATTTACCTCTGCAAAGAGTGCAAGGTGACTGCTGCAAGGCATGCACAGTCGTCTAGAAGAGACCAACTCTTGCATAAGAATCTGTTGCAAGGAGTGCACAGACCCAAAATTCAAATAAGTGTCAAGGTAAATTTGTAAAGAGTTAAAGGGACATAAGGAGGGAGAAATATCAAGAGAGATAGTGGGGAAAATATTCAAAGGAGGGAAATTTATGAAGGTTTCATGAATCCTCAGTTAAGATCCATCCAGGAGGGAGCAGGGTCATTCTAAACTGTTGGATCTCAGTAAAGCACACAAGCATTAAGTCTTTTCATGCATATAGAACTGATGATTCGTCAAAGTCCCGAAGAGACCAGGGACCATCCATTGTCAAGAGGGAGAGGTGGTGGAAGAACTATAACTTGGAGCAAAATTACTTCAAATTTTTTGCAGATTAAGGAGAAAGTGAAATCGTCGAAGCCTGGAGAGCCAAAGCGTCGAAGTGGATATAAGTCGTTCGATCAAAGGGGATAAATGTGTTGTTATATTGTGGAATCTGGGTGAAACTCTCTAGGATAAAGAGAGCGCAAAGGAGTTGAAACGCACGAAAGCCGAAGCCCTGAAGTGAATGAGAATCGTTGATTTGAAGTGGATGCGTGGCATTAGATCCAAGACTCCGGGCAAAATATACTCTCGAGGAGAGAAGAGAGTGAAAGTGTCGAAGCCCCAAAGAGAATCTTGACCCTTGATCGAGGAGGGTGCCAAGGACCGTCGATCTCGTCTTGGTAGAAAGTGTCGAAGCCCCAAAGAGGACTGGAGTCATTGACTTAAGGAGAATACGTGGTGAGAATTTGTGGACTCTAGGTACAGAACCAAAGAAATTTGTGACCATCGATCTGCCAGGGACATGCATCAGCAGATCACAGACTCCAGTTGAAAGCACTCCAGGGGAAAGTGAGTGCACACGAATTGAAATCCTCGAAGCTCGAATAGCCGAAGTGATTTGTGGCCATCAATCTATGGCAAACACACATGAGTAGATTGTGAACTATCGATAAAATCATTCTCGGAGAGCGTGAAGGTTGATAATTTAAATCGTCGAAGCTCAAAGTAGTGAAGCATATTGCAACTGTTGATTTTGAAGGGCCACGCGTCAACAAATCGTGGATATCTGGGATAGTGTGATTGACAAATAAGTAGACATATCTCAATCGTTGATCAAGAGGTATGACCGAGATCGAAATATCAATGGTAAATCTTGATTGCATGGATAGAAGGTGATAGACCTTTAATTTGTTTAGTGCAGGCCACAATTAAAACCACGATATTACAAAAGGAACATGCGTCAACAAATAGTTGATTGCGGGATGTAAAGTGGTGTGGTATTAAACCACTTTTGGTCGCTCCGTAATCGTGTGTTATGTGAGGACATAGTTGAGGTCATATGAAGGAAAGGACCTAGCAAGGGGGGGCTAGCGACTGTTAATTGAATTCTTCGAAGAGGCCAGGAAAGAAATCACATGTTTGACAGAACGTGTACAAAGAAGAAAGGGGACCTATTTAAGACTGATTGGGGTTTAATAAAGGCCCGAAGAGTTGATTTGACTCCTTGACTTGAGCGATCATAGATCGGGAGGTGAAGCATCCCCTAGGAGATAAGGGGAGTCTACATCACCCACCATCCATTTCACCCTGAGATGTGAGATCTATGGTTTCTATTAAATGATTGTTGCAATATAAAAGTTGGGTTTCTATATTTAATTTGAAAGAACAAAAAAAATATGACTTTGATATCAATGGTATCCACAACCACTCTACACTCAATGCCCAAGGGTTTATATAAAGATCATTTTCTCTACTTCACAGATATAAAATATTAAATCTTACTCCTAAAAGTTGCATATTATGTTTTCACCTCTTTTGGGGCCCTATGCACTCATATAGGCCATCATTCTCTTCCCAAAAGGATTTACTCTCTAATAGTGTTCCATGGGTGTTGTTGAGGCTGTAAATAACTGAAGTCAATTGTATCAATAGAGAGAGAGAGAGTGACTTGGTAATTGAGATCAAGCATGTCAATTGAAGGTGTTGAGTGATCAAGTGCTTAATCATAGAAAAATAAGGATAATTTCCAAAGAAGAGAAATCAATCAAAAATTTACTGAGTCAAAAGGATTAATCGATTGAATAAGAATCCAATTTCTCATTGCACAAGTCTATCTGAGGAAAAGTGTTTCTATTATTGAGAACCAAATTCCTCATGAGATAAATACATCTCAAGGAAAGTGATTTTATTGGTATGAATTGCATGGACAAGAAAGGAAGAAAATCAACTTGGCTCAAAATTGACTTGCCACCCATTGAAATTTAGGAAGAACATTCTAAGTATTGTGAGCTACATGGAAGTGAAGGTGTTGAGTAATGTAAATATGAGGGAAAGACACTTGGATCTCATTGACTTGTTAAATAATTTTTTTGATTCCCTTCTCCAATTGACATTTTCATTGTATTTTGAAACCAAACAACATGACAATAGAAATATAATTCATAGTATCAATGATTATAGGTATATCATGAATGTTTTTGAATTTGATTATCACATGGCATTGAATTGAATGAAAATTTCATTAATGAGAGTACTCTATTCTTGTTAATATGGGAGTGCCTAATAAATTGCAATACTTGAGCATGAATCTTCCTTTGGCTACTATATTTTTCTCATGGTTTAGAGAAATAACATATATGTAATCTCCCATTTCCTTGTCTTCTAGCAAGAGGTCAAAGAATAAAATTGTCGATAATATTCTAATTCGTAGGATAATGTATATTCTTAGGTTTGTATTCCATTGGAGAAATGATATTGAAGGAGTGATCTCTGTGCAATTTTGTTGTCTAATTACACAACAACTAACATAGTTTCCTAGTCATTTCAATAATGAGCATAGAAGTGTTGATGTCTTGTTTAATGCACAGAATGGACTGTTCATACCATACATAGTTGTTTTAATTTCAAATCTCTCACAGTGGACTCACATATCCATTAATGCATATAGAGATGATTGGTAATTTCCTTAGCATTAGGAGACAACAAAAAAAAGCATCATTACATGATTGCTAGAGAATATGGAGTAGATAAATTAGACTTTATGTAACTAAGATCCCATAAAAGTTGTGTAGTTGTTGTGACATAGTGGTTATTGATTCACTTACAATATCACTTATTATTTCCATTGTTCGTTGGTTTTCATTTCAAGCCTACACTAAGAACAAAGGCCTATTAATCATTCAGAAGATAGAGTTTAGTGTTTCACTCAAACTTTCATCAAGAATAGAGGTCTAGTAGCCATTTTGAAGACACCGTTATCTATATAAGACTCAGAATAGAGAGACAAAGTTTAGAAATAAACACTTACATAGTATATTTGGTGGTGAAGCAAGTGGGTTATAAGTCCATAATTTACGGATTAGTGGATGACAACAAGAGCATTCACTATTTCCTTAGAAGATTATAATGGTTAGGCTACTCCATATGTAATTTAACAGTTAGGTATTTTCAATTCATCTCTTATTTTTATTCTGTACATCAATGAAACTTCATTAGAATGGATTCTGATGTTATATGAATACATTAGGTTGTGTTACTAAGTGAAAGTAACAGTAGATAAGAATAAAATAATAATAATGGGTGAAGAAAAATATGATACTCAGTGAAAAAAATAATCGATAAGATGAATAACAACAAATAATAGATAGGGAGAGGAGTAAAATAGTGATAAGAATTTATGTTTTATAATCCAATACAAAGATTTTATTTTGGTTTTGATGAGAGTCCCAAGTCTCATTTTTCTTACTAAAAAAGATCACTTGTCATGAAAATCCCAAATCTCATTTATCTTACTAGAAAAGATCACTTGTCATGAAAATCCCAAGTCTCATTTATCTTACTACAAAAGATAGTCCAAAGTCACATTTATCTTACTACAAAAGATAGTCCCAAGTTAGAAAAGATAATTATTTTAAAGAAATATTCTATTATATTATAATTAGGAAGCATCATATATTATTTTTTAAATAAATAATTAAAAAAAAAATTAACCATGGTTATAATTATAATGTTACTTTTTTTTAGTGTGAGACATTAAAATGTAGTATATTCTTTAAGATAAGATTACTATTTTTTAATGTATATATTTAGTTTTAATTTATATTATGAGTATGGATTATATAATTTTATATGCTGCATTTTTATTAGGTTATATTACAAAATGATATGTAAACAAGGTCTGTAACACTTTAATATATGATATTATAAGTATTTGATACTAGTAACAACTACTTTTATGTAAAAAATGGTTGATATATGTTGATTTGCCATTAATTTCAAAAGGTGAAAAATGATGTATATCAACTACTTTTTACATAAAAGTAGTTGTTGCTAGTTGACCGTCAACATACCTTGGAACTACAAGTAATATATTAATACAAATATATTAATCTATAAATTAATTTAAAATACATTAATACAAAACATTAATAAATTGCATTAATATATTATAAGACAATAATATAAAATAATAATGTATTAATATAAAATAATAATATATTTTATTAATACATTATTATTAAATATTACATTTATGTGATAATTGATTAATACATTAATTATACATTATTGTATTAATTTATATATTAATATATTTATATAATGTATAAATTAAGATAATTAATTTATATTATAGTATGATGTAACTTACTAATTGATCAATGGTCAATACATTATTAATGTAATGTATTAATTAATTAATATCATAATACAATATTAAATAATACATTACTAAAATATTAATTTAACTTTATAAAATAATACAATAAATACTAGAATATATACATCAAATATATTAATATATTTAATGCATTAATAAATAAATTAATAAAATATGAATAAATAAAAAACTTATATATTAATAATACATTATTAAATTAGTTTAATGCATTAATAAATAAATTAATAAAATATGAATAAATAAAAAACTTATATATTAATAATACATTATTAAATTAGTAATACATTGAACTTGTTATATTTAGTAATATATTATTACATTATTCTAGTGTATGAATTAAAATACTAATACATTAATATTAATATATAATGTAACATATTAAACTATTAATAAATAAATAAATTATTAAAGAAATTAAATAATATATTAATAATATACTAATAAAGTAGTAATACATTCAACCTAATATATTTAGTAATACATTACTATATTAATTTAATTTATACATTACATTAATATATTAATGTATCATTACATTATACATCTTGAGTGGGTCTAATGGTTAAGAACATGTGTTTCCTCTTAAGAGGTCACAAGTTCAAATCTTGGTAGACTTTACCAGTCAAATCGATGGATGAGATGACTTTAGTAATACTTTATTAAATTATTAAAATATTAATAAATAAATCCATTGCCAAAGTAGTAATATAGAGTAATATAAATAGATTAAACTTTATATAATAATAAAAAGTGGTTGTTATTGATTAATAATTAATTGACAAGCATTAATTACTAAATATTAATATGTAAATTATCATTATATTAATTATTACTATAAACTTTGTAAATATAATATAATTAATAATATCTATATATTTAATTTAGAAATTCATAATTAATTAATAATATGTAAAAAGATAATAAATTAAAATTTATTAAATATATGTAATGTAGGTATTAAATGTTCATCACAATGCGACATTGGAAAATATTTGACACAATGGGATTGTAGGAACATTCATGACAATGTAACATTCAGAAATGTTTATCACAACACGATGATAGGAATGTTCATCAGAATGGGTTGTTGGAAAATGTCCGTCACAATGCGACGTGGGGAAATGTTAATTACAATGCGACGTTGGGAAATATTTGGCACATTGGGATGGTACAAATGTTCATCACAATGCAACGTTGGGAAATGTTGGTCACATTGGGACGGTATGAATGTTCATCACAATGTGATGTTGAGAAATGTTCATCACAAAGCAACGTTGGGAAATGTTCTTCACAATGCGACATTGGGAAATGCTCGTCGTAATGGGACGGTAGGAATTTTCATCACAATGAAATGTTGGCAAATGTTCATCACACTATGACCTTGGGAAATGTTCGTCACAATGGAATGTTAGGAATGTTCATCACAATACGACATGAGAAGTGCTATGTCAAAAAGTGACATCACGAATGTTGTTTGTGAGTGTGTGACGTTGGACACCCACATTTAATAAATTAATATACATATTAAATATATGCAATGTAGGTATTAAATATTCGTCACAATGTGATGTTGGAAAATATTTGACACAATGGGATTGAAGGAATGTTCATGGCAATGTAACGTTCATAAATGTTTGTCACAATGGGATGGTAGGAATGTTCATCAGAATGCAATGTGGTAAAATGTTCGTCACAATGCGACGTTGGGAAATGTTAATCAACATGTGACATTGGGAAATATTTGTTACATTGGAATGGTACGAATGTTTGTCACTATGTGACATTGGGAAATGTTCTTCACATTGGGATGGTACAAATGTTCATCACAATGCGATGTTGGGAAACGTTCATCAAAATGTGAAGTTGGGAAATGTTCTTCACAATGCGATGTTTGGAAATATTTGTTGCAATGGGACGGTAGGAATTTTCATCTCAATGCAATGTTGGGAAATGTTCATCACAATGCGATGTTGGGAAATGTTTGTCATAATGGGATGGTAGGAATGTTCATCATAATGTGACATTAGAAGTGTTATGTGAGAAAGTGACATCATGAATGTTGTTTGTGGGTGTGTGATGTTGGACAATGATCATGACAATGTGAAAAAGGAAAAAGTTAGTAACATAGTCGGGTTTCAACATGCTCATCACATTGTGACAATATGACTCACGGATTTATTTTTCATAGAGTGATGAAGTGAATGTTTATCAAAAAACAACATTGGATAATGTTCATAATGTCACAAAGAAAAAAG
>ML800351.1:6883-20161 GCA_009831015.1 Picea engelmannii | reverse complement strand
CGCGCTCGTGCAAATCTCGCCACATCGGCCGCTCTGACACCCCATCCGGGGGAGCATCTACCAATCCAGCTTTGTGAATGCATTGCAAGAGGATAGGGTGATTCTGATCCTGGGCTGCATTACAGTGGAGGTCTGGTCCATTCCAGTTGACGCCCAGATTGGCTAAATCATCGGGAACTTGGTTTGCTTTCCTTCTGACGTGTGAGGGAATGATAACCAGGTTCGGGTGCATTAGATCTTCTACAATTTGTAGTCCATGCGACAATCGCCAGCTAGGCGAGATGCTATTCGGTTTTGCTCCCTGTAGGATTCGACGTAGCAGGCTAAGTATGACTTGCGAGTCTCCTTCTACTATCATTTTAGTGTAGTGGTTGTTGATGGCTAGTTGCAGTCCCTTGATTAGTCCCCAAAGTTCTGCGAAGTTGTTCGTGGAATATCCCAGGGGCCCAGCTGTGATGTTAAGGATGCGTCCAGAATGGTTGCGTATGAAAGCTCCATAACCCGTCGCTCCAGGGTTTCCTTTAGAAGCTCCATCGAAATTCAGCTTGACAAAGTCCTCAANNGGGGGGGGGGACGAGTTGGAAGAGTGGGGAGAGGTGTCCAGTGCTTGAGAATAGAGAGCTCAGAAGGGGGGCAAGCCAAGTCCGCATCGGTCCAGTTTCGGAGATTGAGGGTTTCCAGGACATTGCGATGGCATTGTCGCCAACAATCTTGCCAGGGAAGAGAGGTGCCTCTGAAGATTCTTCGATTCCGTTCCTTCCAAGTTTTCCACAGGATAAAACCTGGTAGGAGTTGCCAGATGTGGTTGAGGAGGGGAGAGTGGAATGCTTGATCTCTCCAATTCGCAATGGTTGCTAGTATGCTGTCTCTGTGGCAGTCTGAGGTGCGCATGATAAGTGCTCCCTGATCCCAAATTTGAGTCGTGTAGGAGCAGGTATTAAGGAGATGATTCAAGGTTTCCTCTGCCTCTCCGCAGAGTGTGCAGAGGGAGGGTCCCACAAAACCTCTCTTCAGGAGGTTGTCCCAAGTTAGGATACTTGAGTGCGATACTAGCCATAAGAAAAGAGTGACTTTCGGCCAGTGCCTAAGGTCCCAAATTTTACCCTAGACATTCGAATCCGTTGGGGACATTGACTGAGCTTTGAGCTAATAGGCCTCCCGCGTGCTGAAGAAACCCTGTGGTTTGTAGCCCCATCAGAGAGTGTCATTCCCAGCAATTATGGGTATTCTTCGCTTGGTGAGTTCCTCTTGCAGGGGTGCTAGGTCGACCTGTGCCTCCAAATTAAGTCGCTCCTTATCCAGATGCCAACTTCGCCAGGTGTCCCCCGTAGGATTGTCATGCCAGTAATCTACAACGGTTGTCATGCCGGCCTGTATGGCTTGAGGGTAGATATCACGTGCCCAATCCTCCGTGTTCAGGGCTGGCCATTGATGCCAGGAGTCTTGCCAAAAAAGAGTAGTTTTTCCGTTCCCTATTTCCCAAAAGGCGTGCTGAGTGACTAGCAGTCTGTTCTGCTTGGCTGCTATCCATATCAGAGAGCCCTGATTATCGCCATTCCATCTGATTAGGTCTTTTTCGGCTGTGCTGGGGGTGTATTTCTTTCTCCAGAGATTAGCCCATAAATCCCCAGGGTTTTTTAGCCAACGCCACCAAATTTTGGCGCTGAGAACCTTGTTCATAAGAGATGGATCCCTCAAACCCAATCCTCCTTGACGTTTGGGCTGGCAGAGCTTATCCTAGCTTACCAGTGCGATTTTTTTCTCTTTGTTGAGACCTTGCGAGATGAAGTTCCTTTGCAGGCCTTTGATGGAGTTAAGGACGAATTTTGGAGCAGCCAGCATAGAAAAGGCATAGATCGGGAGCGCTTGTAGGACAGCTTTAAGCAGGACAAGACGACTGGGGAGATTCAGGGCTCCGAAATCCCAAGAGGATAGTCGTTTGGAGAAAGAAGAGAGGAGGTGTTCCCAGGAGGCATTCCGGAGACCATTGTCGATCAGAGGTAGGCCAAGATACTTGGACGGAAGGGAGCTCCTATTGAAGCCTAGAATCTCAAAGATATGGCGCTGGATCGGAGGGGGTGTATTAAAGAAGAAAATCTGGGATTTTTCCTTGTTACAGTCTAGTCCTGAGGCTTCAGAGAAAGTTTGGAGAATCTCCTGAATAGAGAGGGCCTCATGCACAGTGGGGCTGCCCATTAGAAGTGTATCATCCATGAACTGACTGTGCGAGATAGGGGGAGAGATGCCATGGAGGGGTAAGCCAGTCAGAAGGTTTTGATCTAAGGCTGCATGTATGGATCGACTTAGTCCTTCGGCCATGATGATGAAGAGGAAAGGAGAGAGGGGGTCTCCCTGCCTAATTCCTCTTGAGGGGGAGAAGGGCTTCGAGGGCACACCATTGACAAGAAGGGAGAAGAAAGCCGAGGAGGTTAAATTCAAGATCCAGTCTACCCAGGTTTGGTGAAAGCCAAAAGCTAAAAGCATTGCTCGTATGTAATCCCAGCTTAATTTGTCAAAGGCCTTAGAAAGGTCCAATTTGAGGAGCATACCTGGGGTTTTGGTTTTTTGCAAGGAGTGGATGACTTCATGGGCCAAAATGATGTTGTCCAGGATCTGCCTGCCCGCTACATAGCCTGACTGTTTTGGGGAGATGATTGTTGGTAAGATCAACTTAAGTCTCTGAGCGATTACCTTTGTGAGGAGTTTGTAGATTACATTGCATAGGGAAATAGGACGGAATTGCCTGGCGTCTTGTACCTGTCCTTCTTTGGGGACAGAGGTAAGAAAAGTGGCATTAAATGCCTGAAGGATTTTCCCTGTGACTCTTGAATCCTCCAGGATTTCCCAAACCTCAGTTCTGATCATTGGCCAGCAGTAGTGGAAAAAGTCACTTGTAAAGCCATCCGAGCCTGGAGCTTTGCATTTGGGGGTTTCCTGCATCGCTTGATCCACCTCCCCGATGGTGAAGGGCCGTAGAAGGGCGGCGTTTTGCTCCTGAGTTACAAGTGAGAGTAAATGACTTGTAATTTTGCTGATTGCTGCTTGTCTATCTTGGATGGGCTCGGTAAGGAGGTTCTGAAAGTAATCTACCAAGTTTGTTTCCAAATCAGTATGGGAGTGAAGGGTTTCACCTTCCTCTGAGATGAGATGTGTGATTTTGTTGGCGTGCCTTCTCTGGATGACTGTGTGATGGAAGAACTTGGTATTGCGCTGCCCTGCTTTGAGCCAATGAATGCGCGACTTCTGTTTCCACAGTATTTCTTTCTGTTTGTTCCGTTCTTCAAGCTGTTGGGCAACTTTGAGTTCCTGTGATTTCAACTCCTCTGTCATTCCCTGTTCCCTGATTTGGTGCTGTATCTCAGTCATTTGCCTTGAGAACTGATGTTGGGAGTCAAAGATGCTACCAAAGGTTTGTTTGTTCCAGAGTTTAAGAATTTGCTTAAGATTCTTAAGTTTCTGCTGGAAACGAAACATTTTGGAGCCTTGAGGGATCGCGGCCTGCTGCCACCAGTCGTGGATGTTTGCCTCGAAGTCGTGGTGGTCTAGCCAAAACTGTTCAAAATGAAAGGGTTTCTTTCCGGGGGTGGCTGAGATGTCCATCCATAATTGTATGGGCCAGTGGTCTGATCCTGGGAGGTTCAAGACAGTGGCTTCCATTGTCGTTCCATCCAACATCAGAGGTTCCGATAGGAGAAAACGATCCAGCTTGCAGGCGACTTGGTGTGCTCCTGTTCGTCTGTTTGTCCAGGTATGAGTACCATTGCTAGTTTCCAGATCAACTAGACGAAGGTCTTCTATTAGATTGTTGAAGCTGCAGGAGTCTTGATCTAGTCTACAGGATCCTCCTTTTTTATCCTCCAGGCTATGGATGATATTGAAATCCCCGCCAAGAATCCACTTGTCATGGTGTAGTAAGCTGGATAGATAATCAAGGCTTCTAAGAAACGCTTGTTTGTCTCTTGGACTGGGCGGCCCATATACGCTGGTGAGATGCCTGGGCTTATTGGATCCGATGAGTCTATATTCTGCTGTAATAGACCATCTTGTAGTGAAGAAGTTTTCCAGTAACACTATGTTGGGGTTCCAGAGGATGGCTACTCCTCCAGCTATTCCTGTGGCATCAATCGAGACTTCTCTCCCCAGTTTCCAGCAGTAGGGAAGTAGCCGATTGAGGTCTTCTGAGGTGCATTTTGTTTCTTGTAGCAGCACAATATCCGGGGTTTCTGCTATAATCAGTTCTCGTAGAAGTTTCTACTTGCTACGTCCCTTGAGTCCCCTTATGTTCCATGAGATGATCTTCATGAGGACGGGGGAGTGTGGAGAGGAGGGAAACTGTCCGAGATCAGGTGGACCTGACTAGAATTTACCATGTAGTTTCCTATTTCCTGTATGAGCTTATTGGTGGACTTTTTGCCCCGTTTCTTTTCATCTTTTTGGCTCTTGCTTGGGATTTTTGCTTGGCTACCTTGGATTCCCAGTGCTTTACTGGCTTGGGCTGAAGATCCAGCAGAGGAGTTGAGAAATACCTTGTGTACCTTCCTCAATTGATCCCGAGGAATGGTGTATAGTTTCTGGTGCCGGTAAGCGTGTTCCAGATGTTCTAGATCCACTCCAGCAAGATCAGGTTCCTCCATCTCCATATCCTCGTCTCCATCCTCAATTCCCTACGGATCTGGTGTTTCCTGTGTCGAGCCTGTGGGGGTAGGTTTTGCTTCCGCAGTTTTTGGGGGCTGTGCATGGCCATGGTTCTCGGTCTGGGGATCATCAGGGGTGGGTGAAGTGGTCATAGTTGCAGAAGGTGTCGGGCATTCTCGTTGATCCTGCAAAATGGCATATTTATTACTAGTGGAGGGGTCTTTGCTTACCTGGGGAAGCTGCTTGCGTCCTCCTTGCCGTCTTGTGCTCGCTGGTTGTACGAATCCTTCCTGGTCCTTGCCGCTTTCTGGAGTAGCATCCTTTTGGATCGCATTAAGAGGGAATTCTCTGAAGAGGTGACCATGTTCGTGGCACTTCCTGCAGCGAAAGGGAATGTGTTCATAGTCTATGGTCTGGGACCAATCTTCATCGTGATATTCCAGAGTGATGGAGCCTGGGAGCGTATTGGCTATATTCATGTAGACACATATTCTTGCGTAAGATGTATAGCGCCACTGTTTTGTAGCTTCAGAGGATTTGACATAAATACCTATGGTGTCGCCTATTCTTGCTATGACCTCTTCCAGCCAAAATTCCTGGGGGAGAGAGTATAGTCTGATCCATACCGGCGCATGGGCAAAGTCTTCCTTCTTGGGGTTGAACTTTTCTGTCCAGAATCTTAGGAATAGACCCGCCGAGTTGTAGAAATATGGCCCTCCATCAAAGATGCGGTTGCGATCCTCAAGGTTGTGTAAGATGATTGTAAAAAAGCCCTTCGAACCCAGCTGGAGATCATAATGGTCTTTTGGCTTCCACCAATACTGTATCCACTTAATCAGGTCACGCTCAGAGGGCCAAAGCCCTAAAAATTTCCCCACCAGGGCGTTGTCTCTCATGTATTGTTTCTGCTCCTCTATACGCGGTGAGCTGACCACATATTTTGGTGCTTGTGGTGCCTGCGGAATGCATTTTACGGGCATCCACGGAGCTAAGGATTTTGCATAGTTCTTTTCCTTGGCTGGGTCGACGTCCATGTCCTTGTCCTGAAAGGTTCCTTCATCCAATAGCTGAGCACGCAAGTCTGGAGGTGTTTCGAAGGTGGGGCGCTTGATTCCGGCTCCATTGCTTTCATTGGCAGCAACGTGGCTATAGGAGATGTCGATCGGCTCTCCCTCCCTGTGGTGCAGGGGCCCCTGCGGGGTAGACATCATTCGGCCTCAGTTCACAGCGGTGGTGAGTGGGCAAACCCTAATCGCAGAGCTCTCTCGTGACTAGATTTGTTGTTGATTCAAACTAAATTTATTTTTGATGGGATTTTCTCGCTATAACCCTTTGGTAAGAACAAGTTTGATGAAAAAAAAAACTTTCATTTTCGACATGTGCAAATTCTAGAGTTCTTACCTAAGACAACATTTCATCCAAAAAGTTCAAAGTGAAGAGGTTATTCATTCCCAGTTTTATCGGAATAGGTTATTCTTGTAGTAAACAGATTTTATTTTGGAGAATTTCATTTCAATAGGAATTTTGTCATTGAAAATTTTCTCTTATCCGAATCTAAAATTATTCATATTGACCACTTTGAAAATTTCCTCACAGTATATTTATCATTTCTGTTAAGAGTGTTTATATATATATATATATATATATATATATATATATTTATCCTTTTTTTTATCTGAATTTAATATTATTTATATGTATTTGATTATAATTTATTTATCATTTCTTTTTTATATGTATTTATTATTTTTTTTATTTGAATTTAAGATTATTTATATATATTTAATTAGAAAAGAGGCAATGTAAAAGTTTTAAGTTTTGGTTTTTTAAGATATATTTAATTTTGCTAAAAATTAAACTAAAAATTGTTAAATGTATAGATTTGAATAATTAAGTTTGTATTATCCTAATATATTAAAGATATTTTAAAACTTAAAAAAATTTATGATTCGGCCCAAAATTATATGGCCCGACTCGGTGAAAAATGCCAAAACGTACCCGGAATTAAATAATTATTTTATGGAATCGATCATGGGTTGAAACATGTTTATCATAGGTACGATACTTGATTATTTATATGTATTTGATTAGAATTTAAATAATTGTTTTATAGAATCGATCAGTTTGTAGGTTGAAACATTAAATCATAAAATATACGAGGATACTAATTACATTGAAAACCCAATTCCACAACCGTTGGACAAGAGCCTTATTGTCACCCAACAGAGATAACGATGAGTCCAATCTTATGAATAAATTAATTATAATATCTGGAAGACATTTTTTTTTATAAATAAATTTAAGAGTAATAATAATAAATCAGTGTGCAACATTAAAAATCTTTGACATTCGTTTTATGGCTTAATCCTCTTGAAATCCATTTAAATAGAGACGTTAATTGTTATAAATTCAAATGTCGCCTCCTTTTTTGGTTAGGAATTCTTTGATTTGAATCCTCGTGTGTCTCTTAATCGGAATGAATGAAGTTTGAATTCTCCTGTCATCTGGCTGGAAAAAGTGAGTATTCTTGAAGTATAGGTGTGAAAAATGGACAGAATGGCACTTCGAATGCTACAGTAATGGCACTTCGAATTCCCCAAAATAAGATATGTTTACTACAGGAATAACCTACTGTAGCACTATATAAGTGCCATGTCAAAATAGGAATATCATGTTGAAAATAATACTGTTCTCAACGATTAGATCATATTTTTGACAAGATAAAATTATTTCTTATTTCCTGGGCATTCACACACGCATAAAAGATATTCTAGTTTCCTTAGGGTTTCGTTTATCATGCATAAGCGCGGTGAGTCGAATCTTTACCATGTGTCCATGAGTTTAATACAAGCTTGAGAGTTCATCACTTGCAGTTTCAATGTCTAAGGACTACAATACATTATAACAATGTAGAAAAAGGAGGGATGTGTGAAATGGAGGCACGGGAACTCAAAATTCGTTCGATTTCTTTGAAATCTCAAGCTTGCTCAACAATCCAAGAAAATGGGCCGCGAGCATTCTTCCACAGTCTCGTAAATTTCTCTCATTCTCTTGCTTCATTCATGATACTTGCTTCAAATCGACGCTCGTCCAATGTACACGTCGGGCTCATTATACCTGAGCTCAAACTTGATGTAGGCGGCCCAACCATGGTGATCCGGCTCCCAATTCATCCACCACTCGAATACCTAGCGGGCACCGACCACATTGCCGAGAATCTCCTCCATGTGAATGTACTTATACCAGAGCTGATCGATGCGGGGCAGCAGAGACACAGTGCGGTCCCAGACGTTCCTGGCATGGTTTAAAAACAGGTGCTTCATCTTGATCTCTGCATAGCGAAGCCACAGAGTAGGGTTTCGGTAATCGACCTTCACCTCCAGGGCCCTTTCCCATACCGATATCGCACGGGAAAAGTCCTTCAGACTCTCCTCCACTGAGCGTATTTCATCCACACGCTCGTGTTCCATCTCACTCTCCTGATCAGGTCTTCGAATTTTGTCCGCTTTCGGAGACGATAATCCTCGAGCTCGCTCTCTCTCGTCGGTAATCTTTTGCTTCAGAGGTCGTATTTCGGCCGTATGAGGAATGTCGTCATCAAGTTCATTATTGATCCTTTGCATTTGCATGTAGAAAATGAAACGCCCTAGCTGTGTGGTCAGTAATTGTACGACGGTTATGACCAGAAAATCTCAAACAGCCATAAATGAAACGTGCTGGGAGAGTTGAGGAAATCCAAACGTGGTAATTTAAAAGGTTAATCATTTAATGTGGAAATTATATAGTTTTACAGTAATTTCTTAATATGATTAGGTACAGATTAACCAATACATTCGAAAATACAAAGAAGTTATGAACAATAAATCTCATTCATTGATTTGGG
Source organism: Picea engelmannii (assembly GCA_009831015.1). NCBI lineage: Eukaryota > Viridiplantae > Streptophyta > Pinopsida > Pinales > Pinaceae > Picea > Picea engelmannii. The sequence goes on along the minus strand of ML800351.1, from coordinate 11,643 downwards.
AGGACTAAGAAAAATATACCAACATCTTCAATTTTCAACCTTAAAATTGAAATTTATGATTTAAAAGTTGATTAATCAACCAATTCCAAGCGGAGAAAGCCTATACAGGTAATGAAAAGAACAAATTAGTTGAATGGATCTCTAAAATATGGATTATTGAAAAATAATTAAAACTTATTATAAAGAATATATTTCTTTTTCTTGATAATTTTTTTAATATAACACGTGTTTGGATGGATTTGATTATCAGTAATGAAGTTGATGTGAGCTATGTGAAGCAAACATGTAACACGAATATCTAGTCCGATTTGGCCAAAGCCCGCGTCGATCCCACGGTCCACCATTGTGAAGGTGCCACAAATATTTGTTAGGGTTACTTTACGTTCTTTAGATGCAAAGTGGTATAAATAGATTAAAATTAAAATAAAGAAAGGGTTCGATGTATTTGTGAGTGAAGAGACTTTGAGAACACCATGGACATGGCGATGGAACCACAGATTTGGCAATCCCTCCCCGAACAGTGGGAGCCGGGGTCTCACATTCTCATGGAAGCGGATATTTGGCAATCCCTCCCACAAGATTTGTTGCATAAGATTTTAGCTAGGTTGCGTGTGCGTGTTCTTGCGAAAATGAGGACTATTTGTAGACAATGGAAAGAATTGTTATCTTCCCGAGATGCCCTGCAAATGATTGATACAAATTTGTGAGTACACTCCATTCCATGGTTTTTGGTTCAGTTGGAATGGGCCGAGGAACTTAGGGTTATCGAATATTTAGGAGGCCATAGTTCAGACATGCACATTTACAAAGCTCTGTTGGCTGATGATGTTGCAATTGTTGATGCCTCGAAGAGCATCTATTGTTCTCATAGAAGATTGAATATATTGAATCTTTCTATAGGTAATTTAGCTACTGTTAAATATATTGTAACCTCAACAGTCTGACTATACACTGCCATTTGTCCTGGCCACTGCCATTTGTCCTGGCCAGTTTTACTATCATTTCTTGATGTTCTTGATTTGCTTGAGCCTATTTAGCTCAACTATTTTTCCTTTTTTTAGTGTACTATTTTCCTCATATACTGAATACTATTTCTTTCTCTGCTTCTCATTTTATCATGGTATCAGAGCTTCAGATGTAATCCTTTTCGCACAGTCTGGAGAGAAGCCCGATCCTAAGAAGTGCAAAGCTTAAAGTGTCAACGAGAGCACGTGACACAGTTTCTTCACAAAGCTTGGAGAACAGTCTGCCCGATCCTAAGAAGTGCAAACCTTAAAGTGTCAACGAGAGAAAGGGACACAGTTTCTTCACAAAGCTTGGAGAGCAGTCCGTCAGTCCGCTCAAAAGATCGTTGCAGACAGAAAGTGCGAGGAAGCCGAAACTGCAAAAGGAAGAAACAATAAAGAACCGTGAAAATTTAAATATTCGTGTAAGAGTCATGAAGAAGAGTTGAAAAGAGAATAAACAATTAAAGATACTTGAGTTCTTTAAAGAATTCGTGAAATTCTTTCAAATTCGTGAAAGATTCATGAATTTCCTTCTTCAGGAGAAACTCTTTGCAGAAGCAGCAAAGAACACGTTAAAGCAACAAAGGATAAGAAAACGCATCCGTAACATCATCCATGCGAATAGATCTGAGCCATTGATCGAGTTCAGAAAGGACAAGGAGTGCGCAGAAAAGGAAAAATCTTTTCAGTCGTGATATTTAGCGCAGACAACCGATAGCTGTCGGATCCAGGAGAAAGTGAACGAGGCTTAGTCCTTTGGAGCGCACAAGAGAAAAGCAGACTTGCGAAATCATGAAATCCCAAAATCATTGGGACCGTCCATCAAGGAGGACATGTGGCGATATCTCGGCATTTCCCTGACTCATAGGGAGTAAAGGTCAAAGAACACTACGGTGAGAATTCACGAATAGCAAAATCACGACTCGATCTGAGCCGTTAGATCAAGAAATATCGTGAGTCGTCTATCTGACACTATCACGAAATTGAGAATCGGGAGTTGGGGAGCAGAGGAGACTACACTCCATACCCCGATACGCGAAATCCCAAAATCCTGAAATCACTCCAACCGTTGGATCTAGAGTGACAGGTGGCGAAGATCCGGAAGCCATTGGCATTTTTGGCACCAGGAGAATGAAGGTTAAGACTAGGGAAAGAAGATTTTGTGAGAGAATCAGGACCATCCATCTCAGAGGACAGGTGGCAGCAGATCCAAGCGCCATCAAAATTTTGGCATTTTGGAGTTTGGGGTTTGGAGAACATCGTGACGAGAGTTCAAGAGTCGCAAAATACCATCTCGTGAAATCCTGAAAGGATCTGGACTGTCAGATAATAGGAGGATCTCGACCATCAGATAATAGGAGGATCTGGGTCGTCGATGCAAGTGCCATCACGATTTTGTCTATCGAGAAATTAGAGGCGAGAGTCTCGTGAACTCGTGATACGTGAAATTCTAAAATAATCTGAGCCGTTGATCAAGTATCGATCTGGAACGTTAGATCTCTGATCGTGGAGGATCGTAGATCATTGATCACAATATTCCAAAGAAACTGTGGTCGTTGATCTCGAATCAACGAGGATCATTGATCCTTGAAGCAATTTCGCATTTCGGCTATTCGTAGGAACTGTTACCTTCAACGTCGAAAACGCGAAGTCTCGAAACGCAAAATCCCGTAGCACCTAGTTTTTCCGCCCACAGTCATATGAGAAGCTAAACCTTCTTTGGCTCTTGAGTAAACTCAGAAATCCCTATTCTGCCATCAGAGGGGCTACGGTTGTTGCAGTGTTACAGTTGCTAAAGAACAGAGCTCAGAGCTCTGAGTCAACAGATCTTGCGCTCGGATAAGTCAAGTCTAGCGAGATCGAAGCTAAAGAAGTTGTCTACCCCGTGTTTCTCTATTCGAAGTCACTGAAAGAACTTTGAATACCTAGTTTTACGTGCAGGAAAAAAGTAAATACAATTTTTTTTAACATTTTTTTTCTATTGTGTTAAATTCTTTAAAGATGGCCACGTCTAGCAATTTAGGACCAACTCAAGGTCTGATTCTTCTTGGAAAGAATTATGAGTTTTTGTCTCTTCGAATGAGATCCTTCTTGCAAGCACAAGAGTGTTGGGATCGAGTGGATCATGGATATGTGGAACCAGATCCAGCAGACCTTACTGCCATGAAAAAACAATAGAGAACTGCTCAGGCAACACAGAGGAACAGAGAGAATAAAGCCAAATTCTGGATTCAAAATTCAATGGATGACTCGATTTTCTCAAAAATCACAGGCGATGTTACTTCAAAACAGGCTTAGGACATCCTTAAATCAGCCTACCAAGGAAATGACAGGGTCAAAATAGTCAAACTGCAGACCTTGAGGATGCAATTCGAGACTTTAAGCATGAAAAAGTCTGAAAATGTTGATCAATTTATAACGAGAGTCATGGGAATCATAAACCAGATCAAATTGACTGGTGAAGCCATCCTTGATCAATGCATTGTTGAGAAAGTCCTCAGAAGTTTACCAAATAAATTCGAAATGGTCATTATAGAAATCCTTGAATCCAAGGATATGTCACATTTGTCAACAGATGAATTAATGGGCTCTCTGTTGACACATGAGACCTGACTGCATCTCATAGATGACTCAATCGCTAATGCCTTCAAAACTCAATTCTCCTTTAGTAAAGGGAGAGGCATAGGAAGAGGTATAGGTCACCAAGGATGATGAAGCATTACAAGTAACCAACACTCAAGTGGAGGTAACAGACAACAAAACTAGAATCAAAATTTCCAAGGTCACAGACAAGAGCACCAGAATCAAAATTTCTAGCCTCAAAGAGGGAGAGGGAGAAGATGAAATGAAAAATCAAGCATACAATGCTATTACTGCAAAAGGTATGGGCACTATGAATCTGAATGCAGGAAGAATCAAGCAGATCATCTCTTAGGCAGAGAACATGTCTCAAATCATACAAGAGAAACCTCAGAAGGTATGTTTCTCTCATGTCACAAGACTGAAAAACAACCTAAAGATCTATGGTTATTCGATAGTGGATACAACAATCACATGACAGGTAACAAATATTTACTTTCATGCATTGATTCTTCACTTTCATATAATATTACACCTGGAAATGATTCCTTAGCCAAAGTTCAAAGAAAACGAATTGTAGCTATTCTTACTAAACAAAATGTAAAGAAAGACATAAACAATGTCTATCATGTCCCGGATCTGAAACATAATCTGCTAAGTGTAGGACTACTCATTGAAGATGGATATAAGGTACTTTTTGAGGGATCATCTTGCAGGATATATGATAAAACCCCCAGAAGAAAATTGATTTCTGAAATCCACATGAATCAGAATAGGATGTTTCCCTTGACCTTCAGAACTGCAAATATGATCCAAACATATGCATAAAGTGCATCCACCCCCAATGAAACTATGGTTTGGCATACAAGATTTTAACATCTACCCTTTCAGAGTCTAAGTCTTCTACAAAAGTACTCCATGGTCAAAGGTCTCCCTATATTCAAAAAGAAAAATCCCCCATGTGAGTCTTGCATACTTGGAAAACATAAGAGAACTAGTTTTCCATAGTTCTCCACTCAAGCCAAACAACATCTCAAACTTGTTCACACTGACCTATGTGGACCAATGCAAACAAAGTCAATAGGTGGTAGATTTTATTTTCTAACGTTTATTGATGACTTTAGCAGGAAAATATGGATCTATTTTCTCAGACACAAGTCTGAAACTTTTGCA
>ML800350.1:122566-140613 GCA_009831015.1 Picea engelmannii | reverse complement strand
GTAGGGGAGTGGGAAGCTGGTGATAGTGGTTATGAATCATATTTTCTAAATTCTTAGTAAATTAAAGAAATTTGTACATTGTTTACGTCAAGTTACATGATAGACGTTGAAGTGGAAACTATGCAAAAAAAGATGAAATATTTTTGGAACCATGATGTGGACCACTGAAAGATGAAAAACAGGAAGAGAAAGGATGAGAACTATTGAAGAGAATGGAGGTTGATGAGAGATAAAGAGAATAGAAGATGATGAGAACTGAAGAGAACAAAAGTTGATATGCTGAAAGAGGTTGAATTGGATCTTGTTGAAGAAAGAAAAATGGTTGACATGAAATGAAGAGGATAGAGATCTTGAAGAGAGACTATGAATATATGGAAGGGATATGAATATCTCCCTAAAACCCAACGGTTTTCATTTCCTCATGCAAACTTTTTAAGACTGACTGGTACTATTTTATTGGAACATGTGGCTACAAGGAAACATGTTCTTGCAAGATTTTGTTGATACCATGAAAGAATATACCATTTGTACTTTGTCCCCTATTGGTACAATTCAATCTATGTGAATGGATTGTATTCATGTCGAACATAGAAACTCATTCATTCATAAGGATTTCCCCCTCAGATTTAGTTTGGAGAGAGACATCTTGTAGGACTGACAGAAAGGTGTCATGATTTGAGTATAATTTGAGAAGTGATCTTGCTATAGTGATAGACGAGGCAGCCAGTCAGGAGGAATGGGTATGGATTTTTTCTCAGTCATATAGGGACACTCCAATGAAGCATACTCGACAACATGACTTACTCCAATGAAAAAGGTAGTTAGCCTCATAGTTTGAGATGGACGATCTTGGCTAGATGTACTCTTCGGATTAGACCTGTCATAAGATCATATGAGATACTCCACATTCAAAGCATACTGATGAGATTCGATATGATTGACTACAAGTCCATGACTACAACTATGATGAAAAATATGAATAAGTTGAGTGATTTTGCTTCAGATTCATATTTGGTGGATCCCATGATGTACATGCAATTGATTGGATGCTTGATGTACATGGTTAATTCCAGGCAAGATATTTTATTTGTAGTGAGCACCTTGAGCTATTATTTGGCTAAATCCAAGGTAGTTCCATTGGGTGACAGTGAATCGTTGTACATTTGGATATGGTTTGTCTCAGGTGATGAAGTGAGTCTGCATAAATATACATATTTTGATTTAGTAGAAAGTGTAGTAGAAATATTGAGCACCTCAATGTGTTTCTTTATCTTGGAATCAATGATGATTTATAGGATAAAATTGAAGTAGGATTTTTTATCACTCAACACAAAAGCGATAGAGTATATCGCAACCAATATCACAAGTTGTGAAGAATTTTTCATTATGAAGCTTCTTGAAAGAATTCATCCAAGACATGGTACAAAAAGGAGTAGTGAAGCTCCAGTACTTATCTACATATGATAATATTCAATATATCCATCTAGAGTGGCCATGTTGATTTGGTTGAGGATGATGATGCATAGAATTAGCCATGTTGATTTGGCTAGTGATGAGCATTGATGTTTCAACAATGGGAAGAAATTATCTCATATTGGTCATGTATGGGCCTATGCTAGTGTCGATATGACCAAGGGAGAATTATACATTCACTCACTCAAATCTAGTAGTGGTGAATGTCCCACATATGTTGATATCATCGAGAAACCATTCCCCAGATTGGTCATGCATGGGGATATGCTAGTGCTGATATGAATAAGGGGAGAATGCCTCATTCACTCATGGGTTTCTACTATTGGTGAGTGACCCAGGTATGTTGAAATCCTCTAGGTTGAAGGAGAAATTCTCCATATATTCTTCATGCACGGGGCTATGTTAGTGCTGATATGACAAAAGGAGAATGATTCAGTCATCCACAAGGCTTTACTAGTGGTGATTGGCCCATATATGCATCGGGAATACATTATAATAGATTGGTTATGAACAGGGATATGTTAGTGATGATATCACTAAGTGTAATGATTCATTCATGCAGGGGGGATTTCTAGTGGTGAATGGCTTAGGTGTAGTCATTCTATTGTGAAGGATTTGATGGAATTGAGATGCAGCTATCACATATTTATTACAGGATGGAATGCATGTGCGGAGATGGAACACCAAAATGGTTCATGAATACAACATTTATATGAGAGAAGATATCATGTAATGTACCCAACCACCACCAAGTCAAGCTATGCTGCTTCAAGAGGTAGCATACCTAGTCACCCATAGGCTTGGCATGATATCTTAAAAATCACTTATGAACTAATTTCGAATTCAGATAAATTTATAATTAATAAAAAGGCATGAAATACTCACATGCAAAGTTCAATATTCATGCTACAAAATAAATAAATTAGACATATGTCAGGAGAAAAAATAACCAGCAAGCATGTCACTGAACTTCCAGAACTAGTCAGCACTCAATCTCTCATAGGATTTTTATCACACACAACAATCCAAAGTACAAAAACTCTCTTCTACCTAGCCTGCACAATCAATCCGCTTCTCTACCATGAAGTTCCTTAGGATGTCCACCTCCTTCCAGGGTTTTAGTGCATCTGGTGAAGAATATCCATGATGGGAATCTCAGGATCCATAGATGTGGGGAAAAATAATGCATGCTAATGCATATCAGACATGTATGAACTAATTCATGGATAGAATACACCAAAAGTAACTACAACCAACAAAACCATATGTCCTCTTCACAAATTCGTTTTTCTTACCCAAGCCAAAAAATGAAGGAGGAATGAAAAATGGGTGAAAGAATGAATGGAGAGAGAATATAATGAAAGGTGTGAAGCATGAACAATGAGTGATTCAGTGAAGAAGAAGAAACCCCAAACAACCCCCAATAGGGGTTTATATATTTACTTGAAAATAAACAACCACATGGCCTTCCCAAAGAATATCATGTCACCACCCTTCTCCATTCAAACCATTATGGGTAAATAAAATATAAAACAAATACTTAGCCCCTCAAGCCCCCTCTCTTGTGGAATCATATCCCTATATAACTCTTGTTGTTATCTGTATACAAAACACTTGTATATTTATTATTAATAATGATCAAAACATTGCATTTCCTAGGCACACTAGCCTCTTTTAATTGTTTGGGAACTCCAACCTTTCATAAATGAAAAAAATACATTATTTAATACCCGACTCAAAAATTGGGTATTAAATTTCCCTCCCCCATATTTTGGCACTGTCCTTAGTGCATATACAAAACATAAATCAAAATTTCAAAATTTATTAAAAAAGTTGTGGGTACTCTGCCTGCATGGAATGTTCATGCTCCCAATTAGCATCCTCGGGACTATAGCTACTCCACTGGACTTTTAGAAGCTCTATAACTTGATTTTGAATCATTTTGAATTTTATGTCCAATATTCACATTGGATGGGCTTGAAAGTCTCCTTCTGTTTCTACATGAATCAGATGCCAATCAATAACATGGCTAGGATCATGTACATATGTTTTTAGAAAAGAGACATGAAAGACATTATGCACATTCATGGAAGAAGGAAATGAAAACATGTATGAAACTGGCCCTATTTTTTCCAATATCTGAAAATGGACCATAGAATTTGGCTGCTATCTTTGTACAACTACATAGCTTGAAAGAAAACTTATTGGGATTCACTTTTAAAATCACATGGTCCTCCATGTTAAATTATCTATTTATCATGTTCTTATTGTTACACATTATTTTGGTCACATCGGTGATCACCTGGCAACATGTGTTCATGTTACCTAAAATTTTTAAAAGAGACTTTCTACATGGGAAAAGTGATTTTCTTTCCTCTGCCAAAAACCATATGAAGAAAGGTCATCACACCCTACTATTTGCATGGGGTGTGAAAATGCCTGATCATCGCACTTTGCACTATACCTGGATTGCGACATCATTGCATGTTTCTTGTGCATAGGGTGCGATGATGCTTAAAGCATGGGAAAAGTCAAATTTCACAAAGGTTCTAGAAGGGGATCTTCTAGAAGATGAGGTGGCCTCAGATCAGTTGGATATTACTTGCTTATCTGATTTGGTGGGATCATCCTAATATGCTTGTCCATCTCTATTTCACATTATATAAGGATGGATCTCTCATGGAAAAGGGATAAGGTTGAATAGGCTAATATTTGTATGGAGAGTTCTACTTCAGATTATGCTTGAGACCTTTGCTTTAGTTATTCAAGTCAGATTGTGGATCTTATTCATTCAATACATTGGAGAAAAGGTGTGTGTGTTGAAGAAAAGAACCATCATAAGGGAATTGCAACAACAAGGCATGGTTTGTATTCTCCACTTTCTATTCACATAATACAATAATGCATTTCTTCCCTATATAATCATTTCACCTTCTATTGTATAATTCCTTGATCATATACATAGAATTTATTATAATATATATATCTTTTTTCTCTTTCTTTGCTGGTTAGTGATTCTAAGACAGACTTACTGTTCCACAAACTCAAGGAAGGAGCTACAAAGACGAGACTAGCGAGGACAAGCGTCGTTTAAAAGGTATGTCACTTGTAACTCATTAAACTAGTTCATATGATAATGAAGTTTAGGGAAAAGTGTGCATTATGTTATGTTTTGTTCTAGTTTCCATTGGGATCTAGGGAGACATGTTTGTGTCCGCACTTACTGATTAATTGGATAACAAAATTGGCGACCATACTAGGGATATAGTGTTATTTTTTTTTTTTACTTCTTATTTTCTTTTAGCCTGCCTTATTTTGGTTAAATTCATTCTCTGAGTCTGTGGGTGATCCATATAGGCTCCCTAGTTCTAAAAGTTCAACAATATTTTTGTATTTCTTTCCATTTTTCCTTTAGTTACATAGATCGTCACACTGTGTTAAATAAACAGACAACGAGGGTCCTCTGACGTCGCACACTATTGGTGAAAACCAGTGTGATGACATCACACTGTACTCTAATGGAATCATGTGATGACCCTAGATCGTCGCATTGTGCTCCATTGTCACCTGTGACGATTCCTGTAGGAATTGTTCGAAAGAGCCAATTATTCTTTTTTCTACCCAGTTTTGCCTCAATTTCCTGGGATGAAATTCTGATACCACTAATTGATTGATTTATAATTTTGAATCTTTCATTTGATTGATTTTCAGTAATTGAAAGTTTTTCTTTGTAAATTTTGCAAGTTTTTCTTTGAAAATTTTGAAAGTTTTTCTTTTGATTCTTGTCGCAAGGGTATAATATCTAGATCTCAGTCCCGAGTCCTTGTTTGAAAAAGAGTCTTTGATTTATTTAAAGTTCTATATTGTTTTTACTTTCCATATTGTTTATTGATTAATAGACATTTTGGTTTGCATTTGACAAAAGGCTTTCCTATCATTTTCATTTTTGTGTACATTACGTGTTTGATTTTGGAATTGTGTTGAGGATGTGTTAATTTTCTTGGATTACGCTTTCTTTTCTTCATTACATCTCTAATTTGATTTGAAAAAGAAAGAAATGAACTCATTCTTCTTTTTAGTGATTTTTCATAAGAATATTATTGCATTAAAAATATTTGTTAAAGTAGAAAATTTGAAAAATTTGTAGTTTTTGATTATTTGGGATTTTTTTCATTCAAAAATTGAGAAATTGAGTTTCATAGCTTTTTCATTAAAAAAAGAAAGATCTTGTCCCTACTGTAATTAGAGTTCATTGAATTGAAAGATTTCATATTCATCTCTTCTTTCATTTGATTGGGTCAAGGTCACATACGTCATCAGTTTCATTTCTGTCTCCCTTTTGAGTAAACAACATCTTTTAAAATACAACATAATTTCAGAATTTATTAGAAAATTTTATTTTCTATAAATTCTCTTCACCAACATTAGCTATGATAGATATTTGGAATAGGTTGTAAGGCACACTCTCCAAAGAATCAAAAAACAAAATAGAATCTTGTGATAGGGAGAGTTCAAATCCACTTGCTACATTTTTTCCTGGGAATCCCTTCTAACACAAGGGTCAATCATGAGGTCGCATTAGGACTGGAAAAGTTACTCACCTTGATTTTTTGGTTGTACTGTAGATATTCTGCGTATTATTTGGGGTCACTTGAGAATAAAATCCCGTGAGGACCTTCTCGAGTTGATTTTGGGATACATACCCTACCTTTGCATGCGGATCAGACTGTTGATTGTTTCCCCATGCATCATTGTCATAATTGGTAACCTTAGTAGACTATCTCTTTAGGGTATTTACAGGAGGTGAATGTGGAGGGGAAATTATTCACAGTACCTGGAATCAACATTGGCCAAACTCGCTCGGTCTCCTTGGAGGGTATACCCACGATTATTTGTGGGAGATTGCACCAGGGTGTAAGTCCATTAAGAAGGTCGTCAACATAAATATTACACTCAATTTATCCTAGCCCCTTCTTGTCTTTATTTCATAACGTTAGATTTCATCACCAACTAATGACTTTGAAATAAGAAGGTTTGTTTTCTTGGTTTGATTTCTAGATTTTATTAGTGAGTGTTGTTTGTTTCTCTAGTTGTCCATAGATTTGTTTCACTCTTTATTTGGTGTGACCAACATTGGACTTTGTCATTCACGTAGGATGCAAGGGTTACCTCCAGAATATCCAGAAGGTTACCTCCCTTTTCTTCCTATCTCACCAGAGGGCTCTCCTAAAGGAGCAGTCAATAAAGAAGTAGCCTTTGAGATTTCCAGTTCGAATTATTTAGAGGGATTTAGGATTCGTAATTATTTAGAGGGATTCATACTTCCCGTAAATCCATTATAGAGTGTTATAAAAAATCCACATTTACTCTGGATGAAATCATTGATAAAACTTGTTGCTGATGAGAATAGTTAAGTACCTACTGGACCTAACACAGAGTCTGGAGTGGACGATCCACTTTTTCAAAGTGAATCATTTAGAACCCTGGTTCACACTAACAAAATTTTTAATCCTAGCTCGGGATATGATATTTGTTACACACTAGGAATGATTCCTAATCAACCTATGGCATCACAACTACCTGAGACGTTTGTTACCTATATGGTACCTTTAGATACTTTTACTGGCACAAGTAGTAATGTCGTCACAATTTCAGACCAATTGTTGGTTGGTTCTCATTCAATTCTTCCTCTCCATATTGCCAAATCTACCATGGTCCCACAAGATATGACTATTTCTACTGGAAATGTGGTTATCACTCAAGCTCATATTGAAGCACCACTTCCAGTTAGATCAAATCCAGCACTTCCCCCTAGGTATAATGCTTTGAATACTTTCACTATTATTCCCTCCAAGGATCCATCCAGAGGGTCTAGACTTTTTGTTCCTCCTGGGTATAATGCTTCTAGTCATTTTGTTCCTATGCCTACCTAGGTTCTCTCCAGGGGGCCTTACATTCCTCCTCCACCTCTTTCTAGAGGATATAATTGTCCTAGCCCTAGTGGCTCCAATATAACTGGAGGCACCATTCATTCTGTCATTTCTGGTTTTCAGATTCTTGTTGGAGGAAAAACTCAAGTTGGGGGGAAACCTGAATTTGCGGGGCAACCTCAAATTGAGGGATTACCTTAAGTTGGGGCGCAACCTCTATTTGGAGGCCATAAACTAGTTTATGTACAAAGTATACCTGTGTTACAATCTCAACGTTGGAATCTTCCTTTCCAAGGGAATCAACAACTGTTTGGGGGGAAACATCCTCAAATTAATTCTTTTGTACCTCCTAATTTAGACCAACGGTATCCATGTTCTATGAATCCTACCTGGGGTAAAACTCTTCAGTATAATGTTCCTTTCCAAGGGAACATACCTAATCAACCAAACCTTCTTGGCTATTTGAAACAAAATCATCCACAACTAAATATTTCATGACTATATAACTATCTACAAACTTATTATGGTCCTACTGGTATACCTACGAGACTACCACCTCAGAACTACCAGTTTCGTCAAGTGAACCAACAATTTCCTTTTCTCGCTACTTAGTATTTATCGGATTTATATAGTATTTTGAATGATCCTATTTTAAATTCTTCTTCTTGTCCCATCATACCAACCAAATTATCATCTAACATTCCTAAGTTTCATGGTTGATCAGGAGAATACCCAATTAATCATGTCATGAATTTCCATCTATGGTGTTCATCTGACTCATTGATGGATGACTCTATAATATTATGACTTTTCCAATGAACTCTCACGGGTTTGACAATAAAATGGTATATTGAATTTCCATGAGGATTATTTAATGACATTAACACTTTGGCCATGGCATTCTTAACACATTATCAGTTGTCAATTCAATACGAGACAGGAATTGAGATTTTGAGTTCTTTTAAACAATCCTCTTCCACTCATATTTCTAATCATATCCATGAGTGAAGGAGTTGGATATACTTAATCAATGTTCCCCTCCCTGATCAACTATTGGATGAGTGGTTTACCAAATCACTCATTGGGCCTATATCCCGTGATGTTTCCATGGGTGGTGTCATCCCTGAAGAGCAGACAATTATTCCTACTCAATATCTAAATCTCATTTATTTGCAAATGGGCACACTTTATGACTTGATCCCTGATGCTCCTCGTCCTACTATGAATCCTACCCCAACACTTCCAGTAGATTCTCATGTTGTTGATGGAGTGATTTCCACCTTTCATGCTGAAAATTAGTCTCCACAAGACGGTCATACCAATCCCAATTCTACCACTTCTAATGTACAAAATGGTCCTCCTCCTACTCTTTCTTTCGGTAAAACTTCTAAAGTTAATTCGGTTCAATCTACACCTATTGATAAAAATCAAAGTTAAAAGAAAGGGAAGGGTAATAATAAGGAGCACAAAAATAATAATTAACAATCTGAGAAGCCCAAAACACACCCCATTGATGAAAAAGACAAATGTAAACCTCGTTACCCTTGCCTTATTTGTGGTGACGATCATTATACGAAAGATTGTCCACAATGTACTGAGGTTACTAAGTTGCTGGAAGGGACCAGGAAGCCTTCTAAACCTATTGTCTTGTCACAACCATTTCCTTCTCAGCAATAGGCCCAATTGGTCATTCATGACCAACCCTCTCCCTCTACCTCATCTTATGTGCTTATGTGTATGGGTCACTCTAAGAAGAATGAAGTTGTAGTCGCAACTCAGGCCAATTATATTCTCCTTCGAAAGATAAATTTGATGATTTACCACATCCGTTGGTTGAACGTCCTCCTCCAAATTCAGCTCCAAACGATCCTGTTCATCTCGAATGATCGGGCCTAGATATAGTTCTTCATCCTTCTCCCAAGGGGTTGTTCAAAAATTTTCATTTAATCCGCACACACGTGCTTCCCAAAACTACAGTATTGTAGAATACCTTGTGCAAGCACCCTCTGCAATGTCGGCTCTCGAAGTCCTTCAAAGTTGTCCTACTCAATGGAAGGCGTTGTTAAAATATATTGGTGGAATTGGTCCTAATGATACTAATTTAATAATATTGACTTGGAAAATCATGTTTTAAGGATTCCTCCTCAATAAGTGTTTCAGATCCAAGTTGTTGCAGAAAATAAGAATATATGTCAAACCGTTATTGATGAAGGAGCCTTGACTTGCATTATGTCCATTACTTGTTGGAAAGCTATTTTCTCTCCTACCCTTACCGAGTCTCACAATACTCTTAAATATTTTAATGGTACGGGGTTTAAACCTTACTATGTTCTTCCTTCGTTTTCTATTACATTAGAAGGTGAGGAGGTTAACGTCAAGGTTGAGGTATTTCATTCGCCTCTCAATTATAACCTTCAACTAGGTCGTAACTGGATTGACTCCATGCGAAGAGTTGTTTCTACACTTTTTTGAGTGTTATGTTTCCCACACCAAGGAAAATTCATTACTGTTGATCAACTGGCCTTCTTTAATTATGATTCTTGTACTAGCAACGTACCTTTTATATCAAAAACACCTCCCAGTTATGAGAATGTCAGCGTGGATATTTTAAAAGATTCAACCTTGATGGGTAATTTTCCTATTCCACCACCCTTTGTTGCCTCCAACCCCTTTCATTGACTAGATTGTTGATGACTATGTCGGGAGTGAAATCTTATCTTTAGTCGATGGTTTCTCCAACTATAATCAAATCAATATTTTACCCGCGGACAAACATAAGACTTCTTTTATTTTCCCTTGGAGAACCTTCACATACCGGAAAATTCCTTCAGTCTCAAAAACGTTGGGGCAAATTTTCATTGCACTATGTATTATGATTTTCATGACATTAATCACATTCTACAACCCTATCTAGACGATCTATCAGTGCATTCCATGCATCCTCAAGATCACCCGACACATTTACGGGCCATTTTCCTAGGTTTTCATTATTATCGCATCCGTTTGAATCCACAATATTCTATTTTTTGTGTGGAATATGGTCGACTTCTTGGTTTTATTGTGTCTATACATAGGATTCGGGTAGACCCATTGAAGGTTGAGGCTATTCTTAATATACCTCCTTCTTCTATGTTACGCCAACTCCAAATTTCATAAGGGAAGGAAAACTTCTTACGTTGATTCATTCCCAATTACAGTGAATTAACGAAAGGATTTACTCATCTTCTCAAGAAAGGTTATGATTTGTATGGGACGATACTACAAACAAAGATTTTGCTTCTTTGAAACTCACCTTAACACGTACACTACTATTGTGTCCACCTGACTATAGCTGATATTATTTCCTTTACTTAGTTTCTTTAGACTCTATGATTGTTATGTTTTTAGTCCAAGTGGATGATTAACACATTGAACATGTTATATACTATTTGAGTCAGAGTCTCATGAATACTGAAACAAAATATTTACATGTGGAGAAACTGGCATTGGCACTTGTTCAAGTTGTTCAACATTTTCGTCACTACATCTTATTACACAAAACCACAATCATTTCCGATTGCAACCCCATGCAACATATCCTCACTCGACATTTGTTGGGGAGAAAGTACTCTAAATGGATAGTTATTCTCCAGGAGTTTGATTTGGAGTTTGAACCCGTAAATTCAAAGAAGTCTTTGGTTTTTTCTGAATTGATATGTGACCTTCCCTTTACTGAGATAGAAAATGTGGCAGAGGATTCCTTACCTGATGAATCCCTCTTTTTGATCAGTTATGATGATGTATGGTATAGAGATATTATCATCTATCTCCAAACCAAAAAAATTCAGCCTGATCTTTCTAGTACATATCGTTGTCGTATCCAGTATGAAGCCCATCAATACAACATCTTGGGTGATACCCTCTACTGCCATGGTATTTATTCCATATTTTGACGATGTCTCAACTACTATGAAGCTGAGAAAGATTTGAATGACTGTCACTCTGGAGCATGTGGAGGTCATATGTATGGGTATGCCACTAACCAAAAGATATTATGAGCTGGTTATTTCTGGCCTTCATTGTTTAAGGATTGCATTACTGTTGTCCAGAAATTCCATGCTTGTCAAACCTACAACAATAAGATCTTATCTAACCCTACTCCTATTCACCCTGTAGTTTATGTTGGTCCATTCACTAAATGGGGAATTGAATTCATCACATGCAACCCTCACTTGGCCCAAGGGCATGAATACATCATTGTAGTTGTGGAGTATTTCACTGAGTGGGCCGAGGCGATGCCTACATTTGATAATACCAGGAAAATTGTAGTGGTGTTCATATTAAATCATATCATTATTACATTTGGTGTCCCTTGAGCCATCATTACTGATTGTGGTAGTCATTTTCGTAATTTCATGATGTCTGAACTTACTAATAAGTTGGGTCTTCTCCATCAGAACTCAACCCCCTATTATCCACAGGTCAGTGGAAAAGTTGAAGCAATTAACAAAGTTCTCACTACTATGCTTCGACGGATGGTAGGAATTCATAAGTCAAATTGGCACACAATGTTGTTCTCAACATTTTGGGCCTATCGGACATTAGTCAAGTCTACCACAAGATTCACACCTTTCCAGTTAGTGTATGGTATCGAAGAAATTTTTCTGATTGAATGTGAAATCCCATGTTTGAAACTAGTTGTCAAACTTCTCCCTAACAACTTAGTTGAAAAGGAACATCTTTTGTATTTGATGCAATTAGATGAAACCCATCATGATTCTTCCTTAGTTAATGAAACTTAGAAAAAGAATGTCAAAGATCAATATGACAAGCATGTCAAACCACGTGTTTTTTCTAAAGGTGATCTAGTTCTTCTTTACTATAAAGATCATGATTTGCTAGGGGCCAGTAAATTTGAGCCCATTTTGTGGGGTCCTTATATTGTGAAACGAGTGTTGGAGAAAGGGGCTTATGAGTTGATAGATTATGATGGAATCCCTTTTAGTGAACCCATAAATGGGCTTTACTTGAAGAAGTTCTATGCTGAAATCATTTTTTCATAAGTGTTGTGTATTTTTAGTGTATCATACTCTTGTGTTCTTTTTTGTTTTTGGCTCCACGTTTCGACTGCTTACCTTGCATTGTACGTGGTTTCCATATGCCGATGTCTTTGCTACCCTACATTAGATTTGTTGATGGTGCTAGTATTAGTAATCAAAACTTACCATCTTCTTCTTCGACAATATATGCACCTATGCATGAATTAATTAGTCTACATGGTGTATGCCTTGGCTGTACAACTAACAATATCGCATAATACAATACAATTATCGAATTGTTAACTCACGTTGTTTCAGTTGGAATCCATAATCGAATTGTATTACCATAGTTGAGTAACATTTATTCCATCTAGAATCCTACATTTTTAAGGGCATATTTACGAATTAGCCTATTGGAATGTCATTTTGATTACATTGAATATCAACACGTTCCTATATGTATAAACATATTAATAGACGCATTGGCTAATTATGTGTTAGATAGAAATTTGAAACATTTATAAAATCCAATAACACTTTGTATATAAAAAAAGTAAGTCTGTAGGAACTTTATATTCATAACGATAAAAGTTTACATAAAGTATTTTTGTCCAAAGACCAAAATATAAAAAATGTGAAGCTCAGGGTTTCATACACAAAAAGAATCAAGGATGTTTTTGGCTATAACATGTGACTAAATGTGCTACTCTATAGAGAAATCGACCGATGGAGGTAGATATGGCCACTATGTGGAGTTTCTAATGCCTCGAGAGCTCATCCAAAGTAGCATTAGGAATGTGCATGGCCAACCCCTCCAAGTTATGTTCTATGGTCTCTAGATTTGCAGAAGCTACCCTTGCTACAACACCTCTCTCTCCCCACCTATGTGTCAAGGATGAACCTAGAGGACAATAAGGTCCCACATCTACATCATTGAAGAGAACTTGATTTAGTCATCGAATAAATAACACAAAAAACATGTTATATCATTAAAATAACAAAAAAAATTATATAAAAAAAATTCCTTCTTACCTATGTCACCCCACTGGGAACCTTTGGGAAGAGCTTGATCCATATCTCCACGGAAATCTACCCCAACATACGCGTAATATTCTACCATGTCAGGCCATGAGATCTACCCAAATCTTCATCCTTGGATCCCATGGAGTGGGTATACACCTCTCCACTTGCAATCATAGGATAGGGACCCTCTCCGAGAAGAAGGATACCAAAATAGACCCATATACAAATTGTTTTAACCCACCACTTTTGCACTTGGTAAATTGTTTCTTCATGATTTTTAGGACCCCTTCATACCATTTGAAGACTTTGGGATCCATACATTCCAATGCATATTTAAAATGGCTCTGTAAATCCTTATGGGGAGTTGCACTCCCTACCATGTGAGTAATAATATAGAGGATATTCCAAAAAGGAAAATCTCAGACATCCTTGATAGCTACCTTAACACTACGTTTCTCGGTACCTGACACACAATGATAATGAACGTAGCAGTTCATAGGCTCACCTCCTCCCATGCTACCTATAAGTGTCACCTGTGAATGATGAAGAGATAGTCCTGTCAGGAAATAGATATCCTCGATGTCTATGGTGAGCGTGTGGGTGCCCACATGAAATTCTTGCTTGTTCACATCCCACATGTGAACCAAGTACTCAAGTAGTCTCAACTGGGTT
The DNA here is from genome assembly GCA_009831015.1 of Picea engelmannii. Lineage (NCBI taxonomy): Eukaryota > Viridiplantae > Streptophyta > Pinopsida > Pinales > Pinaceae > Picea > Picea engelmannii. The sequence continues at coordinate 126,497 of ML800350.1, read as the reverse complement.
CTCATGCCTTGAATCTTGAAGAATTTTAATAACCCACACTATTGAAAAGCCATAACTCTTCCTGAGTCATTCCTGGAGAAGTAATCTTCTTCTTCGTGCTCTCGTTCCCACCATTCCAACATATTTACAAAGGAAGACGTGGTAAGGAACCATAAGATGAGATTAGAAATATAATTTAATTTGTTGGGATTTTTTTCTTGTTGTGTTCATCTTTTTAATTTTTGGGCTATGATCATCGTAGGCCTGCGCATTCGCACAATGCAACGTTTACGCACCCTACCTATAGGGTCACCTACGACAATCCTGGGTCGTTGCGGTTACCAATATAGGGCACCTATGACGACCTCAGCGTATGGGTACCTCCTAAAAAATCAACCCAAAACATAAATTTAACCAATGAAAATAAATTTTGAAACCATGAAAATATGAAGGAGAAGGAGATTTCCTCTTTTACGGAGACGATTCATGAAATGATCCGTCAGGCACTCCACAATCAACAGTGGAAAATCAAGGTGAGAAAGGGATTTGGAAGAATATTTGGGAAAAGTTACAGATGAAATGGTAAAATGTGGTTTGTTACCTATTTTATTGACTTTTATCACTTTTCATTTGCATATTATATTATTTTTATGCTTTATCCAAACCATAAATTCTTAACAACTTTACAAGTGATTGATTTTTGCAGATTGAATAGTCTAAACGTGAGACGTTGGCAAAAGGGTCTTCTTTTTTGGTTTGTTTTTAAATATTTTTCCCATGTAAAAATCTTTTTAGGTTTTTTTCAAGAAAAACTCTGAGTAAATCCTAATTCTTTCTCATGCTCTTGAAACCATGAGAATGTAATCTAGTAGTATTTTGTTGTTTTTTTGAACCCGTAATCGTGACACGAAAAATAAAACCTATGGAGTATCCTTTAAGCTCTTTTCACGCTCCCTAAAGATGAAAAGATGACCGAGAGACCTTGTTCTTTTCACACTCATAAAATTATTTGAGGAAAACATCTGATGAGAATTAGGTTATCACTTTTTTGGTCTCATCAAATTAATTTATGAAAAAGGACCTGATGGAGTTTTCTTTAAGTTTTTTTCAGACTCTCTAAAATTAAAAAACCCCTGAGTTTTCTCTCTTTGGACTCATTAAAAAACATCGAAAGACCCATATGGAATTGAACCAATCCTTCTTAGGGTTTGTTAAATATACTCCGATGGAATCGTCCGAAGGATGAGCTTACATCAACAAGTATATCTTATCTTCCTCAAGCTTCCGTAAAAATAAAGAGGTACTCACCAGAAATGGTCGGGGGGAAATTGGGAAAGAAATGTGTCTCTGTATTTGTGTTAGTGGAAGTAATAGGCTCTTTTGAGCATGGTACCCCCTTCATCATAGTATCCAGGTTGGGAAATCCATTTGTCTCTTGTTTAACCATCCACGAGTTCATATGTTGGGTCCTCTTTGATTTAATGCTGCCAAGACAATTGTCTTGTTGTTCATATGTTCAAGATAAGTCCAACCTAAATAATCCTACTATCGAGTCGGACATCTGTAGTTATAAATTTTCTACCATGCCAGCCTTCCCTGTGTCAATTCTGAATAACTTTATTCTTTGATATACTTCAAGTTTGTTACATATTTCATGTCATTGATTGGGATACATCAAGGCACTCCTATGACGAGTATTTTCCTGTTGACTTCAAATCATTATCGAAGAACAAGAATTAGAAATCGTTCAATACCTTAGAACCTGCATGCCTCAATGGCAGGTCTCTTCACTTTCAATAGTGGATTCACATGATTGACCCTTTATTGGAATATTCTATCGATTGTTCAACTTCAACTCATGTATTCACATTCTTTAGATTGTACCAGGGTACCTTGGGAGTCATTGATATCAATGGTGATTTCCCTCGAACTTGTTAATGATTTTCATTAATGATTGGTAATCAAGTTGTTTCTACCATGTTCAACTTCGACACCTATAATCACATGGCTAGATTTTTATTTAGAGACGATGGAAATGAAGACCCTGGATATTATCATTTTTTTTGAGGTTGCGACTGAGTATTCATGAATTTGTATTGAATCATAGATCCACTTTGTATGTCTCATGGCTATGTCCGAATTTGAGTTCTATAGAGCATAAATACATAGTGTATTCTTGGTGGCTATGTTGAATCATGATGACATGGATCCACAGTGTAAGTTTAGTGGCCTTGTGTAGCACCCATCCATAAGATGCTAAGAAATTAACTATTTATTTAAATACTTACACATTAACAACTTTGTTTTAGCATTATTTCATTGATTTTTATTTAAACATTTTTTCTACATCTTCTCAATGATAAATATAATAACATGATGAAATAAGTAGAAGGCTAACTTTAAGATTTAAGAACTTAAAACATAATTATACCCAAAATATCAATAACAAAAATATCACTGAAAAATACCTCCTCCTTAGTTTGTAGAAGCTCATCAGTTGTAATGTAGTCATGGGTGCTTCCAAGTATTCTTTTCCCGCTTGCCTAGAGTGAAATGACAGAATCCTCCCTTCAAACTAGGAGCCTAGACGACTTCCTAGATCCAATAAAACCTTTCGGTTTCTTGGCCCTCCGTGCCCGTGACTCCAAGAACAACAAAGCACAAATGCTCAAAGAAAACTATCACAAGAATTATCTTCCAAAAAATTTCACAACCTCTCATCATGCTCCAACCTCTCCATCCCCTCCTCGCTACTTCTTCTCCCTATTTATAAAGTTTCCATACAAACTTCCCCAAGTATCCTCAAACCCCCCTCATTACTATCCATCAACCTTCCTTATCTAGATATTTTGGGAAAATATTAAAATAAAACTAAATATAAATGACTTGCATTAAACAACAATAAATAAAATAAAAAGTCATTATTCTCATGCTAGATAATAAATGTTGTTTGATAATTTTCCTCAAAATGTACACAACACTCCACCATGCTCATTTAATTCATCACACCCACCATCTATCAAAGTGAAGAAAGTATTTAATGCTTCTAGATATTTGTATGCAATATAATTTACATATTCAATAAACATTCAATTAAATAGTTAATAATTTACTTTAATAATTAATACATTAATTACTTATACTAATGTACATGGGTAGGTTATGTGTGCGTAGCTAGAGGACACATATCTCATGCATTTACTAAAGATAAACAATCATTGCCTCTAGTGCATAGTTCCTATATCATCACCAAGACATGTAGGACAACAGGTCAGGCAATGCATCATTTAATAATCTTAACAAACTGAATTACACCAATTCATCAATAACTCATTGTCACACTTAAAATTTCAATAGGAAATCAAAGAGGGTTTTAAACATGGTAGGAACAAAGAGAGTAAAGAATAGTGGCATCTCTAATCCCCAATCAGTATTCCCAACTAACATCGAAGCATCCTACCTTCCTAACCTACTTCCATCTTCCATCCTATCCGTTCCTCTGTTGGACTAAGTTGGAGCGTCAACTATATCGACCTAACTCCAGATAGAACCCATAAGAGGAAGTGTCATACGTCTTGACCAAGCTTCCCCAATATGCAAGTAGCAGTCGTCATCACACATCTAGGGGAGCGTGACTTCACACAGCCCTCCCACAACTCTAGGTTTTGGAGGATAAACGATGGGAAATACATCCACCCCTCCTCATAGAACTATGGTCAACACCCTATATCGAGCCATACTGTGTAACTACGATTCTTAGAGTCACTTCATCAAACATCCACTTTGGGTAAGTTGTGCATCCTATCAAAACCATACTTACCATAGATCATAGTAATATTTCGAATCATAAATTAAAGAGTAAGTACAACTTATAGAATACAATATCTTCATGATGTCTACGACATCCCAGTTACCTCAATACTATAGTCATTTGGCTATCACATAGCTCATC
>ML800350.1:86335-103030 GCA_009831015.1 Picea engelmannii | reverse complement strand
ATTTATACCCATTATTATAGGAAAACTCAACCAAGTGCAAGTAATCCTCCCACTTAGATGGCATATCCATCACATACATTCTCAAAATTTCTTCAATTACTTAGTTGACTCTCTCTATCTACCCATCTAACTGATGATGGTATGATGTTCTAGATTTCATATTTGTATCAAATCCTTTAAACAATCCCCTCCATAAATTTGAAGTAAACTTTGTATCTATGTCTGAAACAATTTCCTCATGTATGTTATGCAACCTAGCAATCTCCCTCATGAAAATTTATGCAATATTAGTTGTTATATGAGTCATTTTTATAGGAATAAAATGAGCATCCTTTTTTAATTTATTAACCTCTACCATGATTGAATCATGTTGTCTTGTTTTCATGGGAAATTTAGTTATAAAATCAATGGTTACCACTTCTCGTTTCTTCTCTGGAATTGGTAGTGGTTTAAGAAAACTCGTTGGTTTCCTATGTTCAACCTTCACTCTATGAATTTCTAATGTAGGAGCATCACCATCAACAATTAAAGAATCCAGGTGGAGGACAACTTAGCACCCAACACACAAATTTCAAATTGTTTATGAATTCGAAGGAGGGCACATTTTTTTGTTTTGAAAGGATTGTAATTTAAAGATTTTAAATGTTTTGAGGTTTGAGCCATCACACAAGGACTCCAATGATTGTAATCGTTTTAATTATCATATAAGGTTGTAATTATACTGAGTATGGACTCATATATGAATGCAATTTCCATTCAATGTAATAGTCCTTAGTAGATGAATGAATTAACTATCATAGGATATCTCTAAGGTAGTCTAGAGGGAATGCTCAAGAAGTCTCTCCATGTATAAGTATGTGTAGTGTTTTCCCAAATGAGGTTGTTGAATGTTATTGCAGTGGTTGTTAAATATTATTTTTATTGATGCTCATATATTTTTTGATTATTATGAATAGTTGTAGAGAGTCGTATGAGTCTGTGTACATATTTCACTGAATGAATACAAGAATAGAGGTTTGATTCTACACATATGGTGTTGTGTTAATATGAGTTATTTGAGTACATTTATGTTTCTTTATGTTCTTTGTGTTTTATCTGGTTATGTATATTTTATTCATGAATATGTTTCTCATGGTTAAGTTTGAAAACCTTTGATGTTTCTGTAAGTTTCATTTGTTTCTCTTTTGAGATTCCTAGTGCAGGGAGTGCACAACTCTCGCAAGGAGTGCGTAGTTAAAGTCGAGATAGAATCAGAAGATAAAAAGAGATAACATGAATTTACAGTGGTAGTGAAAGGAGTGCACATTTGTTTAGTTGAAGTGTAGAGAGTGCATAGTTTCTTATAGGAGAGCAAATATTTAAGAAGACCCATGTAAGGAGTGCATCAGACAAATACTTTCTTTGAGTGTTGAATAAGTCTCAGAGGAGACGAAGGCAAAGAGAACATAAGGGATATTTTCTTCAAAAATATCTAAGTACAAGAATTTGATAGAAGTTCCAAGGATGCAAGGAGTGCACCAGAGGTATGAAATACATCAAGGAACAGATATTAGAAGAGATAGAAAACTAAAGAGTTCATCAGGAGGGACTTGGAAGATTTCTAAGTCAAGAGATTTAAAGTATCCGAAGAGTGCAAAGGAGGGTTTCAGAGATCTTATTTATCTTGTGCATTCAAAATTGGGGAGGATAGAGGTCATAATTTCTAAGGAGGAGAAGATTCGTTACTATTTAAAATTTGAATGACTGAGATATGTTTTGGAGGATCCAGGGTCTTTTTTCAACCTTAGATATGGAGAATCAGTGCAGGGTTTAACCCTGAAAGTCATTAATACTTCACATGTATGGAGAAGTTGTAGATCAATTTTAAGGGTGGAGTTATCAAGGATCAAAGATCTATGGTCTAGATCCATTCAAGAGTTTGCAGGAGAGTGTAAATTTGTTGGATCAGAAGGAGTTGCATGAGGTTTAATAGGAGAACTCATTTGACCTTCGCTCATTCAGAAGATTTGGTGTGCAGAGAAGTTGGGACCCCCGAAGTCCCAAAGGCTGGAGTGAATCACGGCTATCCAAAACCCAGGGACAGGTGTTGGCAGATCATGTACTCCGATGGATTATCACTTCTGAATCAGTTAGGAGTGGAGGAATCCCAAAGTCTCGGAGACCTACAGTTCATCTGGGTCGTCCATTCAAGAGGAAACGTGTCGACAAATATAAGTTTTGAAGGGTAGATAGTTTAGGAGAATAGAATGAATATAAGGTCAATCTCTCTAGAGTCCCTAATTTCATAGTTTATCTAGACCATTGATTTCTGGGAGGACACGTGGCAATAGATCAGTAGGTCTAGAGGTCCGACACTACAAAGAATTTAGAGGAGTGTTTTTTGGAATCTCAAAGGTTGGATTCAATCCCAATTGTCTATTGGAGAGGATGGGTAGCTTAATATCCTGTGGTGCAGAGACTTGGCACTTCGGTGAAATAAAATCTTGGTGCAGAAGGGGAGAAAATTCGTCGAAGTCTCGAAGGAATCCTAGTCATAAATATAGGATAGGATATGTGGAAGAAGGATAATCATTAGATGTCTTAGAATCGAGAGATAAAAGAAGTTGTGTCGTTTGAAGACCAAAGGAAATCTCCGAAGGAGGAAGGGAATTGATTCGGACCATCCATTGGTTGGAGCATTGTGGACAGTCCATCTGAGACTCAGCGTAATTTATATTTTGGTGATCCGAGAGAGTTATGGGAAAGGGTGTTGTGAATAAACCACCGAATCCCAAAGACATAATATGAGTCATTTATCGCGATGTTCATTATGGACCATTGATCTATCCTCCTAGTGTTCAACAATTTGTTGGTTTTGTGTTGGGAGATAAGAGGAAAAAAAGTTCCTGAAGTCCTGTAACTTTCGGGGATTGAATTTTGGCCCATGGTTTTGGCCCTCGATCTCCAGGGAGGCTTTGATAGTGCTCAATGAATATGAAAAAAAAAAACTTTCATTCGATAAAAAGTTTTAAGGACCTGTGCATTACGATTTTGGGCTAAGAGGGAGCCCATGAGATGATTTCATCTCTCGACTAGAATGATCCTAGATCGGGAGGTCCCACGGACCCTAGGATAGGGTGGGGTATAGATCAAGTGGTATCAATGTGATAATTAATCTCTATAAGATAAGAATACAACTTGGAAGCATGCTGCCAAGAAGACACACTAAAAGACCTGTAGAAAATACAAATGTGGAAGAGGAGATTGGGAAACTCCGTGCAAGATTATATGACATGGAGATAGCATAGAGAAGAGAACCTCATGTTGGTGACATCAGTGAATATGAGAGTGAATAAATGGAAGATGAAGAAGTTGTAGGAGAAGACATTGCAGAGGAACACTTGTTGATAGTTGTTGCAAAAGTGGGAGCCAGTACAAAAATGGAAATCCTGGTGTATGAAGGCAACTTGGATGTTGTGGATCTGCTAGATTGGATAAGATTCTTAGAAAAGTAATTCAATTATGAAGATATTTAGGATGATAAGAAGGTGAATCATGTTGGTACCAGACTGAAGGGACATGAAGTGTTATGGTGGGATGAATTGCATGTCAACATAAGGCACAAAGGTATGCAAAAGATCAAAAATTTGGATAGGATGGTAGCAAAATTGAAAGTTAATCTCATACCCAAATATTATCATAACAATCTGTTCAGGAGATTGCAAATCTTGAGATAGAAGGGCTTGTCAGTGAAAGAATACACTAAGGAGTTTTACATATTGAACATCAGAGCAAGACATCATGAGAGCGATGAGGAAAAATTTTACAAGTATATTAATGTATTGAGATATGAAATTCAGGAGGAAATCAACATTATGACCATGAGAATGGTGGAATATTCTTATCAATCAGCAGTGAAAGAAGGGGAGAATTTTGCCAGGAAACAAAGCCACTGAAACAAAGGAAATATTCGAAGCAGAGGCAAGGGAGATTTCTGAGAGAAGTTCCAGAAACCCAAACCTAAAGCTAGAAAGTATCAAAGTCATACATAATGAGGATGAATTTCCATAGGTGGACAACATGGTGGAAGAAACTATTATTCTCTAGGAAGAGAAAGAGGTAGAGGAGGAGAAGGGATATGTTATGCCTACAGAAATATAGTGCATATGTCTTGGGAATGTCCTGAGAGGAAAAATAAAGAAGGAGGTGGATAATCTCACATTTTCAAAGCTCAAAGAAGGAATGTTGAGGTAGAAGCAGTAGAACATGGGAAATCACTTATGATGAGGAAATTTCTCTTAAAGCTAGAGAACTAAGAAGAAGATCCAATTAAAAGAAATGGTTTGTTCACGACTACTTGCAAGACCAAATACATGGTATGGAAGGTGATCATAGACAGTGGGAGCACTGATAATTTGGTATCCACAGAAATGGTGGAAAAGCTGGAGTTGGAGACAACTGCACATATGAACCCGTATAATCTATCGTGGTTGAAGAAGGGACACCAAGTCTTAAGAAGTCAACAATGAAATGTTGAATTCAAGATAGAAGGTTATAAAGATGATATTCTGTGTGATGTAATACCCATGGATGTTTGTCATGTTTTGTTGGGAAGAGCATGGAAATTTGATAGAAATGCCATACATGATGGGAGAAAAAATACTTACACCCTTGAAAATAAAGGGCATACACATATGTTTCTCCCAATGGAGGATAAGAAAGTAAAGGAACAAGGTAGCCTAACCATACTTCTCATGAGTGGGAAGGAACTATTGAATGAAGCCTACAACATGAGATGCAGTTTGTTATGGTGAGAAAGGCCAGAGTCATCCTTACAAATACTTTTGTGGATGATCTTCCTATAGATATTTAGGAATTGTTGGATAATTTGGTTTATATTGTGGTGCATGAATTACCTCATTCTTTTCCACCCATTAGCAGTATTAGTCATCGCATTGACCTTATTCCAAGATAAAGTTTGTCAAACAAAGAAGCATATAGGTCGACACCTAAAGAAAATGAATAGGTTGAGAATGAAGTCCAAGATTTGTTGGATAAGGGTTTCGTCAGAGAGAGTTTGAGTCCATGCATAGTACCAACTGTGTTGAGTCCAAATAAATATGGAGGATGGAGAATGTGAAAATATTCTATAGCCATCAACAATATTACCATTAGGTATAGATTTCATTTACCCATAATGGATGATTTTCTGGATTGATTGAGTGGACAAAATATTTTTTCCAAGATATACTTGAAGAGTGGTTATCATCAAATAAGAATAAAAGAAGCATATGAATTAAAGACAACATTCAAGACAAATGAAGGATTGTATGAACGGATTCTTATGCCATTTGGATTAACAAATTCCCCAAGAACATTCATGAGATTGATGAATGAAGTATTGAAAGACATCATAGATAAGTTTGTAATTGCATATTTGGATGATATCCTAGCCTTCAATAAAACTAAACAAGAGCACTTAAGACATTTTCCATTAGTAATGAGGAGTTTGCAACAAGAGAAGTTATTGATAAATTTGAAGAAAATTTCTTTTATGAAGACAAAACTCATATATTTGGGTTTTTTGATCTCTTCAAATGAATTGAATATGGATCCAGAGAAGGTGAGGGAAATCAAATAATGACCTTCTCCAAGAAGAATATTTGAGGTGAGAAGCTTCCATGGATTACATGTTTTTACATTAAATTCATCAGGAATTTCAGTGGCATTTGTGCACCTATAATGGACACTATAAAAAAAAAGAAAAAGTCTTTTAATTGGACAGAGGAAGTTGAACAAATCTTCAGAGTATTAAAGGAGAGATAACAAGACAACATATTCTGGATCTACCAGATTTCAAGAAGATATTTCAAGTAAGGTGTGATGCAAGTGGAGTATCTATTGTTACAGTATTGAGCCAAGAAAATAATATTTTTTCTTATTTCAGTGAGAAGTTGAATGACACTAAGAGAAAATATTCAACATCTGATAAAGAGTTTTATGTTGTAATACAAGCTATGAAAAAGTGGAGGAACTAGCTCACTCCAAAGGAGTTTGTCTTGTATAGTGATAATCAAGCTTTACAATTCATAACTAGACAGGAGAAATTGAACCAAAGACATGCTAAATGGGTAGAATTCATGCATAATTTTAATTTTGTTATCAAGAACATTAGTGGTAGCACAAACAAATATGTGTATGCTTTGAGCGAGAAATTTTTGATTATGTGGGAATTTCAATTGGATACCTTATTGTTTGAACACCTTAAGGAAATGTATCATGAAGATCCATATTTCAAAGGGGCTTATGAAGCATATGAGAACCATTTTTTAAGGGACATAACCCAGTGGATAGAATATATAATTCAAGATGGACTGTTGTTTAAAGGAAGCCAACTATGTATTCCAAAATGGTCAATGAAAGATAACCTATTGAAATAAAAACACAGAGGAGGATTGGATGGACATTTTGGCCATGATAAGACTTATGCACAACTGAGATGTTCATACCATTGGCAAGGTTTGAGATCTGGTGTGAAGAATTTTGTCAATAGATGTAGAGTCTACCAGTATGCAAAAGGGAAGAAACAAAACACTGGCCTGTATTATCCATTTCCTGTTCCAGATAGGCCATGGGATGCCATAAGTATGGATTTTGTGTTGGGATTGTAAAGAGCCTAGAGGGGGAGTGATTCCATATTTCTTATGGTTGATAAATTTTCAAATATGACACATTTCATAACATGCAAAAAAACCAATGATGCTACTCACATAGAAAATTTATTTTTCAAGGAAATTCTAAGATTGCATGGCTTTTCCAAAAGTATAGTCTCAGATAGAGATACCAAGTTAATGGGACATTTTTGGAGAATCCTATGGAAAATGCTTGGGACAAATTTGTCCTTCAATTTAGCATATCACCCTTAGACAGATGGATAGACTGAGATGGTAAATCGAGGCTTATGGAATTTGTTGAGAAAATTTGTGACTGAACATCATAACTAGTCTGATCATATTTTTCCCTAGGAAGAGTTTTCTTATAATGATTCTCCAAACATAAGCACTGGAAAAAATCGATTTAAAATATTGTATGGAATGCATCTGATAGGAATTTCATAGTTGATGGATTTGAAACATGATTATTTCATAAGTGGAGTAGAAGAAGACTTTGTTTTGAAGATGCAAAAGCTCCATGATCATATAAAGAGACACTTGCAGGAAAGTAGTCATAAGTATAAAATCCAAGTTGATCAGAAAAGGAGAGAGGTCTATTTTGAATTTGTAGATCAACTTTTAGCACACCCAAGGAAAGAGAGTTTCCCAAGGGGAACATATAACAAACTAAAAATGAAGAAAACCATACCATGTAAGATCCTTAGAAAGTTTGATGCAAATGCATATGAGATTGAGATGCTATAAGATGTGGGAATATCATGCATATTCAATTTTGCAAACATGTACCTTACATGCTTATTGATACAGGAGGATCAAATGATAAAAAGGAAATTATGTGGGAGAAAAATATGCCAACGACATAAAGCCCACAAATGGAGAATATCATAGATCAAAGGATTTGTAAGAAGACTAGGATGAAGTCTTATTTTGATCCCCTAATGAAGTGGAAAGGTCACCCAACAAAGGATGTTGGTTGGGTAAATGAATATGATATTCAGAAGCATGGAAAAATAGTGCAGGAGCTCATGGATAGGAGTCCATGAATTTTTTTCCATAGGAGTATGTTGTAGGAGCATCGCCATCAACAATTAAAGAAGCTAGGTGGAGGACAATTGATGACCCAACACGTAGATTTCAATTTTTATTTGAATTCCAAGAAGGGCATTGTTTTTAGTTTTGAAAGGATTGTAGTTTAAATATTTTAAATATTTTGAGTCTTGATCTATCACATAAGGCCACCAAGGATTGTAATCGTATTAATTATCAGATAAGGTTGAACAGATAATGAGTATCGACTCGTATCTTAATGTAATTTCCATTCAATTTCATAGTCCTTAGCAGATGAATGAGTTAACTATGATAGGATATATCCAACGTAGTTTGGAGGGAAAGATCGAGAAGTATATCCATGTATAAGTATATTGGTTAGTTTCCCTTCGTGATACCACTCTTCAGTTGACCCAGGTTCAGTTCTATTATGGTTTCCAACAAAAACCCTCTAAAACTATCGTACCCTCCAGTAAACTAGAAGGAAACACAATACACAAGGTGCACTGCAGTCTCGCCCGAGATAGTTCTTATGGGTGCATGCAACTCTCAGGTGCTTGCAACCTATGAATGAGTGGGGATATGGTACTAATATATATTATCTTCATTTTTTTAACCTAACATTCATCTTATCTTGATTAATCTACCATTCTTATTCATGCATGTGAAATAACATATATAACTAAGTAATTCATGTATTCGTCTAACATATAATAATTAAAAACAAAGGAGACACACAACATTCAATATCATAACACATGATCTACCATGGTTCACCCATCCTAGGATACATACACAAATATCTAGATACTCTGCTCTTTTATTATAGTGTTTCCAACACTACAATGCCTTGCGGTTCACAATTCCCCATATGTCGGTCGAGATCAATAATGAAGAAGACTAGATAAAACCAGGCTCCTCATCCTATGATCTAACCTTGAAGATCCACCCTTATTTCCTTTCCTCAACTCAACATCTTACAAAAATGATCAAAATTACACTAGTTCTCTCCTCCAATGACACATCAACAATACTCGACCAAAAAGGAAGCATATTTCGATAGGAACAACCAACAACCAAAATAACCCCCCCCTAGACCTATTAGGTACCTAATTATACATATATTTGCATTACCAACCATTACATTCTCTTACCAAAACCCCAACACTATCATGGCTAGACCATCTTTCATGCATGCCTTGCATGCTTTCCTCTTATGCATGCATGTTTGTCTTGCATGTGTTGCTTCTCGTGCATGCACATATGTCTTACACATGTTTTTTTCCTACATGGGCACTTGATTTCCACGTGTTTCTTCTCCTACTAGTTGTGTTTCTCCCATGTTCTTCGTTTCTCCTTAACTGGGCCTACACCCAAGATTCCCCCAATGATGACATCATGAATCATCGTAAGTCACTGCCTAACTCCAATGTTTGTCACTACTTGTGTAATCACTTCGTACATATATACTATCCATTAGCACTACTCCTAAGTTTGACTGCTCTTTCTTGACATGGCTTGGACCACCTACGCAATGATTGGTGGTTGTAAGATCTCACGCCCCTCCAAGCCTATCTGTTTGAGGCATTCTTTCACTGCGTCAATTTCCATGACCAATTGTTTTTCCTTTTCCTACAGGGGCTCCAACTAATGTTGTCGTGCAATATTTTGTGCCTGCACCGCTTTTTCTTCTACTTGAAGGTTCTTCATTTCTGCGACAATCTTGATCTTTTTTGGCAGGGACATTATCCTTTGTCATTTTTTTACATATTCCATTGTTGCCTACAATTTGTATTCCTTTCATTGAAGCTCTTGTAGTCTCCCATCGATATCCCTACTTCCATAGATATCCCTTCTTTTACTCGTGTTGTTGTCTTTTGTTGTTGCTTCTCTATTTTGACCTTAAACTTCTCTAGCATAGTTTTCACCTCTTGGATCTTCTCCAAAATTGGAGCTCGATGGTTCTTTGCATTCTCCCACACATATGATAGTCGGTCTTCTACTTTCATGGCTATCAAGTCCACGTTGTGTTGTGTCAACAGTGTTTCTATAGAATTTATTTGGGCCTTTGTCTTCTTTCTAAACCACTTGGTTTCTCCCATGATATCTTTGTTTGGGCCTCCAGTTGTTCATATTCTTCTGGTATATTTTCATCCATGCTAGTATCTTGTTAAACTTCTTCATCCATGGCTACATCTTGTTCCTCCTCCTACACTTCTTCTACACTCACCTATGTTGTCGGTCCTCCCCGTGCCTCCTCTGTAGCTTGTGGACTCTGTGTAGGAATTCGTTGTGACTTATTTTGTGTTTTGTTTTTCTTTCAAATTGAGATTATTTCCCCCACTGTACCTATCATTTTTTTATTTTTCTAAATAGCGCCATTCCTGCCTATATACTACGTGGGGACTTTGCTACCCGACATCTGGATTTGTACTGCTAGCGTTGCTCTTGGAATATATGGCACTTTCCACTCCTCAGGCCACTCTTGGACCTCCATATGGATGTCCTCCATCATCACACAATAATTCAGTTGCAACCACTCCTTGGTTGGGTCCTTTATTTCCTGCAACCACATGCTATGATGTGATGCTAGAAATTCGCTACTTGTCCATACTCATGGATAGTTTCTAGTGAGATCCTTCATGTATCCGCCAAGCTGTTCTAGATCTATGTTAAGTACTGAGTGAAATCGTCATTGTTGAATTTATTTACCTTGGGATATTCTTTGCTTCACAATGATGTGTAGCGCATTGCACCACATTTTCATTTCCTTAATAGGAACATCGTGTATGTAGGTTCGTGCCACCCCATAAGTGTAATGAGGATGAGTAAGAACTAGTAGTGGAAATCAGAGCCCCATTCTTGCGTTTCCTTATAGTATTCAAGGAATGAGTTCAATAGGTAAGGGGCCCAACTCATCTAGATCCCCTTTGTGCACTGCGCTGCGACTGCTACTACTCTTGCGGGAACTTCTTCTTTTTGTCACTTGCGCATTAATTTGCAACCGAGCATTATCATTGAAAATTATGTCGTAGGATCATTGATGTCACTGATACTGATACCTTTGTTACCCCTCTTTGTGCCATACTTTTCTTTGATCTTATATGAGATGGATTTCTCCTTGGTTTTGTCTTCTAGGTATTTCTTCATCTTCTCCCCATATGTGGGTAGCCCTGTAATCTCTGTGATAAGGTCAACATTGATCGACACTGGCCTATCCATCCATAAGATGCCTCCATGCACCCTCGCTAACAACTGTTTAACACATCCATTTATGTGTTTACCGTTCCCAAAGTATGGTATGTTTAATAAGTTCATGATGTTGGTGTTGTATAGTCCCAGGATCCACTCTACAGTCTCCAACAGTGGCGTGCCTAATGGGCCCTCTCCCCTCTCTCTAGGTAGCTCTGCACTACCAAATCTAGGAAATTTGCAGCGTAAGAGACATCATGGTCAGAGTATTTAAAGCTATCGACTCCTCCTATCATGTTATCCTTGGTATTCACTTCATTGGGAATTTTTGTCATCACTATGTGTAGTTCTTTCTATATGTGTTGTACACACTACACACTACTTTCTGCTCTCAACTTATTTTTCCCTTTTTTCCCTTGTGGTGATGATACCCCACCCTCTGGTACAACACCGTGCTCCATTTCATGCTCTAGTTCTGGCTCTAGGCCTTGTTGTGTGGAATCCATAGCCGATTCTACTTCATGTATCTCTTTTCCCCTAGACACATCGAATTTCATCTGTTCAACGTCCTTTAACTATTTCTTGGGCTCCTGTGCAGGTTCCTGCTCCTCTTCCACATGAAATGTGGTCTACTCATACTATGGTGTGTGGATTTCATCCACATCTACCACTGTAGGCATCTTGTTTGTTCTTGTTTGAGTAACATAAGTGATACTTCATGTGGTTCGTCTGGTTCTACTCGATGCTCCAACCCTTGCTGGTGACATGGTGAAGAAATAAAATTTGTAGGCTTTCGAATCAAAAAAGTCTATGGAAAATTTCCACTCTATCGCTCTTCTTCTCTGCTCTCCATTCTTATTCTTATAAAATAACACAATGGGTCCTTTCCTCCCCTTTTTTTGACTTTGTAGCGTAACGGAGAACTATCAGTTGTGCCTCACTGACAGTTGTCATTTTTTCACTTTTCGCGGTGTTTCCTGCATGTTATACCTCTCTATTGGTTAACTTCTCTTCTGTGCCTGGTGTTTTCAAACCCTAGTATCCTTGTGTTGCATTGTTCTGTTCTACCAGTTCTATTCTATCAAGACCCTCCATGTGGACGGGTCTATTTTTGTTTTTGTCCTCTTTTTACTTTTGATGGATTTTCTTATTTTCATTTGTTTTTCTTATTTTCTCTTCCTTGCTTCTATAATACACTATATACATATCTTCTTACTATATGGTAACTTTATAGGTGTTAGGAGGTTGATTGTACCTATACAATTTCAATCAAATCTTGTTGATCATTCATCTCAGTTATATACCCCATAAATCTTTCAACTATAAATATCCCTCTTTTGTGACAATCTTCACTTCATATGGTCCCAACCAATGAATTCTGAATTTTCTTTGGTGCTGAAATTTTTTTTTGTCATACACCAACACTAGGTCTCCATCCATGAAACTCTTCCTTTTAATATTTATGTCATGCCAAGCTTTGTCCTTTTCTTTTTGTACTTCTTGGTAAAATCCTACTACAATCCTATCTTCTTCCATCTCCATCAACTAACTTATCCTTTATTTATTGTTCCTCATTCTATCATGTTGGTGATTGTTTCTACGCACATCCTAGGAACCAAAAATTCTAATGGCACCACTACGTCTTGTCCATACACCAACCTGAATGGTGTATGTCCTGTCAATTTTTTGCATGTAGTCATGTATGCCCATCATATTGCTGATATCTTCAAATCCCAATCATCTGTATTAACATTGCAGATCTTTGTCAATGGATTCTTGAGGATCTTATTAAAGGCTTCCATTGTTCTGATTGATTGAGGGTGATATGGTGTACTCTTTTGATGATAGACTTCAAACTCGTCAATCATAGCATTGATAGTACTATTGATGACATGAGTGCCTTGGCCACTCATCGAAATCCTTGGGAATCCAAATCAAGTGATCACTTTCTCAAATAGGAAGTGCATTGTTGTCTTTGTCGTACAATATTTTACTTGTGTTTCTTCTGCCCATCTCGTTAAGTAATCTGTTATGGTAATTATATACCTTGCTCCTAACCTCTTTGTTGGTGGATTAATTGGTCCCAAAAACTCTATTTCCCATTTTTCAAATACTTGCAATGTTACTTGTGGTCTTATGGTCATTTCATCCCATCTATTAGGTTTACCAACCCTTTGAAATAGATCAAATCTATGGCAGTATTCCTTTGCATCTTTGTGGATGGTTGTCCACCATAATTTTGATCTTAATACCTTCTGGGCGGTATATTTTCCTGCATAATTTCCTCCAACTATTCTCTCATGAGCCTCTACTAGAATCCTAGGGCTCTCATGTTCTAGTACACATATTCTCAAAATATTATATGTGCCCATCTTGTATAAGTGTCCCGCAATCAATTGATAGTCTGGAGCTCTGACTACCATATTTTTCTTTTGGGTAGTGTCGAATTGTTGTGGCACAATCCCTGTACTCAATTATTGAATGATGTCAGTAGAATATTCATCATTTACATGGAATGAAAATAACTGTGTGTCAGGGAAGATGTCCTCTAAATTTTTAGGTTCTTTTCCATTGGGGATCCTTGACAGGTGATTGGGTCCTACATTCAAATTCCCAGGCTTGACTATCACTTCAAAGTCAAATTCCTGTAATAACAGTAACGATCTACAGATCCTTCCCCCCAAGATTGTCTTATTGACTATGTATTTGAGGGAAAAATGATTTGTGAACATTTTAAATTTTTTCCCAAGTATATAGTGTCTGAACTTATGCAGTGAATATACCGTTGCTAGGCCTTATCTTTATGTGGTATTGTAGTTATGCTCTGACTCTGACAATTTTCTTCTTGCAAATGCTATAGGATGATATAACTCTCCTTCTCATGGTTGTGCTAGAATATCTCCAAGTGTTATGGTTGATGCATCTACATGCACATGAAAGGTCTTTTTTCAATCTGGGAATACTAGTATCAGTGTTGTTACCTTCTTCTCTTTTAGAGTGTCCAACCCCCACTGACAATCTTCATTCCAATGAAATTTACTATCGTTTTTCAACATTTTCTCCATCGAAGCAGTGATCTCCACATACCCTTTTATGAATTTCCTGTAGTATCTTGTGTGTCCCAATGTTTCTCTCAACTGACGTACTAATTTTGGTGGTGATAAATTGACAATCGTTGCAATCTTGGAAGGATATACTAGCAAGCCTTGTTTGTACACTGTATGGCCCAATAGTATCCCAAAAGGTGTCCCAAAGATGAACTTCTTCATATTCAATGATATTTGACACTACCTGCATGTTTCCAACATCAACCTTAATACCTCTACATGATCTTTCAACAGACTATAGACTTCCCAATCATCCAGATATACTTCTAAAAACTGATGGATGAATTATTTGAATGAAGCTATGAATACTCTTGAGAATATTTTTGTTACATTCTTCAGCCCAAAAGGCATGACTGTGTAGTATTAGGATCCCCATTCTGTGCTAAAATTGTTCATGTACCTGTGTTCTAGGGCTATCTTAATCTGATGGTAGCTTGAGAATCCATCTCTAATACATTCTCTAATACTTCATGTGTGAAAGGGGTAGGGAAAAGGGTGATGTAGACAAGCACCATTCAGTGTTTTGATATCTAAACATATTGTTATGTATCCTTTCTTCTTCTCTCGGAATACCATAGGGATCATCCATTCTGATTCTTCTACTCATTCTCTGATTCCATCTTCCAACATTCTATCAATTTCTTCTTTTAATTTCTTCTTATATATTGGGTTCAGTCTATATGGTAATTTTATGACTGATATACCCTCAGGATTGAGAGGTATATTCATATCTCCTATATCTCCTTCTATGCCTTTAATCTTTGTAAAGGTTGTTGGTAACATGTCTCTGTACTCACACAGTAACTATATTATTCTTTGTATTGTCTGTTCATCCTAGCAATCTTCAATACTGGCCATTCTGGGATTGTCATTTGTTACGATATTTACTTTCTTCACCTTGATTGGAGCGGTAAATACTTTTGATTCCAAATATGGACCTTCCAACTCTCTTTCTACTTCAATTTATGTAATTTAAATGTTCTGTGGGTAATCTTCATCTCGTGCTTCTTCCTGAACATGATAACATGACAATAGTTCTTTCACTGTCTACCTGTTGTGCAGTTGATACTATGTTATAAGTTCAACCTATGGTTCTTTAATGAATATTACCCCTCTGATATGTTTCAGTGTTGAATCCATGTTGGGGTTCTCATGTTTGAATGAGAAATTTACTATATTTGTTTTTTGTAATGTTGTGCATTTTGCAGTGCATCTACGCAATTCCTGGTCTACATACCAGTTTGTTGGAATTCCTTCCAATGTGTGAATAATGTGATGAGACCATTCTTCTAGTGGTGTCATTTTCCATAGTGTTATTAATTTATCCAAGTGTTCTATTCATGTCCCATGTCCATCATATATCTGCAGTTGATTTCTTCCATGTTCCGTGACAAATCTAATGCGCAGTAATCACTTAAATTGGTACCAATACTTAACTGTATCTTTGTGTGAAACCCACCACCTTGTAGGTGTTTCCTTAAGTGATATGTCCATAGCTAAGAGTCTCTAATTATGTAACACTTCCTCTTCGTATTTGGTTAGGAATTATTCTAAGTCATTCACCCCATGAAAATTGGGAGGTTCTTGTATCTCTGTACCTACCCATCTTACTACGCGGTCTATTCTTGTGCACCTTCTTGTCGATACTTCATTTAATCTCTGATGCCAATTCTCCAACCCTGTATCTGAGTCTGACCTGAATGATGTCATACTTCTTCAACTGAGTACCCCCTCTTCATTTCGATTCACATAATCTTCTTCTTGCGCGATGGTTCTATATAACTAGTTGATTTCCTCCAAGTCTAAGCAAGTGGGTTATACAAACGTTTGTCCTTCTAATGGATCTAGTGGCTCAATGAATCGGTACTCTCCTTAATTGAATTTCATCTTCCTCATCTTCAAATTGATTATGGCCTCATTTTCAAATGCCCAATCCAAGACAAGCAATGCCAGATAAGGTGTTGTGCCATCCACATTTATATCACTTCGAAATCGGCTTTAGTACGCACTCCATCAAGGTCTATTGTCACACCCTTTAGCCTTTCAATTGGAAAAATCATGTGTTTATTTACTAGTTTCAACTAAACAGGTGAATATCCTAATTTGGGATGTCCCATACATTGCCATGTATTCTTGGGTATCACATTCACTTCGAAGCTTAAATCCATTATAATATTGCCCATGTTGAAATCTCCAATGTTGGCATTCAGTACGAACTCTCTACGTGTCCTTCTTCGTGTATGCAAGTGATAAACCGTTTTTTGCTCTTGATTTCCCCCTATGTCTATGTTACATCTTTCTAACATATTTTGTAACACTTTAACAAATGATGGATCATTTAGTAGTTTAACACAGGATAACAAAAAATACTTTATGGTACTTACTTGTCCTAGGGGTTGTGATTCATTAATGTGATTGAGCCATGAAGGAATATCGTATGTTGGTATATCTTGAGTATGTTGTGCAAATGATGTAGATTCAATTTATGGCATCAAGAATTATTGTGTTTCATTCTTGAATATCTCATTATCATTCTACGCATCAAACTACTTTTGTGGTTCGCCATTCTTCTTCACCCATTGGTGTTGTGTTGGATATTGTCCTACTACGTCATCTCCTATCATTTCTCCTTCACGCATAACTATATTGATATTTCTTCCATCATCCCTCGCTTCTGCAGAAATATATTAAGCATT
>ML800350.1:63557-81626 GCA_009831015.1 Picea engelmannii | reverse complement strand
AACAAGATTTTAGTTTAAAATCACAGTCAATCACACATTCTATGAGTAATTTCCTTGAAGGTAAGTAATGTTAGAACTAAACTCAGCATTACTTCCCTTACTTCCCGCACATTAAATGTGATATAGTTCAAAGTTTGTAAACAAACTAAATAATGATTGACATATACTCCCTGCAAGCTGAATAACGATTGACATATACTCCCTCCATCTTTTTTGTTTCATGCATAGTTATTCAAGTTGTCTGCATAGCTATCACACCTACCTTCTCTATTTCATAGGCAAGTGAGGTATGGTTTATTCTTGGTTCGGTTTTCCTCCCTCTCAATTGATTCTTGGAACTCTTACCTCAGAACTCTTACCTCCATGATGGATCAATGGCTAGATCCTCTTGTTGTTGTAACTGCTACATCTTTTCATGAAGGTCGTGTGCAGGTTGCTCACTGTTTTCTAAAATGCTCATCCAATTTTGAACACTTGAGTGGATGAACTTTATCTGCTCTATAGTTGCACCTTGGAATTTTCTATTTGCATGGCCAGGGGGGAAATTTGTTCTATAAGCTCATCTTGTTCTGGAACCTCCATGAGACAAATCATCAACTTCGGCTTCTGCTTCTGTCTCTGTGACTTATTATTCTGGCTGGGGATATGGAACTCATGAGTATGTTGAACCTTTATCCACTCCTGCAGCTTCAATTTTCATCCCTCTATTCAATTTGGGTTTTCTGGTCCCTGCATTCTGTATTTTCTCGGTTCTTCTTGGATATTCAGGTGTTAATTCTTTTCAACCCTAGTGCCTTAGTTTCATCCCCTCAGTTTCAGCCTGTTGTTTACCATTGTATCATTCGACTCCTGCATATATTACAGGGTGAAATAAATTAGGTGATTGAATACCTTATTTGACTCTGTATTTGATGCACTAGATTCAAATTCTTTTTTTTCAGATTTCTGAGGGACCCTTTACTAACTGATATGGCCAAGCAAAATTAGGAATGTCACGCCTAGAGTATCAATCTATATCTAGTTATATTTAGAGAGATTTAGATCTTTAGAGATGTATGGAGATTTCTAGTTTAGGCAACTTCTGTTGTACTTATTGCACTTGCAGATGTGTGGTTTTGTGGAGTTAGAGTATCAATCTATATCTAGTTATGACGAAAGGTGTATACCTATTGGCAATGGGCACGATTAATGACCTTTTAATCTAAAATTCTAATCAGATGGTTAACAATTGAAGATGCTGGTATATTCTTAGTCGTCCTCCCAAATCAATGAATGTCATTTACTCTTCATAACTTCCTTGTATTTCTTAATGCATCTGTTAACCTGTTTACTTTTAAACATTTACCTAATCATATTAAGAAATTACTGTAGCACCATATAATTACCACTTTTGGATTATTAACCAGCACTACTTCAACTTCCTCCTTAGTTGTCAGTGCGTCTGAGCTGTCCGCGCATTTCATACCCACCTATTGCATGAGCATGAAGCATTTCATTTTCGAGCATGCCTGTCCAGGAGAAATCCATGTTCGTATTAGCGGCTGTGCTAGTTATATTTAGAGATATTTAGATAGTTAGAGATGTATAGAGATTTCTAGTTTAGGGGGCTTCTATTGTACTTATTGGACTTGCAGATGTGTCAGTCATCTTGTGGAGCTACTTTGTACGCGATGTTAGTGGGCGCGTACCCGTTCGATTATCAAAATGACCGTAAAAACTTCCAGAGAGCGATACAGGTGGGTTTATATGCTTTGCAATTTTGTATCGCGAGGTCTCAGGTTCGAACCACAAAGGAACACACTACTGTTAACCTTGCTGGACGGCTGAAAGTGGACGGTGGTAAAAGAAAGTTGATGGAAACTAAATTTTTGGTATCAACTAAAATCATAATTAACGTTGGTCATTGAATTTCTTGAAACAATAACAGGCGAACCTTATAACTTGCAGACCGACATTTATGTAAGATCAAAAAATAACTATGAAGAAAATAAGTGCAGCAAATCCACCTTTGATTTGATCCCAGCATAGATTTGAAAAAATTATTCTATAAAAACGACTCAAAAGCACCACATCTGTACTTGATCCAACGGGGCATTCAAATACGAGAGCCATGCCTCCTGTCCTTGTCTTCTTGATGTCGGCCTGAACTTATCAATCCCCGAACATTTATAATTCGAACTTATCAATCCCTGGACATTTCTAATTCGTGAAGCGGTGGTAAAAGTAGTTGGATTACTCTTCTTATTGAATACGCTGTGAAATTGAACCACAAGAAGGTGGGCATGATACAACACACTCTGAAATTGTACCACAAGCTGGTGGGCATGATAAAAACACATGGAGAATAATCATATCTGATGGGCAGGTGGCTGAGCCATATCTCCTGTAACCATGTTTCTAAGTGCATCAAGGCTTTTTTTCTATATGCACAATTGAACAATAGATGATGTTGTTTTAAAATCTGTTCAAATTATTTAAAAGAAATTAATATTATTTTTTTCGCTTCTGATTGAATCATGATGTTATGTTTTTTCCTGCGCTTAATGTGTGTTTAGTTTTCATAATCATGCAAATTTTTTTAAATAAATGCAATTTTTTAACACTTTAAATAAATGCAATATCTTGAAACTGAATTTTATATTAATTAAAAAATGGTTTAAATATAAGATGGTTCAGTATATCTGTTTTTCTTCCCTAAAACAAAAAAGTTATAATATTGTTCTTCTTTAATAGATTTATCATTTTTTCTTTTCTTATAAAATAAAATATTTTCATTGACATAGGAGTAACACCAATACAACATTTCATACATTACACTTGTGTGGGTGCTTTACATATGAAAATCTCAACGATTTGTCCCTGAATATGAGTACAAAGAATGGCGAACTTTGCCATAACAACTGGGGAACAAATTTGACAAAACGACGAACTTTGCCATAACAACTGGGGAACAAATTTGACAAAACAATGGAAGGAGAAAAATAATGAGGAAAAAGAATATAAGATGAGTATCTATGTTTATAATCGATCCGTATGTATTTTGACAGGGTGTACTAACAGCTGGTGGGGTTTACAAGCCGCTGATCAATCGAGTATGGCAATACCTATTTCCTCTTTTCACGATTGTCATAAAATTTGCACAAGTGGGCTCCTCCCATTTGCGATATTATCTACTCAATACTATTGATAACTGCACTCTTTTGTTAGCCTACTCGTTTCACTATGTTTTTAGCCTGTACAGATAACTACACTCTTTACAGATAACTACAAGAAATGGGCTATTAAATTGAAAGTTGTCTACCATGTTATAAGCTTCTATGTCGTGACAAAGCACGTTGTGTGCCCATGAGTATTGTAGCGAAAATAGTAGAGAATTCGGTGTAACAAATACGAGCGCCCAACGCAAGGCTGAAATATGAATCTCCTATGTCGTGACAAAGCACGTTGTGTGCCCATGAGTATTGTAGCGAAAATGGTAGAGAATTCGGGGTAACAAATACGAGCGCCCATGAATCTCTAACAAAAATTGCAGGTCATCTTAAGGGTTACCAAAAGGGGCGCCACCTCACCATGCTAGAATTAAAGGATATTTTAAACTGGATGCGATAAAACAATATCAATGCCCAACTAAAAGTCAAGAACGAGGTGTCCATAAAATGACTCTAAACCGTTAACAATCATTCCACTGCATTTAATAAAAAAATTAATTACAAAACATAAATTAAAAGTATGATTGAATCATTGGCAGTGACCAAGAAATCTCGCCTCCTTTACAATATTTATTCTTGCAGCCATGACTCATATTCAAGCAATTGAAATGATAGACATATAAATTTTCACTTTCCAGAGAACACCAAACCGTCAAGGCCAATTGTAAATTCGAAATCAACATTCATGTACACTCACAACAATTTTAAACAAATTTAGACTAATAAATATTATTACAATTTCTAGACTAAAATAGAATACCGTTACCGATGGAGAAGAAATCGAACATGTTCCCTGCGAGAGCGCTCCTCTCAAGCCTTTGCTTGTTAATTGTAGAGACTTCATCGGTACCTCCCAACTAACTCTAGGGGTAATATTCCCTTTAGCCCCCGAGTCGCAAAGGTGCCACGCACACAAAACCAGAAAAATACTCTAGCACCGAGCTCGCCTCTCAAGGTAGAGCCACTACTCTCTCTCAAGCTGGGTATCCCAACTCTCACAAGTAAAATCAGTCAAAATTTATGTAGCATAACTTTACCCATAACCAACATGATCATTTTTCCATTTTGACCATTTTCTTTATAGTAGGTTCCTTAATTACACATTCCCACTTGCACATTTAATTCACTTTTTAATTAGACAATTTATAATTATTTCTCCCTTACACTTGTCACCCTTTTTCCAAATTGCATAAGTAATTCCACATTTTATTTTAATTAAATTAAATTTCTCTCACCCATCCTAAAAGTCCTCTTAAATCACTCCTTAAATCTGAGTTGAATTAAAATATGAATCTTTTTCTAGTTGGACTAGTGTTAACTAGACTCTAGTTACCTTTCTATGCATACACATTCTCTCATCTTTATTTCTTTCTTATTTAAAAAACCCTTTTTTTTTACATATTCTTGCACACATGTGCCTTATATCAATCTTTAAATATAATTTACCTCCGTTTATATTATTAACTTGTTTTAATTCATTCACTCTTCATTTATTTTATTTAAGTTAGTTAATATTTTAGTGTTAGCATCCTACAAGAACTTAGGATTAGATTTAAAGTTGAATAGGATTAGATTTCATTTGGGGTTTATAATTACTAATTTCATTGATTAATTAATTCATTCATTCATTAATCCAACAGTGCTCAATATTTCGCAAGGTTTAATTATTCGTTCAAGGTTTTCTAAGAAACCTAGATTCATTGACTCAAGTTTTATTTCCGCGACGTGCCCTTCAAGATGCACTTCATTCTCCAAGGGTGCCACTCGTCTTTAACTGCTTTTGGTAGTTTTTGAACCCTTAGAGTCAACACTCCATTCGGGAGACCTTGTGAGAGATTAAGGGCTTCTAAGGAATAAGGAACCTGCTTTATTGCGTGCCCCTTAGAAATCTTTGTGAGCGACAGTCTCAGTCTTCCCTCATGGCATCATGGACCTCTTGAACTGGGTAATCTTTAACCTATAATTCAAGTCATAACGAGAAGGCTAGTAGGTTCTGACATGGACTCTGCCACACTTCTCCCTCAATATATGGTCTATGTGCATGACCCCTTTACTTCTTATGTGAGTTAGATTAGCAGGTATTCGTTAGCCTACATCCATCAACGAAACATTGGCAATGATCCATATACAAATCATACTATAATCGATTATATATCACATGTACATAAATGAAATACTCAAACCGATACAATCCACTTCCTGACTCAATGCAGAGTCCAATAAGGTCCACTGATGCCATTGACATCCACAATATTTCAAGTTTCCTACACACTCAGGGAAACTCATCAATAGCATATGTCAATACGCATATAACAAATAACATAAAATTATAATCCATCAACATCATCATAAGAATCCGTAAGAGAAACCAATAACCATGTACTATAACTAGATCACTTGCATGCAACTTCCCTCAAAGAATGTGTCAATAACATGTGCTCGCAAGAGAGGGACATTACACACATCCACAACAATTTTATAACTCATAATCTCAAAATTAAAGACAATACACATTATCCTATCGTTCTCTTATAAATGAGTCTTTCCCCAATTGAGAGGATGATTGTGATTATGTACTTAATGAACAAGATCAATATAAATAACAAAAAGGAAAAGAGGCTACCAAAATCGCTTTAAAATCTAGCCAAAACCATTAGTGTCTCAAGAAAGGATGACATAAAGATGAAAGTCTTGGATAAATCATTAAGGAATAAATGAAGACATAATTTTACAAAATACAAATAATATTAAAGATATCATTACATCTAATTTTAAGAAGAATATATGGCACTATAATGAATTAGAGGACAAAAAATAATTAGGATGAGGTGGTCAACCCTAACATAGAATGTAATGTTTAGGATAAAAAAAAAAATATTTTTCTTTTTATTTTCCCACAGAGATATTTATTCAAAGAGTTTGCACAGAAACAATTTTCCTTGAAAAAATTAAGATAACAACACATCATCTATGCTATGATGTATAACATAAAATAACACTGCCAATCTAATCCCATTTATTTACTAAATCAGAGGAAAACAAATATACAACAAGAAGTTACAACCAATATAGACATGACCTCACAAAATTGCACTAATTATAGCTCTGATATATGAAAATTAACTGTTGTAGATTGCTTACTATAAGTCTCCACTTCCAAATTGCTAGTAGTTCTTTCCTAGAATTTATAGACCATAGAAATATAATCAAGTGCACCCTCTTAATAGAATATTCGACCCCTTCTTGAGATAATGGTTATGCTCCAACTGTAAGTTGTTCTCTATGTAAAATAATGGTCCTTGCATACAAAATAGTTCCTTTCCATAAATTTATTGGTTGTAGATAGGGTGGACTCTTACTATATAGATGAAGCAATATGTAGATAGTGGAAATCTCCCCCAACAAAAGAGTTATTTATGAGGAACATATGTAAGGCCATAAATTCGACCCACATTACAAAAGGGTGTGCCCAACAAGTATATATTATACCCCCAAACAAAAGGAGAAAACCCCACACTACAAACTGAGCCCACCTTGGAAGACTCGACCTCTACTACAAATATCTCAGAACACGAGCAAGGGAAACGACCCAACTAAGAAGTTTCAGTCTTCCCCAAGGAATTTTGGCCCTCCCTATTGAGTAAACTCGCCCCTAAAATTGATAAAATGACTAACAAACTAAATATTCATCTTCCTCTCCTGAAACACAAGCAATGCATGAATATAAAATCGCTATCCAAAGATGAATCTTCTAGCAATGGAACCTATTATCACATATTCTTGCAAGGGGATGTTTTTCCTTTGGATTTTCTCCTTGGGTGACAAAATGCCAAATAATGGGGCTTGAAAACCCAGAAATGTGTGTCATCCAATGTCAGGGTGCGTTGTTCTAATGCGCGCACATATCAGAGGGGAGATAGTGCTTGCTAAGATCCAGTTCCGAAGTTCGGGGATCAGGAGAGTCAGGAGTGGTTCACATCAGTGCACTTGAACGCTGAAGTCACGAAGCACTCGAGAGTGGGTCAAAGGGCGCAACCCAAGGTCGTTTTGAAAGGTTGGCACCCATCATGAGGAACCTCAATCATTAGATGGAAAGAGAGCCCGACCGTTGATCCAAGTAGGTCAATTTCGTCAAATCGGGAGTCAGAAATTATGTTGTCAAGTGATATGAGGATTCCCGAAGGGAGAAATACCATAGTGCCTATGGAGATAAGTGATGGGTCATGACATAGGGTCGCATGTGTGTAAAGGTGCAGAGTTCGCGTGAACAATTAAAGGGACCAAAACGCCGGTGTTGGCTGCAAAAGGAGGCCGCCACATTTTCTAGGTGCTAAGTCGACTCGGCCACATCCTAATCCTGATGCGGGCAGTTAATGAAAGTGAGAGGTAGTTGAAAACTTGTCTCACCACATAAATGGAAAACATGTAGAGAGCGATCGTAAATGAAGGCTATCAATCAGAAGCTTCCTTACAGATATTGTTTCCTATAAAGCACATAACTATGCCTATATCACATCTGACATGAGGAGGCCTGCACAATCTGACAGAGAAGGTGCCAAATGAAAACATTAATGAAGTGGTCCGATCACACTCCTGGTGGTTGAAACATTTTTAGTATATATAGGAAGTTTTGATATTTTCTTAAGTTGATGGTTAGGCTAGGCTCTCGTATTGTAAATTTTTAATGGAGCTCTGGTTCTTCTGGTTATGTGTCTGTATTTGAGACTTCCTGTTTAATGAAAGTCAACGTCCTTTCCATTTCTCTGTAACAACTATGTTAGAACACTCGGGCATGGATGATCTAGTCGAGGGTAGTTATGTTGTTGTGATGTAGGTTTGATCGCAGTGGCATCACGACCAGTTTTAATTAGTTTCTTGTGTTGTATTTTCCCTCTTACATTGGATGTCTTGGGCATGGAAGATTCAGTCAAGCTATTGCAGTTGTAGGGTGATGAAAGGTTCATCATCCTTATATTGTAACTGTGTTTATTGCACCATATTTCAATGTCTAAATCTTGATCTCAAGATTGCTCTTGAGTATTGAGTTTTTCCTCTTCGAGATGATGGAAGGCCTGATATCCATAGTAGTTTTATTCATCCTTATTGCCAATTCTTCCCTCTTCTCATACTTAATCTAAACTTACTGACATAAGTTGAATCAAGACCTCACCTATTTCTACATTCCAGTCCCTGTTTTCTAAGTTAAATCGATATTGTCTTGAGTCTATGCCCATTGACCTCATATAAAACCAACCGGTGACATATAAACTTTGATGGGTACTCATCTTACCCTCTCCGTAGTCCAAGGGTAACTTCTAGTGTTAAAATTTCTGGCACTTTTTTTAGGGAACAAATGGAAGACCTTTCCCTAGGTAAAACGAAAACGAACTTTTGATTCCAAAGGTGCATCAGATATTTGAACCTTTGAATATTGCGCTTGCACCTGGATAATCCACTATGGCGACTCCACTAAGACGAATCCATTGTTTCAGTGTGGTTGACTCTAGCTATAGCTACAACCCTCTGGGAGAACACAATGATCAAATATGGTATTTGATGGTAAACAAAGACCATACACACTCAGACTGCGTATCATTCACCTATAGAATCCATGGTTAAAGGATCGATTGGTTACTCCACTGGTCTGAAATGGTTAAAATTATGGCTTGAAGGTTTTCTCCTTTTAACTTCTCTATTGTTTCTGGTTTTCCCAATGTTCTTCCTACTCCAAACAAATGCGGTGATTTTCTGCGCATATTTAGAGAGCATACAGAGGACAACCCTGTAGAGCATCTCCATGAGTTTCATGAACTCATGCATCAATGGGAGATACATCATGAGGATGTACTTATGAAAATGTTTATGTTCACATTGGATGGGGATGCCCGTGAGTGGTATCGATCCTTTCCCCCTGCTAGCAACTCCTCCCTGGAATAGTTTCATGCATCTTTTAATAAGCATTGTCAATAGTTTTATTCTTCTAAGTTAATTTGTCATAAGTGTTCTGAGGAGTATAGATATGGTGTTCAAGACATAGTTCATTCTTTTGAAAGTTATGAGGATGAGGGAAATCCCCCGGAGGCGCTGATGGAGCTCATACAATCACTTTCTGCAAGTATAGAGGAATTGAAGGAAAATTTTTCTCACCGCTCTTATGAAGAAAATACAGAGGATATTTCAGTCCTAGAAGCAAATGTTCTTGGAAGCCCTGCTTATGATGAATAAGTGATGTCGGATACTAACCAAGAACAAATGATTGTTGATGAATATCCCAACGAATATGACGAAGAGAAGAGGTCTCCCATGGTTCATGTTTATTATGATTGTGAATCTGATTCTTGGGAGAGTGATGAAGGAGAAAAGGAGGAGCCAAATGCGCAATTTATCTCCTATTCATAACCTATAAATGAGCAGATATCACCTGGTACCAGCCAACTCGTGTATGATAGTTATGAATTATATTTTGAGCTCGATATGTAGGATTTCGAATAGCATACAACAAAGTCTTATCCTCTATTCACTAAAGAAAAATATTATGAGGAAATTAGCCATCCTGGACTTGAAAAATACATCGAGCAGTAGATTGAAGAGCAGATCTTTCTCACAATTTATGTTTATGATGATTATGAATCTTACCCTTGGGAGAGCCATGAAGAATAAAAGGAGTAGAAAAAGGGGTAGTCTATATCTTGTCTAGAGCTTACTAGTCAGAGACCATCGCTTGACATCATTCATCTTGCACCAAAATTTCACCCACCTGCGCTTTCCAGAGACATTCATCCTGGTGTGAACAACTACAAGACAAATCAGGATACATGTTGCAAATTTTCTGGAGTTTGTCACTTGTCCTATGAGCATGTGGAGGAATACATGGAGTTGTATTTCCTTCATGTTTCGAAGCCAACCATATTTATCCTAACCTCAACATTAGGAGGAAAGATGAAGAATGTAGTTGTTCTTCTCTCACGGTTTCCTTAACTATTATCAATCATCGACAGAATAAACAAATTTGCAGCTAGAAAGTTGCTTGAATGGATATGGTGGAAGTTTTCTTTCACCTAACACTGTGTAAAAATTAAATTAGTTTAGGACTATACATAGATAAGCTCCTTGGAGCATGTATGTTTATTTTCATTTTTACTTATCGACATGTATTCCTGAACAGGGTGTTTTGAGCTTGGCTCCATAGCCCAATGCATAAGGCAACTGGAACTGAAAAAAGAGTTCTTAGAGCCTCGTAGGGAGGAAAATATCCCCCATGGAACCTAATGTTATCAAATATTCTTGCAGGGGCATGCTTTTCCTTTGGATTTGTCCCTTGGGTGACAAAATACGAAAGAAGGGGTCTTAAAAACCCACAAATTTGTTCCATCCAAAGTCAGGGTGTGTTGTACTAAGGAACACACATATCGGAGGGGAGTTAGCACTCACTAAGCTCCAGTTCAGGAATTTGGCGATCAGGAGAGTCAGGAGTGGCTCACATCAGTGCACTTGAAGCCCAAAGTCATGAAGCACTCGAGAGTGGACCCAAGGTTGCATCCCGAGGCCATGTGGAAAGGTTGGCGCCCATCGTAAGGAGCCTCAGCCGTTAGATGTAAAGAAATCTTGACCGTTTATCCCAGTAGGGAGATTTCATCAAATCGGGAGTCGGGAATTTTGTTTTCAAGTGATATGAGGATTCCTGAAGGAATATATCTTGGAGCACCTATAGAGAAAAAATTTGGGTCATGACCCAAGGTCACATGTGGGTAAAGGTGCATATTTCACATGACCTACGCTAGGGGCCGAAATGTCAGTGTTGGCCACAAAACGAGGCCTCCATGTTTTCCAGGTGCCAAGTTGACTCAACCTCATTTGGATCCCGATGCAGACAGTTAATGAAAGTGAGAGGCGATTGAAAACTCGTCTCACCACATAAATGGAAAACATGCAGAGAGCGACTGTAAAGGCATGATGTCAATCCGAAAATTCCTTATGGACAATTTTTCCTATAAAAAACATAATTGTGCATGGCTCGCATCTCACATGAGGAGGCCTGCACAATCTAATAGGGGAGGGGCCGAATGAAAACGTTAATGTGGTGGTTTGATCTCACTCCTGGTGGTTGCAACATTTTTAGTATATATAGACATTTTGATATTTTTTTAGGTTGATGGTTGAGCTAGGCTCCCGTATTGTAAATTTTTAAAGAATCTCTAGTTCTTCTGGTTATGTATCTGTATTTGAGACTTCTTGTTTAATGAAAATTAAATTCCTTTTCATTTCTCTGTAACAACTCTGTTAGAACACTCGGGCATGGATGATCCAGTCGAGGGTAGTTATGTTGTTGTGATGTAGGTTTGATCACAGTGGCATCACGATGAATTTTAATTAGATTCCTGTGTTGTATTTTTCCTCTTACATTGGATGGCTTGGGCATGGAAGATTTAGTCGAGTTGTTGTAGTTGTAGGGTGATGAAGATTTCATCATCCTACTGCTGTAACTATGTTGCTTGCACCATATTTTAGTGTCTGAAGCTTGATCTCAAGATTTCTCTTGAGTATTCAGTTTTTCCTCTTCGATATTCTCGAAGGCCTCATGCCCATAATAGTCTCGTTCATCCTTCTCACCAATTATTCCCTCTTATCATACTTAAGATCAACTTATTGACTAAATTTGAATCAAGACCTCACTTGTTTGTGCATGCCAGTCCTTGTTTTCTAAGTTAAAGTGATACTATATTGAGTCTCCTCCCATTGACTTCGTATTAAACCAACCTATGACATATAAACTCTGATGGGTATTGGGCTTACCCTCTCTGTAATCAGAGGGTGACTTCTGGTGCTAACAAAACCAATGAAGAAATATGAAGTGATCTCTTCCCAGAATCAACTACCTAGGGTGGATTTGTCACACCACCGAAACCAATCTCAGGAAATTATTCTAGGGTTTCCATCCCAAGAGTTTCAAATACACAATGATCTCTCTCAATGAAGAGTTAGAAATTACAAAGACAAGAATGACAGAGGGCACTGTCGTTTTTCCCATTTTATTCATTAGTTCACTCTTTTCAATATTTTTTTACCTTTTATTCAATTTAAGTGACTTTTCATATTCTCAATAGTCACTTAGGAGGCCTTTTCCACTTTTCCCAATGTCATATTTATATTTAATTAATTGTCTCTCTTGTGACATTAGTAAAATAATTAATTCCATGATTATGGCCCAAGGGAATTACTTATGCCATTTTGTCAATTTTTTTAGATGACTCATTTGGAAAGGGATATTACATAGATGATTGAAAGTATATCTCTATTTTGACTAGGCTAAAATAAAAATAAAATATCACGAGATGCATAGTGAAATTAGGCATTAGAAAATTCTCAAAACACCAATGCCATCCTTATGATAATATGTATTCTTTGCATCTTTTGAAATTTCTTATTTTAATGTCAAGTTTTGTTAGTGCAATTGGTTTTGAGGGGCCTCGTTATGTATGGAAAATCCACGGTGATGGGAGGAGACACATAAAACCCATCCATGTTAAGGGTTGGTGTGGTGCAGGTCAAATGTCCATAGGCTAGTCCTGCAAGTCACGTATCTATTAACATACAAAAAAATTTATGATTTTATTTTATAGAAATATGAAATGTAATAACCAATAAAGGACATTAATTACAATATTAGTGTTAAGTTAGAGTACTCCAATTTGCAAAAAAAATTTGACATCTATGTAAACAAAATTAAACCATGTTTAGAAGATGAAGGATGTACTAGTATTAGCATGGTTGAATTCATTATCTTTTCTATCTTATATTTTAATAATAGTTTTACTCTGATAAAAAATATTAACTCTCTTTCCAAGTAACTCCCCCCCATTGAGAACATGACTATGACTAGATAGCTAATGTATAAGAACAAGTTAAACAACACGGAAGACAATAGGCTTCCTAAAATTGCTTCAAAATTGAGTCATAACCACCATCGACTCAAGAAAGGATGGTATAAAGATGCCTAGTCTTGGATAAACTATTGGGGAATCATGGAAGACACCATTTTGCAGAATAAAGATACTATTAAAAATATCATCAAATAAAAAATTAAAGAGAAAATGTGGTGTGATAAAGAGTTAGAGGGAAAAAAAAAGTTAAGGTATTAAAAGGATGTAATCAACCATAACATAGAAGATCCAAATTATCTATCTGTTTTGATGATTGTAAAGAAAAAAATAAGCATTGCTAAGATAAGAACACATTCTTACGAGCTCCATAGTGAAACCGGGTGTTGATCAATTCCTAAAATGTCATGGGATGAAAGAGTGTGTCACCTTTGTGGCACTAAGAAGGTTGAATATGAAAAACACTTTCTCTTATATTGTCCAACCTATACTCACATTAGATCTCATTTTCAAAATATTTTTCACACTGTAGAAATTTAAATGGAAAAATCACCAAGCTAATAATTTTGTCATACACTTAGCAACATAGAGATAATTGTTATCAATGAACTCTGATTTGTATAAACTCACATTCAGAAATTACCATATGCAGATATACACATTGCTAAGCAATTTAGCAGGGAAATAAAAACAATGACCAACATTCATTCAACCATGAATAATTCAGAAATTTAGGAAAATGTGTAACGACCCCGCCGTACAATGACAAATAACGATGTACAAAGGTAAAAAAATAAATTATGCATTAGGAAATTAAAATCAACACCATATAATTAATAACATCTCTAGCGACACATCATCATAATTAAGAACAATGCTCATGAACGCATTAACATAATTAATAGTGACACATAGTCAATGCATTAACATACTTAGTAATGATACATAATTAACACATCATCACCATAGATAACAATAGATAATCACAAGTATCATAAAATAGAGAGGCAAGATCAACTTGTCATGATTAACTGGAAACATCAATAATTTTATTCAATCAACTCATCGCATAAGGATAACATAAGAAACTACCCGCCCAACCTATCTTGCATGGTTAGGACCTCCAAGAATCATAAGAAACACTCAAGCCCAGGATTCATCCGATTGATTTTGAACACGCAAGGTCTCAGGGCTGGCGACTGTTATGAGGAATAAGGAGGTTTCTAAATCCCACTAAAACAATCAAGATGAATCCAACTAAATCAACACTCAACCTTAATTATCAAATATTCATGTCACAACATTTTCTATTACAACATACATCAACATTATTCATTCATGTCGCGTGACAAATCAACTTCTAAAACATTCATACATCAACATTATATATTCATGGCACGCAAGAAATCTAGTTTCTAAAACAATAATACGTCGACATTAAATATTCATGGCGCACTCAAAATCTAATTTCTAAACAATCATACTTCAACATTTAATATTCATGGGGCATGAGAATCTAATCACTCAATCAAACAATCGTCATAAATAAGTGAAAGCAAATAACTTTAAAAATGACATAACTTATAAGCAATGCATGAAGATTTTATTACCAAGCATCCATCACAAGTACCATACTTTATAAGTGTATCCATTACGGGGTTTAAAACAAATCAATCTCAATTAACCAATATACGATCACATACACTGAATTACAATCCGATTGAAGTTAAAGGAGGACTCAACTAAAACAAATCAATCTCAATTAGCCAATATACGATCACATACACTTAATTACAATCTGATTGAAGTTAAAGGAGGACTCAAGTATTTGAAGCCATACAGAAGAACCCAAACTACAATACGTATCCTTTTTATAACTACAAGATCAGTGATCGTGGATAAGGATTTAAGTTGCCTTGAAAAATTATTTTAAGGAATTGAGGTAGACCAATCATGTAATATATATAAGGTTTCTCATACTAATATTACATGTTCCTTACAGCACAAAATTCAATCATAAAAATTTAGTGTGATAAAGTTTCGCTGCTCCACATACCTATATACGAGAATTTAGGAGGATTAAATCTTGGATTGACAAAATCAGTAATGTCCCAACAGGCTTAAAATTCATCTAAGGAATAAGGGAACCACTCAATCAATGAAGACGGGATGGGGGTCAACTTACAATTTAGAGAAATGATTTAGGAGGATCCAACGTTTAACCCTAACTAGACTTCAAAGTTATCTACGATCCTAAAGGAATAAGGAAAGGCTAAAGTATTGAAGGAACAAAAAAAAGAGGTGTCGATAACTACATTACCAATCCAACTTAAGGAACCCAGGAAGTTCAATCTTCCTTAAGTAATGCATAGGGGTTTCACGCTTCTCTACTCATCCTTGGAAAAGGTAAGCGTAAATTAAAGCTTAAGGGAGAAAGGATAGAAGTTAGGGACTTCCATTCAACCCCACGATGAAGAACTAAAAGTTAGTATCACATCAAATTGTAATAATAACATATATGATGTCTGATTACACAACCAGTAGTTAAAGTGAGGCTTTAACAGGGATAGTGGAAAACATAAGGACCGTCACTGTGTGAGATAGTTTGGATAGGTTATCCATGAGTCTCTTGATCTATGGCGTCCAGGAGAATTTCGGAATTCTTGGATTTCAACCGAGACTGTGATTCGATTCTTAGAACGGATAGAGAAAGGGTGAAGGCTGAGGTTCGATATCTCCACTACAAGAATCACTCTCAGATAGGCTGCGTGACAAGGAGGGTTCTAATGCTAGGATTCTCTCTGCAGAGGGCGATTGATCCCAGTGACCAGCGCACCGTGCCAAGTCCACAAGCCACCTGAACAAAGACGGTCTAGTCCTGCGACCGACATCCAAGATTCCAAGACCACACTCCAATGAACGAGCAACACCCAGAAGATGCACGAGAAAACATCTTGGCTTAGTTAAAACAGACGTCATCTGAACGCTACCAGGAAGGCACGACTTGAGTACCCAAGATTTCTAATCTCGGGTACCGTTGTCCTCTCAAGGTCCAACCATTATTTAATAAGCAAGAAGAAGGGTGATCACAACATAGACCCCACACATGCAAACGCACCAGCGCCCATCAACAGAGTCTCCTCGGGATTCTGTCTATCTTTGAACAGCCTCCACTAAATTCTTAATATAGAGAAAATTTAACCATCACACAGGAGTACCATGCTACAGAGATTCAAGTGCTAGTTACTGATCGCAAGAGTAGCCTGACAGCAGAACCCACACAGGTTTAATGAGATCGAGGATAACCCTGAGAGTCCTCACAAAATTCCTTCGGAAATCCATTTAATAAGACATACGAAAACAAAGCAAAAGGGTTTTGGGAAGAACGGTTCATCTAGGATTCTGGCAAGCCAACACTAGCATAAATTAATTAATTAGATCTATGGATAAACCAAACCATTATTGTTAGGGAAACCTCCTTCCGGAGATGCAGAAGGAACACTATGGACCCATCAATACTGATCCAGTACCAATTAAACATGAAGTCGTATGATAAGCTTCGATAAAAAAATACTGGCAGATATCCCCAGTTTTATTCCAGTTTAAAAGATTAATAAGAGGATTCTTTAATGATCATTCTTCACTACCAGGGGAGCCTTGCAAGGATGGAAGGGTCTAGATGAGTCCACTCGGATTGAGATCTAACGTTACCATGAGAGTACGAGACAGGGAGGGATCAAGTCCGAAGCGATGAAGCTACAACAACTAAGGAAATTCTTGACAGGCTATACACGTTTTGCTCCATGGGATGCAAAAAATTCTTGTGAATAAATCAATTCAACTTGGATGCACCAACCATTCAAACGAATAACTAGACCATAATTCAGATCAAAAATTTACATTGACATCAACCATAAATCTAAATGTTGTATCGAACATGAAAGCGAGGTAACCAAAAATTCCATTTACTTAACTGGAAATTGAAATGGCAGCAAGTCCATACTTCCACCTTGTATATTTCACAATCACTCATGAATACTTCCATTTATTGTTGAGAATTCACCGGTACTTCCGAGCCAAATGCTAGAGGTACTCTTCTTCCTACATAGCCCTTTGAGCTTCAAAGGGGCCATGCACACACACAACCAAAAATTCTCTAGCTCTCCGTTAGCCTCTCAAGGTAGAGCCACCACTCTCTCTCAAGATGGGTATCCCAACTCTCACAAGTAAAACTAGTAAAAAAATTGCATTATAAATTTACCCATAACCAGTGTCCCCCTTTCTCATCGAGGCCATTTGTTTTATAGGATTTTTCTTAATTACACATTCCCCTTGCATAATTAATTAATTTTTTAATTAAATAATTCATACTTACTCCCCCGTACACTTGTCACCCATTCCCTTAGTTTGACCTGTAAATTCACAATTTATTTTAATTAAATTCAGTTTCTCTCAACCTTCCTAAAAACACTCCTTAAATCACTCCTAGTTGTCTCTTTATTCCCCCCTATTTCCAATTAATGACTAATGCCTTTCTAAAATTAAGTTGAGTTAAAATAATATTCTTCTATAGTTAGATTAATGTTAACTAGACTCGAGATGCCCTTTTATGCATACACAATCTTAATGTTTTATTCCTTTCATATCTTAAATTTCAATTTGGTATTTTCTGCAGCTTGTGTATTGTATTAATTCTTTAGACTTATTTCCTCTTTCATAATTTCTTGAATTGATTTACCTTTTTCCTATTTTATTTAATTTGTCAAATTTAGTTTTAGTATTCTCACAAAGATTAGACTTAGGCTTAAATTTTAAATAGGCTTGGACTTTCATTTGGGATTGAAAATTTAAAATTTCAATCATTAATTAATTAATTAATTAATTGATCTGACAGTGCTCAAGTTTTTACAAGGATAATTATTCGGTAAGGGTTTTCTAGGCCACCTAGATTCATTGAATCAAATTTTATTTACCCAACCTTC
>ML800350.1:35140-51740 GCA_009831015.1 Picea engelmannii | reverse complement strand
GACTACTCGATTCTCTTCACATCCCTCAAATATGCAATTCGGTTGTTTGTTTGTTGTCCCGAGTTGTGTGTTGTTTGTAAACCTTGTGATATTGTCGGAAGATTTAGGCCTTCCATCAATATAGATAGTCTCTCCTTTATTTTTATCCTTTTTTATTAGTTGTATATAATTTACGGCAAGTGCATATCTCCTCATACTTTGCATGTACCAGACCATCTGCATCCAATCATTATAATTGTAACACGGTTTGACATAGTCCATCAATTCAGTTACTGTATTGTATTTTACAATTATTCCATCCATGGAAAATAGCCCCAAGCCATGTAGGGAGGATAGTGCAATGTGATATGTCCTATTGTTGACAACGAAGTCAACATCTATAGGAGGTAGTTCCTTAGGTACCCATTTCTTTACCAGATTCTTATAACTGAGTGGAACATCTATGTCTCCTATGCTCTCATCATCATAAGAGCACGATCCTCCTTCGATAAGAAAAAAATTCATGCGTCTACAAAATTTATTCTGAATTTTTCACCTATGGTCCTTGTTTTCTTATCATATCTACTAGATGTTGTCGCATTTTCGGCCTCTATTTGTCCTAAACTTTCCTCACTCGATGAAGAAATATCTGATTGGTACCTGTTTGGTTGTACCTTCAGTTGCATGTGCATGTGTTGTTAGTTAGTAGTCCATCATCATATTCACAGTTAAAAATAAATTTTTTATATCATATCCATAGGAATTGAGCAGATTTGTCATTTAAAATATTTCCAATGCAAGAACTTTCTTAGAAACATGGTACCTAGACTTAAGCCTATTGCATAATATTTTAGGTTTGGATGCCTTGGTAGGCCTGTGGTTCCATGGCTTAAGTTTGTTACACACTTTCTAGAAGCATATTGCATCAGATTTTTTCGTGCATGAGGAATACAACCACATCCACTCTCATGTTTCTCCATGGGAGGATGCATCGAATCCACAAAGGTACAAGTCTGTGATAGTTGGATATGATGTGGACTAATGATTAAATTTCTAATGAGATCTGTCTCGAGAATCCTTAAACATGGTTGGCTCATTAAACACAAGGTCCAATTAAATTCCACCACATGGAAATGCAATATCAACATGAATGAACTTGGAAGGACTAGCGGTGGCTCTAGATTCTGCCACATGGGACCACTACACAGTTTAAAATCTATGTTAGAAGACACTCTTATCAAAACAATTCCAATTATTTTGGAGAATTGGACTCAAACAAGATTTCACTAGGCTCTAATAATACTTCAGATCCATAGGAATTGAGCAGATTTGTCATTTCAAATATCTCCAATGCAAGAACTTTTTTAGAAACATGGTACGTAGACTTAAGCCTAATGCATAATATTTTAGGTTTGGATGCCTTGGTGGGCCTGGGGTTCCATGGCTTAAGTTTGTTAGACACTTGATACTTGCTAGAATCATATTGCATCAGAGTTTTGCGTGCATGAGGAATAGGGAAACCAAAAGAATTTAAGGATACAATGAGTTGTTATCAGAAAGAGTCCAAGATCTCAAAATCTCAATATAATGACACATAGAATAATCATGTACGTACAAGGGGATTAAAGAAAATAATATTGAGAGAACACCAAGTGACCAAATTAATACAACCACATCCACTCTCATGTTTGTCCATGGTAGAATGCATCAAGTCCACAAAGGTACGAGTCTATGATAGTTGTATATGATGTGGACTAATGATTAAATGTCTAACGAGATCTATCTCAGGAATCCTTATAGGATCAATGTCTTGTGTTCTAACACCTCCCATATAAGAAGAGCCATGTCTCATGTACTAACACCTCCCATATAAGAAAAGCTATGCATAATATTTTAAGTTTGGATGCCTTGGTGGGCCTGGGGTTCCATGGTTTAAGTTCGTTAGACACTTGACACTTGCTAGAAGCATATTGCATCAGATTTTTGCCTGCATAACAGTATAACACCAGTATAAAACCATAATAACACATAAATTATATCAAAATCACACTAGAAAGAAAACTTTGAATCGGAGAGCAATGTTCACGGGCCTCTTCGAGGGGGAAACCTCCAGTCAAGCAGAGCTCTATTACAATAATATCCAAGCTAGGGTTCTTATACCCTCGACTCCTATTTATACTAAATATGTCTATCAAAGGAACCATCTAGAGGAAGATCCTTCTACAAGAGGAAGATTCTATTAGGTCTTCTAACATTCAACTTATTCTACTTTATTGCAAGGCCTTATTAACATTGACCTTTATTACATCTGAATATATTGTTCTACCTACATGCGGGGTCAGGTCCCTAATAGAAAGAATCCTAATTTGTGTACATCTATGCTTGTAAAACATGTGGAAGTTGTTGGAAACGATTAAAATTCTTATGGGGAGGATGACTGATGGATATATGGGTTTTCTATCCCACATTCTGGTGCCTAAAATGTGATTAAAGATCTCCTAGCACTAGATACATGCTATGGTAAATCAATCCCTCTTACACTTCATTCACTTGGTTTATTTGGGGTAAGATATGTTCCTTATTTATTGAATGAGTATGTAGGGGTATTGCGGTATGCATCCAATTCCCAAAATTTAGGAAATGTAGTAGATGATAATGAAAGCACAATGGAAACGATCTCTAAATAGAGGAAGGTCATCTCTTTAGTTGATAAAATTAGGGAAAGTAAGATAGAAAAATAGGAATAGTATAGTAAAGTTAAGGAATGAGAGGATGGATGTGGAAATAGACTAAGTAGGTATAAATGAAAACACCCCACTAGTGTATGCAAAAACAACATTGATAAGAAATTTTTGTAACCAATAAAATGGGGAAAGAAACCTTGATTCACTAGATGGAAAAACTATGGAAGAGTAAGTAATAGTATGTATTAAAGTTTTATATGATGGAAAGAGGCTTTTTTACCTTTCTTATTTTGCTTCCTTTATTTAATGAGAGATTCATGAGATGCCTTTGTTTATAGAAATTCTCTATCAAACACTTGCATTTGTACTACTTAGACCAATATTTGTTTTGTAGATAAGTCAATTAATGAGCATAACAATACTCTTTTGCAATAGTCTAGTTTTACAACAAATCTAGTTCCGTGGTGTAACATCCCACTCTGGCGCACTGAGATGACTTATTTTTTTAGGACACTTGCTTGCAAGTGATCTAGACTTTTATGATGTTAGACCATTTATACCTGATTATGATGAGATTGATAGATGACATGATGTGTTACTATTTGATGTAGACAGGTGCTTTTGACTCAGTTTCATTGAGTGTGTCGGGTTTTTGACCTTGAGGATGCAGAGGCATCGGTAGAACCCCCTTGGACTCCGGACTGAGTCAGGGAGTGTGCTTTTGGGTGATATGTTTACTATGATGTTTCATTCGATTTGATGATTTGTTCTTGACATCTCTGGCATGATTATTGTTGACGCAGGTTGACGATAGCTTGCCGACCAGACTCACACATGGAGTAAACGGGCCACACACGATTTGCAGAGAGGTTGAGGGAGAGGGGTGGACAGCAGCCCTGCCACCGCCTGCTAGCACTCCCACCGTGGCTCGAACTATAGGTTAACGATTACCTAGTTCGAGGGGATCCACGATGCCATGAGGGAAGACTGCGACAGTCGCTCACGATGATTCTAAGGGGCACGCAATAAGGCGGGGGCCTTATTCCTTAGAACCCTTAGTCTCCTACAAGTTCACCTGGCGGAGTGTTGACTCCAGGGGTTATAGAGGTCTACCAATCAGTCCAGTTGGCAAGTGGAACCCTTGGAGAACGTGGTGCATCCTGAAGGGCACGTCGCACAAAAGAAACTCAGTTGGCGAGTGGCACCCTTGGAGCACATGGTGCATCCTGAAGGGCACGTCGCCCAAAAGAAATTCGAGAGGCGAGTGACACCCTTGGAGCATGTGGTGCGTCCTGAAGGGCACGTCGCATCATTGTGGGGGAAGGGTCAGCCTAAATAACCTTAATTCATCAACACCTGAATAAAACCTTAAGCAATTACCTTAACCAATCGTCGCCTAGCCCAGAATCTAACCCTAAGCCTAAGACTTTTCTAGAAAAAGGGGGGGAAATTTAGTGTGACCTTAACAAATGAAAATTCAAACAAACAAAAAAAAAAACTCAGACCTTTATCCTCTCATTATCCATGTCTACTTCATTAAACTATCCTCCATCGCCTCTATCTTCCAGTGTCCATCACCCTTTAACATATCCCGTTCACGTTACTAAATCGCCATCCCTCCCCTTAATTCCTCATTATTCTTTTTATGTAAGACATTTACTTTTCCCATATACATGTTTTCCATCACCTTAATCTCTCTTTATCCTATATATAAATACTAATGATGAATTTAAATGATGGATAATGATAATTTACTATGATGAATGCATGCTTATAAAAAAAAATAAAAAAATTGAAAATATATATCTACATATATTATAAACAAATGGTGGCTTATTCCTAAACCTTAAATTTTTAGAATAATGAAAATGATAAATGGATTCTCTTTCTGAAAGTTTATTAATCCCTACCGTCTCTACCTTTGATAAAAGTTACGCATGTAAAAATAAAAGTGAATTAATAATGACCGCACATACTCTTTGAGTTTAAAAAAAAAAAAAAATTAAAATAAAATAAAATCAAAAGAGAAATAAGAAAATAAAAGGGAAAAGGGGGGAAAACCTAAAAGAGGAGGATTTAGGGTTTGAGACTTGATAAAAGAAAGGAAGGGGGAGAAAGGAGGGGACATTTTTGAGCTATTGTTATGGTTATGCTGCCCAACTAGAGATTGGATTGATTTCTTGTAGGAGTTGGGGATTCTCAGCAGACTTGAGTGGTAG
The DNA here is from genome assembly GCA_009831015.1 of Picea engelmannii. NCBI lineage: Eukaryota > Viridiplantae > Streptophyta > Pinopsida > Pinales > Pinaceae > Picea > Picea engelmannii. Next base: position 46,858 of record ML800350.1, on the reverse strand, counting down.
CTTAGCCTTGGAGGCGAGCTGAGAAGCTAGGCTATCATCTGGGTTGTGTGTGGCCCCTTTGCGGCTCGAGGGGATAAGGGGGAAGGAGATTACCCCTAGATTTTGGCTGGGAGATACCGGTGAGTTCTTGCGGTCGACAAGAAAGAGCGGAAGCGGCGGGAGCACATGAATCATTGCGGCAAGCAAATAAGGCCAAGGTATGTTCTTGAACTGAGTAGAGTAGAATGCATAGTGATTTATTGCTGCGATTATAGTTGTATTGTTGAGGAATGTTGCTTCCTCGTCCTTCATACTCTGTAAGAAAAAGGGGGTTTTCAGAAGATCTTTGTTATGGGTTAAGGGTTCAGGTAAATTTGTTGTGGGTTATGCTATTTAGTTTTTATGCCGTGGGCGGTTTTTGTTTTCTTATTTTAGTAGGTTTACGATTTGTTACAGTGGGCATTTGTTATGGGTGTTTATATATATATATAATGGCATTTATGTTCAGTGGGTTTACTCCTTTTTCACTGGGCGTTGCTCTTTTTACTGTGGGCGTTGACAGCGACCGTGGGCAGTTCATGTTTTAAAATCTTATTGTCATACATTTTATAGTCTACCCGCCATTGTGATTACCCTTTTCTGTCCTTACTGCGTCCTTCTGTGTAACAAAGTCAAGCTCCGTCTACCAAATCTAAGATCTGCGCCCTCACAACGTCTTTACCATCTATCACCGTTAATCTCCTTTTCCTGTCCATTCTGGTTGAATCCAGTAATTGTTCTACGTGGTTGTATATAAGACAGCGTGTATACAAGACACGAATAAGGCAGCATCAATATTTCAATGCAGAAATGTTTGAATAGGATTAGTCTTATTCTTTTACAAGAATAAGACAGCATGTGTATAAGCGTTTTTGGGTGCCCTTTGATGGCGTATTCTCTGTACCTTAAGCCTGCAATGAAACGATTAATTTCTCACCCTAAGCTTTTATTCTCTACTCGCCCAGCATTTTGATGGTATTTTATTCTCGGATAAAACAAAATTTTTTTTTTAAACCTAGCATATAAGATAAGGGAAGCTTCGATAACCAAGGAGAATGGGGTTCGTGATTATCATTTGGCATTTAAAATTTTTTGTACTGTATATATATTCCATGCGTCGAATCATTGATACAAAACTTATCAAATCTTTTATTCCATTCAGTTCAGTTCTGTACATAATTGCAATACCAGTTCATTTATAAGGGAAGGATCTGGTCAGGGTAGAAGGAATGGCAACCCTGTCTGGTTATTTAATTGTCGCTTATCAGTTCAAATTTAATTATCACGACCTTCCATTTCCCTTTTATCAGTTTTTGTAATGCTGGCAGCGACCTGCATTTACTGCCCAGCTAGTTGTTTTTATTTTGTTCATTATCAGTTCTGGGGAGTGCAACCATTTGCACAGACCACGTGGAGGCCCTCGTGGGCTCTCCTCCCCAGGGCTTCCTTGCGATTTCAGTCTTTATGATCCTCACAAACTGTTTTAAATCGGCGTGTTAATATTGCTGTGTGAATGTAGCGTGCCCCTGGGCAGTGACGACCCTCCTTTCTACCAAAACTATTGTGGTTGATTACCAATTCCTTCAGAGGTCCAACCTTTAACGAACCTGACAGAACCTTTTGCGTTGGACAGCGAGTTGTGTTTTTCACTTTCCCTGGCCTGCGTTTTGCTGCCATGTTTTCCCTCACGGTTTCACTTGCCAACGATTCTCTGCTGAGTATGTTTTGGATCGTGTACAGTAGGTAGACACGAATCTCCCTGGTTACGTTCGTTGCACAGGCATTACTTCCTTTAGATAAGCATTAATAGCAGCGTTCTTCTTCACGACATTCAAGGAAAACCTTATTTTAAATCTTAATTCGACAAAATATATTGAATTTAAAGTTTATAAATTTCGTTTTAAAACTTTATCTTAGATCATTCATTTAAGAACCAAGATATAAAAACGTTTAGAATTGTTGGACTAACCTATAATTATTAATTAAACAAAATAGAAATAGAAATTAAAAACTATTACTAAGTTATGATAATTCATAATAATATAGTAAACTAATTAATTAATGTACGAATTCCCTGTTTGCTTTTGAGTGTTGATATAATCTTGTGATAAATTTTGGGCATAATTACAAATCCACTCACCACATGGATTTGGACGACGTGTAGTTATGTTGAAATGATTGGCGTGGATTTATCATTTTAGTGATAAGGGTGTGGATTTGGTTATTCAATTGTTAGGGATAAAGACAAATATAAGGTATTTAGAAACTTTATTATGAATTGTATGGAATATGTGGGATAGCTAGCAGGGTGGGGTGGCTGTAAGGGTATGCGCCAGATCGTTGCCAGAGTAAGCCTAAATTCCTTCTCCCTTCCCGAAACCTTAAATGCCCCATCTTTCTAATCGCCACCATTTTTATATGTTGTCTTAATTATTAGGGTTTAATATTGTTGGGAATGCGTGTTCCATTCTTGTTTAAATTCTTACTTTTTATATGATGTATTAATACTAAGGTTTAATATTGCTGTGAATATATGTTTTATTCTCGTTCACATTCTTAGTTTTAATAGGCGGTTTTAATGATTCGGGTTTTAATATGGTGGTGAATTATTACGGTTAATATGATGGGTTAGTAGCATGTGGTTAATATTTAGTTGAATATGGTTGTTAAAAATTAGGGTTAATATGATGAGTTAATAATATGTGGATAATATTTGGTTTAATATGGTGGTTTAATTTATGGTTAATATGGTTGTTTAATATCGTGGTGAATATTATAGTTTTAATATATTTGTTCAATTTTATCATGTATTATTATGGCTTTAATGTTACGGAGTTAATATTGGTGTTAATCCTGTAAGTTTTATATTATGGTTCAATTGTAATTGTCAAGTTACGGTAACCATCTTAGGATTCCATTATTGATGGTGACAGTTTAAGTGAAGGTTATTATAATTTTAATTGCAATGAGTATGCTTGCTGTTGGCAATGTTATATTGTTTAAATTGAATGCAAATGATAATACTTGTTAAATTGTAATATTAACATTGTTTTAAGCTGCGATATTAAATACTGCTTAATATTAACGGTAATGCTTGTTCAAGGGCAATATTAGTAATGGTTTTAATTTGCAAGATTAATGATGATGGTTGAATCGCCCTGTTAATATTTGTTTAGTGGAATGTTCGTGAGGATGTTTAATTGCAAGGGCATTATTCGTTAAATTGAAGCGTTAATGATAAGGTCTCCGTAGATTAATAATAATTAGTGGAGCATGTGATCCTGATTGATGTCTTCGGGTTTCAATAGGAGTGGGTCGTTATTAGAGTCCTCCTGACTTGCGTCTCCCGTAGATGTCATGATTGTCCCTGATTTTGTAGTACTTGATGATATTGTATTGCGTAGTCTGTTTGTGTCGGGCGGGATGTAGACACCTCTTGTAGCTTAGTATTTATGTCTGTGGTAAATCCGATGGAAGTAATCCAGTGTCGTATCAAGAGTCTCGGGTTGTTTAAAGGCACAGTTCCACTCTTGCGACACACTTTGAGCCGTATCAGTAGTCTCAGGTTGTTTAAAGGCACAGTGCCACTACAACGACTATACTATTGGATTCTTTCATTCTGTGATGGTACTGTACCTAACCCCTGGTGTCTGTTCCTGCTTACAACTGCTAGTTGCAAGCCTTATGTCCAGGGGCGTTTATTTCTTGTTGTCAACGTGATATGTCGGGTTGTCTTGATTGTGTTCATCTTACTTGCGTCTTGTTGGATTGAGTGGTGACGTAGAGTCGAGGGGGTTGTTTCTTCTACACGCGTGCACAAACTATAAACAAACAAAAAAAAAAAAATTTGCAATTGTTTTCGGAGTTGTTGTCGTAACCAGGAGGGGTGTTACGTATGGTATAAGAGGCGGTTCGACCTGCGACTTGGGGTTCGCTACGACTTTCGTTGACATGAGTTGGTTTTATTATACTGTTGTTGATCGCGTTGATTGTGTGCATGCAGGTAATCATGGTTAGAGGACATCGCGGAGGCAGACGACGAGGTGCTAGGGAAGGAGGCGAGACGCCTACAACAACATCCACGCCTGAGGTGTCTAACCCCCAAGGAGGCGAGCAGGTTCTCGGACAGGAACATATATCAGTTAGTGATGTTATTGGGATGATGAGATCCTTTCAGCGCATGTCCGAGGCTCTGATCATCCGTTTGGACAGAGGCAAGGCCAGGGCGCCGACACTCCCGGAGTTTCTGCCGTGCACACCGGCCGTCATAGGCAGCATTAACCATGAACTCGAGAAGGTAAAATTTCTCGAGTTCTTTGGTGCCCCAAACGGCGCCGTCGCCGAGGCATGGTTGGAGAATATGGCGATGTGCTTCGCACTTCGTGATTATACCTCCAACATGAAGGTCCTCATGGCGGTCTTTCAACTGAAGGGGAGCGCTCTTCTATGGTGGAAGATGCTCCTGCCGCAGTTGAACATGGCCGTGGAAGACATGTCATGGGAACTGTTTGAGGAACGGTTCCGAGAGAGGAACATTTCTGAGGAATTCATTAAGCGTCATCTCAACGAGTTCAACACGTTACGACAGGGAGGTCGTATGGTTCCCGAGTACAAGGCATGTTTCATGGAGCTGCTCCAGTATGCTCCGCACCTTAACACAGAGAAGCTCAAAGTCAACAGGTTCATGTTTGGCCTTAACAGTAATTTGCATGCAAAGGTTAGGATCTTGATGCCTCAAACCTTGCACGACGCTGTCCAAAAGTCCCTCATAGAAGAGGAGGAGCTTATCAGCGGGGGTCAGACCAGGACTTCAGCGAGACCCACAGGGCAGAGTTCATCGGGGGCATCGCGGCATCAGACACCAGCGAGACATACGCCCAGACATCGTGGCTTACAGAGGAGATCCACGTTCACTACACCTCGACGACCACCGCCTCAGCAGTGGACACCTTATCGAGGACCATAGCACCAGCAACAGCGTCGCCCGCAACAACAGCAGTTTAGGCGTGTTCAACAGAACAAACCCGGGTTTCAAGCTGGTGGGCAGTCCTCTTCTACTTCGGGTACTAGGACTACTGGGCCGAAGAAGGGGTCTTGGACATGTGGGGAGCCACACTACCAGCGCGATTGTCTTGTGGAGAGGGCCAGGACGTCCGGATCAGCCGGACCCGCTACCGTGGGAGATATGGGCAAGGCCCATCGGATACATGCAGCAGTGAATAACCGCTAGGCAGAACACCAGTCGACTGTGCTCGAGACGACAGGTACTATCGCTGACCAGACACTTAGTATTTTGATAGACCCAGGAGCTACTGAGAGTTTTATTTCTGGTGCAGCGCTAAAACGAATTAAGGTAAAGGCAGTCGAATAGGGTGAGTTTAGCTTCGTGGAGATGGCTTCGAGAGCCAAAGAGAAGGTTGGAGGAAAGGTTATGGGCTATGCCCTTAACCTGGGAGATTTTGTCATGAGAGTCAACTTGTACGTCACGATCTTAGGATCTTATGACGTCGTGATTGGTATGGATTGGTTGGAAACGGATGAGGCGATTTTAAACTGTAAGACGAAACGATTGAGCTTGGTTGATGACGAAGGACAGAGACGTGTGATTGTAGGAAGGAATTAGGGATTTTCCCTGTGGTTTGTCTCTTCCTTACAGTTATAGAAGAGTATGCGCAAGGGGTGCAAACTATATGCGATCCTCGCGCTAAACAAGAAGGGAGTAGCAGAAGGCCTAGAACACCTTCCGGTGGTTAAGGAGTTTGCGGACGTATTTTCAGAGGAGTTGCCTGGGATGCCACCGGAGAGGGAACTGGAGTTTACCATAGACCTGAAACTGGGAACCGAACCGATTGCAAGAACGCCCTATCGGATGTCGACCCCAGAATTGCAAGAGTTGAAAATGCAACTGAAGGAGTTGTTGGACCTGGGACTGATACGCCCTAGTGTGTCACCGTGGTGTGCGCCAGTTATTTTCATACGAAAGAAGGATGGATCATAGAGGCTTTGCATTGACTACCGTCAACTGAACAAGGCGACGATCAAGAATCAGTATCCCTTACCAAGAATTGATGATCCATTTGATCAAATGAAGGGTGCGACGATGTTCTCCAAGATCGATTTGCGATCCGGATATCACCAGTTGCAGATCAAGGAGGATGACATTCCTAAGACCGACTTTAAGACAAGATTTGGACATTATGATTTTACCATTTTTCCTTTTGGACTGACGAACGCCCCAGGGGTATTCATGAGTTTGATGAACGGGGTGTTCCGCGAGTACTTGGACAAGTTCGTTCAAGTATTCATTGATGATATTTTGATCTACTCTCCGACGATGGAAGAGCATGATGAGCACTTGATCTTGGTACTACAATGTTTACAAGAACAAAAATTATATGGGAAGTTGTCCAAATGCTCTTTTTATCAATCCAGGATTCACTACTTAGGCCACGTCATCTCCGACGAAGGTATTTCCGTAGATCCAGCCAAAGTTGAGGCTATTATGGAATGGCCTGCGCCGACGAATGTCACAGAAGTGCATAGTTTTATGGGATTAGAAGGATACTATCGACGGTTTGTCGAGGGTTTTTCAAAGATAGCAAATCCGATCATGGAATTGCAAAAGAAAAACAAGAAGTTTATTTGGACAGAGAAATGCGCGGAAGCATTTCGGAGGCTTAAGGAGTTGTTGACAACCGCGCCGATACTAAAGGTCCCTGACATGGACGCAGACTTCTTGGTATGCACTGACACATCCAAGGAAGGTTTAGGCGGAGTCTTGATGCAGGACGGATGAGTGATTGCTTACATTTCGAGAAAGTTGAGAACGCATGAGGAGAACTACGCAACGCACGATTTGGAGTTACTAGCCATCGTATATGCCTTGAAGGTTTGGAGACACTACCTTGTTGGATGAAAATTTAAACTAAATACTGATCATTGTGGACTACAACACATTTTTATGCAAAGTGACTTGAACGCGCGACAACGTCATTGGTCGGAATTTCTTAGAGAATACGATTTCGAGATTACTTACATAAAGGGAACAGTGAACCAAGTGGCGGATGCCTTGAGTCGGAGGCCACGCATATTTTCAGTGTTACCTCTTCAGACAAATCTACGTGAGAATATTCTCACCTTACAGCGTGACGATGACTGGTAAAAAGAAGTCGAGGATTTTATCGGACAAAACATGATGATGGTACCACGTTATGAGGGATATTCATTAGATAGCGATGGTTTAATGAGGTTTAGAGGTCGGATTTACGTACCGCCAAACGACGAGTTGAGGAGGTTGATCTTGAGCGAGGCTCATAGAGCAGTTTACATGGCTCACCTGGGAGTTACGAAGATGAGGGCAAGCCTCAAACCATTATTCTTTTGGAAAGGAATGAAGGCCGACCTAGTCAAATTTGTGGCTATATGTCTCGAGTGTCAGCAGGTAAAGGCTGAACATAGACACCCGACAGGATTACTTCAACCACATGCCATTCCGGAATCGAAATGGGAGGTTATATCGATGGATTTTATTGTTGAATTGCCACTGATGACGAGGAGACACGACTCGATTTTTGTAGTAATAGACACTCTAACAAAGAGTGCTCACTTTATTCCCGTGCGTACGACATATCAGACACCTAACATAGCGAGAGTTTTCATCAGTGAGATTGTGAGGTTGCATGGCGTGCCTAAAAAGATTATATCCGATCGAGGATCGGTGTTTACTGGACAATTTTGGACGAGTTTCCAAGAGGCCTTGGGAACACAACTTAACTTTAGTATTGCGTATCACCCAGAGATGGACGGACAGACAGAACATATGAACCAAACTTTGGAAGACATGTTGCGCATGTACGTGATGGACCAACAAAAGCGTTGGGAGGAATTCTTGCCTCTAGTAGAGTTCGCTTACAACAACAGTTATCAAAGCACCATAAAGATGGCACCTTTTGAGTTTATTTATGGGCGACCGTGTCAGACGCCCTTGAGTTGGGATTGGATTGAGGATAGGGTCCTGGTGGGACCAGAAGCGATCCAAGAAATGGAAGAGCAGATGCAATCCATAAGACAAAGGATTGAAGAAGCGCAAGATCGACAGAAGAGTTATGTCGATGCGCACCGAGTCGACCGTAGCTACGAGGTCGACGATAGAGTATTCTTGCGGGTTAAACCGCATAAGAGTTCGATCAAGTTTGGAAAGGGAGCTAAAATCTCTCCTAGGTTCGTGGGACCTTTCAAGATTGTGGAGAGAAAGGGGCCCGTGGCATATCGACTAGCCTTACCTGATTCTTTGAGGCGTATGCACGATGTTTTTCATGTATCTGTTTTGAGACATTATATTAGTGATCCTACACATGTGATTGACCTGATTTCCTTGCAGGTATCGAATGAGGGAGCGCTCATGGCTGAGCCGGTCCGCATCTTAGATCATCGCGTTCGACAGTTATGACGTCGAACGGTAGATCAGGTCAAGGTCCAGTGGGACAGTTATAGTCCACACTCGACGACCTGGGAGGACGCAGATGATATGCGTCAGCAGTTTCCATTTTTGTTTGATAGATAGACTTATGATACTGTGATACTTTATTTCTGCATTTATACTGAGAAACTTCGGGATGAAGTTTAGACCAAAAGGGGGTGTATGTAACATCCCGCTCTGGCGCACTAAGATGACTTATTTTTTGAGGACACTTGCTTGCAAGTGATCTGGACTTTTATGATGTTAGACCATTTATACCTGATTATGATGAGATTGATAAATGACATGATGTGTTACTATTTGATGTAGACAGGTGCTTTTGACTCAGTTTCATTGAGTGTGCAGGGTTTTTGACCTTGAGGATGCAGAGGCATCGGTAGAACCCCCTTGGACTTCGGACTGAGTTAGGGAGTGTGCTTTTGGGTGATATGTTTACTATGATGTTTCATTCGGTTTGATGATTTGTTGTTGACATCTCTGACATGATTATTGTTGATGCAAGCTGACGATAGCTTGCTGACCAGACTCACATATGGAGTAAAGGGGCCACACACGATTTGCAGAGAGGTTGAGGGAGAGGGGTGGACAACAGCCCTGCCACCGCCTGCTAGCACTCCCGCTGTGGCTCGAATTGTAGGTTAATGATTACCTAGTTCGAGGGGATCCACGATGTCGTGAGGGCAGACTGCGACAGTCGCTCACGATGATTCTAAGGGGTGCGCAATAAGGCGGGGGCCTTATTCCTTAGAACCCTTAGTCTCCTACAAGTTCACCTGGTGGAGTGTTGACTACAGGGGTTATAGAGGTCTACCAATCATTCCATTTGGTGAGTGGCACCCTTGGAGCACATGGTGCATCCTGAAGGGCACGTTGCCCAAAAGAAATTCCAGAGGCAAGTGGCACCCTTGGAGCATGTGGTGCATCCTGAAGGGCATGCTGCATCATTGTGGGGGAAGGTTCAGCATAAATAACCTTAAGTCATCAACACCTGAATAAAACCTTAAGCAATTCCCTTAACCAATCGTCGCCTAGCCCAGAATCTAACCCTAAGCCTAAGACTTTTCTAGAAAAAGGGGGGGAAATTTAGTGTGACCTTAACAATTGAAAATTCAAAAAAAAAAAAAAAAAACTCAGACCTTTATCCTCTCATTATCACTTGTCTACTTCATTAAACTATCCTCCATCGCCTCGATCTTCCAGTGTCCATATCCCTTTTACATATCTCGTTCACGTTACTAAATCGCCATCCCTCCCCTTAATTCCTCATTATTCTTTTTATGTAAGACATTTACTTTTCCCATATACATGTTTGCCATCACCTTAATCTCTCTTTATCCTATATATACATAATAATGATGAATTTAAATGACGGATAACGATAATTTACTATGATGAATGCATGCTTATAAAAAAAAAAAAAATGAAAATATATATCTGCATATATTATAAACAAATGGTGGCTTATTCCTAAACCTTAAATTTTTAGAATGATGAAAATGATAAATGGATTCTCTTTCCGAAAGTTTTTTAATTCCTACCGCCTCTACCTTTGATAAAAGTTACGCATGTAAAAATAAAAGTGAATTAATAATGAGCGCACATACTCTTTGAGTTTTAAAAAAAAATAAATTAAAATAAAATAAAATCAAAAGAGAAATAAGAAAATAAAAGGGAAAAGGGGGCGAAACCTAAAAGAGGAGGATTTAGGGTTTTGAGACTTGATAAAAGAAAGGAAGGGAGAGAAAGGAGGGGACTTTTTTGAGCTATTTGTATGGTTATGCTGCCCAACTAGAGACTAGATTGATTTCTTTTAGGAGTTGGGGATTCTCAACAGACTTGAGTGGTAGCTCAGCCTTGGAGGCGAGCTGAGAAGCTAGGCTATCGTCTGGGTTGTGTGTGGCCCCTTTGCGGCTCGGGGGGCTAAGGGGGAAGGAGAGTACCCCTAGAGTTTGGCTGGAAGGTACCGGTGAGTTCTTGCGGTCGGCAAGCAGGAGCGGGAGCGGCGGGAGCACAAGAATCGTTGCGGCAAGCAAATAAGGCCAAGGTATGTTCCTGAACTGAGTAGAGTAGAATGCATAGTGATTTATTGCTGCGATTATGGTTGTATTGTTGAGGAATGTTGCTTCCTCATCCTTCATACTCTATAAGAAAAAGGGGGTTTTCAGAAGATCTTTGTTATGGGTTAAGGGTTCAGGTAAATTTGTTGTGGGTTATTCTATTTTGTTTTTATGCCGTGGGCGGTTTTTGTTTTCTTCTTTCAGTAGGTTTACGATTTGCTACAGAGGGCATTTTTTATGGGCGTTTATATATATATAATGGCATTTCTGTTCAGTTTGTTTACTCCTTTTTCACTGGGCATTGCTCTTTTTACTGTGGGCGTTGACAGTGACCGTGGGCAGTTCATGTTTTAAAATCTTATTGTCATACGTTTTATAGTCTACCCGCCATTGTGATTACCCTTTTCTGTCCTTACTGCGTCCTTCTGTGTAACAAAGTCAAGCTCCGTCTACCAAATCTAAGATCTGCGCCCTCACAACGTCTTTACCATCTATCACCGTTAATCTCCTTTTCCTGTCCATTCTGGTTGAATCCAGTAATTGTTCTACGTGGTTGTATATAAGACAGCGTGTATACAAGACACGAATAAGGCAGCATCAATATTTCAATGCAGAAATGTTTGAATAGGATTAGTCTTATTCTTTTACAAGAATAAGACAGCATGTGTATAAGCGTTTTTGGGTGCCCTTTGATGGCGTATTCTCTGTACCTTAAGCCTGCAATGAAACGATTAATTTCTCACCCTAAGCTTTTATTCTCTACTCGCCCAGCATTTTGATGGTATTTTATTCTCGGATAAAACAATTTTTTTTTTTTAAACCTAGCATATAAGATAAGGGAAGCTTCGATAACCAAGGAGAATGGGGTTCGTGATTATCATTTGGCATTTAAAATTTTTTGTACTGTATAAATATTCCATGCGTCGAATCATTGATACAAAACTTATCAAATCTTTTATTCCATTCAGTTCAGTTCTGTACATAATTATTCCAAGATATAAAAATGTATAGCATTGCTGGACTAACCTATAATTATTAATTAAACAAAATAGAAATAGAAATTAAAAACTATTACTAAGTTATGATAATTCATAATAATATAGTAAACTAATTAATTAATGTACGAATTCCCTGTTTGCTTTTGAGTGTTGATATAATCTTGTG
>ML800350.1:0-22195 GCA_009831015.1 Picea engelmannii | reverse complement strand
GTTCAGAATTCACTCCTGATTAGTGCTCTGTATCTAGTCATCAGCCTTTAGTTTTTTCTTCCAAAGTCATAGTGAAAATTCCTCCTTGATTGATGCTTTCACTATGGTGGCGCTTTCCTTTTCTTTTTCTGCTGTTAAATCATAATCAATTATAGTTGAAAGAAAGACCTACCTTGCCTCATTCTCTGCAAGTAATGGGAACCCTGTTATGATATTCCCTCTATGGTTTTCACTTGACTCCATGCCCAATGGACTTATTTCTCCTGTATCAGCCTCCAGACCTGACTAAACACCTTTCCTAATAAGAAATCTGGCCTTCTTACTGTAATCATTGAATATTTCTGAGTAAAGAGCACTTTGTTGTTTAAAGAACTGTCTCTGAGTGTATTAGGTCAGAAGTGCACTCAAAATGAAATTTTCAAGGTTTAGCTTGCTACAACCCAAGTCAAGTTCTGAACGATAAATAAATTTTTCATTTTAAAAAATGTGCTAAGGCTTGGCTCTATTACAGCCTAGAGTCGACTCTTGCGACAACACACTCTTTGTTCAATTGCTCTAGAGAACAGTCTTTGCATTCATCTCATGTAGAATTCCAGCCCATGGATATTGTGGATGATATAAAGACTCATGTAGAGGTATGTCTGGTTTATTGGAACAAGTAATCATCATAATCTTCTCCCTCCACTTGGGAGAACCTCTAGTTCTGGATCTTGCAATTCTTGCATATATACACTGTTCTTCATCACATCTTTCAGTTCCTCTGCTTGATTTAATTTATTGAGTTCATATCAGGTTGGTAATCTTGTGATTCTGAATACAGTGACTGGTTGTTCTAGCTTCTCTTTCTTTCTTGGAATCTTCATGTTCTTCCTGATGTTTTTCTTTAGCTGTTGGGTCCATGGAGTTTCTTATAGATTCCATGCCCTAAAGATTTCACTTCTTCCTTTCGTTATAAAATCATGGATGTGGATGGAAAACCAGGGATACTTTAAGGCTTCTCTTCAAAGAAGACTTCTTTTGAGGTTGAACTGAACACATACTATCTTTCATGGCTGCTACCATGGATATATACTTCATCATATTCAATGGATCATATGATTAGCTCCCTCCTAATACTTGCTTCATGTATGCGTGCATATAATTGACTCCCTCCATCTAACAAAGTCCATTCTTTCGTTTTCATCCTTATTGTCTTCTGCAATATATAATCGTCTCCCTCCGTGTAATAGATTCCACGCTTTTGTCTTATTGTCTTATGCAAAACGTCATAAGTCTTTCTCCAATTTCCTCTTGATTGTTGACTTCTTTATGTCTTTCCTTCTTCTAAGTCTCTTCATGATTGATTCTGATTTTGCTTATCTTGTAATAGCTTCCACATGATTTGTTTGATGTATTTCATCCTTTCATGTGTATTATCTAACTTGTATAATGATAGCAACCCTTATCTTGTTGTTCTTCCATATGTATAGTTCTTCTTGGAACACATTATCTTCCAAGAGATAGATATACAAGATATGTACAGAGATGATGCAAACAAGATATGTACAATAACTAAGAAGAGTATTGTTACCTTCAGAAGAAGAAATCTCTTTCATCCTACTTAGTCTTCTTTGTAGGTTCCTTTTCTTCGAAAACTGATGCTTTGTGTTTCTCCTTCCTTTTCTTTAGCTCAAGACAATGATTCTTGTAGTGACCATACTTTCGACAGTTGAAGTATTGTATTTCTGAAATATCTTTCTCTTGATTTGGATTCCTCCTTGAACCAAGCTTCCTTTTGTTCCTGAATTTTTTTGAATCTTACTATTAAGGCTTGATCATTGTAATTATTTTGGGCTTTCTCTTTTGCACTGATCCTTGATTCTTCTTGAGCACAACAAGTCCAAAGTTATTCAAATGTAGGATACTCCTTCCTTTTGTTCATGCCTACGAAAAATGCATCCTATGTCTTGGGAGGACCATTGAGTACTATGTTTACCATTTCCTTCTCTGAAATGATCTCTTCAATAGCTTGTAGTTGATATATTAACTAGGAGATCCTCACAAAGTATGATGTTATGATATCATCATCATTCATCTTCAGGTCACGTAGCTCATTCTTTAGACTCATTATTTGTCCAATGTTTTTTACTGAGAAGAGGTTTTTTAGGGCATCGTACATATTCTTCGATGAGTCGAGATGGGAGATGTAGGGTATCAAGTGGTCTTTTATAGAGTCCACTATGATACTCATGGCATTGATGTCACCATATTTGAACTTCTCCATAACTGCAACGTTCTTCGGTTCCTTCTCGTTTCCTTCTTCAAACTCTAGTGCCATGATATTTCCTTTCACGATATCCAACACTTTATTCTTAGCAAGGATGAGGTCAATCCTTGTCTTCCACGCTCCGAAGTTAGAAGCTCCATCTAACTTGTTTTCTGACTTCATAGAGTAAGTCATTGCTGCTTTGACTTGGTCAACCCTAGATTTGACTAGAAACTCAACCTTAACGTCTTGGCTTGCTGAGAGTATCAGGAGATGTGCTAGGCTAGGGCACACTGATCTATTCAAAAATTAGGTCAATCACTTCAATTAAGGTGCCTCAATGATAGGATTTGGTTTTTTGCAGCCTCACTTGCTAGTAACCCTAGCGACAGTGCTATGGTGACTACTCCTACTAGAAACCCTAGTGACAGTTCTTCAACGAGCTTAATATCCTTATGGCCATGCTTCTTTCTAGGGGTTATAATGAATGAAGGAGGTGTGATCCCATAACCTGTTAGAATATGAATGAATGTTCTCGTTTTACCATTGACAATATCACTATTGTCACCCAACCATAGGCCGAAGCCACCCTCCGAGCACCTTAACCTTGACAGAGAATCACTCCAGAAGAAAACCCTAGGATAGATAGCCAAACAAGGGGTAGCACTCATTTCCCAAGGATAGCACACCAGCAAGAGATGATCAGATAGTCCAAACCCTAACCAAGAGATAGTCCAAGCAAAACGTGATCTGCTAGCTACAACAACTGCAATGGCAACTCTCCTCCAAACCTGCGCACTAAACTGGGCACTGGAGTGTGCACAAGTGTTTCTCTGCAATTCTGACACTGCCTGCCAGAATGAAGACTGGTCTCCTGTATTTATAGTAATTCTAGATAACTTCCTGGGATGACTTCTCATTATGGGTATCTGTCTATTCAGTATATATTATTTCTTCTGGTTGAATTCTTCTCTTGGAGGCTAATAACCTAATACAATTTATCCTCTTGAGCCGACATGTATTCTAGGGTTATTAGCAAACTCATTAGGGTTTCTTTTTGCTTCCCGGAGTATTCTATTCTCGTCAGGTTTACACGTGGAGGTAAATACCTCCCACAACTACGATAATATCAACACCTAGGACTGGTGAAAGATGGTTCAATTCATCCACTACCAAAGACATTGAGTTCAGGTCTTATCTCAAGCCTGAACACAAATGTATTACTTTGAAGAAAGACAACCTTAGATCCTACTTGGAAGAAAAGTGGCAACACTTGCTCAAAGCCATCTAGGTATACATAACATGTGAAGGCAAATATGGTAGAGTAATGTTCTAGAATTTCAAGCTCATGAACCATTTCACAGGTAGATGTCCTTTGAATCATCCCTTCTACCTTCACAAAAGATTGACAAAAATGATACACCACGTCCAGGACATACCTAGAAAGGTGGAAGGTAGAATTTCTCATCACATTCTTATCAAACTCATAATGTTTCAAGAATTGGAGAAGAGGGATAAGAGTTAGGAGTATCTTCTTTTCTTGGGTGAATTTGAACCAGAACCCCAACCCAAAGACAAAAATGAAACTTCGTCCACTAAGTCTTCAACACAACATAGCAGTAAAAGGAAAATAAGATCCATTTCCCCAGTAATGTCAGAGGAGCCATCTTCTTCTTCCAAGTCCAAGAAAGCCAAAAAGATGCTTGATTTCAGCCAAGCAATAAAAGGGAAAACTAGTGCCTCTTGTAAAAACGCTTTGAATCTTCCTTATTCATATTCAAAGGAGGATTTAGAGTCAGTAGAAGGAGAGGTTCATGAGAAAGGTTCTTTTGAAAAAGCACCTCTTTCACCAGAGTTTCCAGACCTAGAGATTCATAAAGCATCAACAAGTAAAGGAAATAAGTCAGCATCAAAGATTGAAAATATTAAAAAAGAAATATCAGAGATGAAGTTGCTTGAGAGGGTGATTAAATCCCAAAAATAGACTATAATAAACACATCAGATGAGGTAAGAGATTATTTTGAAAGGTTAGCTAAAATCCATGTAAAGGAATAAAAAATGAATAAGAAATTGCTCAAGGAAAATTGTAGGCTGCTTAAAATGGTTAGAGGTTTAAGGATCAAACTAAGGCTTAAAAATCCTAATCCAAGAGCACAACTTGATTTAAAAGATGTAACAGAAGTTGTTGAGAACCTAAATAAGGGTCCTAAAGAGTAGGTAGATCGAAGAAAATCCATTTTTGCAGTTTGGAAAGGTTCTGGAAAACTTGGGTTTTTCGACAACTTATTTGTTTCCCTCAAAGTGTTGTTAGGTGGGGAAAGCTCTGTTTTCAACAGTTAATCCTACTCTGTTTTTCACCTGTAAGCCACCAAAAATGCAGAAACTGGCACAATGCTCATCTTTTTCTCAGATCGGAGATTTTTGTTTCCAGATCGTTTGGGAGGGGTTCCAAATGAAAGATAAATATTAAAAGGATACAAATCATCATCCATTTACAATTTTTGAGGCAGATACTAAGGCAAGAAGGTTAAGTGGATTTTCAATTTTTGGTCAAAGAAAAAATTGCTTATTTGTCAAAAAAAGATTTTGAAATGCCTTGTCATCACTTGGAAAGTTATTGAAGATATCAGATAGTGTTGAATGCTGTTGAATATTGTTGAAGATCTCATTGATAAGGGTTGACCCTTAAATCAAGACTAGATTTGATATAGCATACTAGTTTTGATTTTATTCTATTTTAAATATTTCAGATCCATTTTTGTAGGATCTTGAACTGTTATGTAAAGGCTATAAAGCCTACAACTTTTATGAAATAAGGGGTTGGTACTTGTGATGATTAAAATGTAAAAATGCTCATAGGATGAAAATTACTTTATGAAGGAATACAAAGGCACTAGATTTCCAGATTCCTGTGTTGTCTTTTAGTAGTGAAGTTTTCTCTGATGTAACTCATTATTTTCTATTTCACATGCTTTTCTTTATGTATTGTCTACGAGAAGATAATGTGCATAATTTGTTACTGGCACCCTGTGTTGGCTCGAGACAATATCTATGTTTTATTTCAAGTTTAAAATGCAGAATTTAGATATACTATGTTCTACATTTGAAATAATTTTTAGTTTATTTTTAGTTTCCATTTTATAAGCTCAAAGGATCCACTAGCATGATTACCCTTCCTAGTCATATTTTTTCTTGGTTATTCATTTACCATCGTCTTTACCTTTGAATCCATTTTGCCCAATGGTCCTTTTCCATGTCTCAACCAAAACAATTCAAAATCCATAAACAAACCCATGCTCTGCATAACTATCCTAATATATTATTCCCAAAAAAGCTATATTAGACAGAGAGATCCCTCTCTGAGTCTTGGAGGGATAGATCCAAGACTTGAACTGGTTTTTATGTTGCCTCTGTGAGTGCCTCCACATCCTTGGGCAAATTAAAAAGTGCTAACAGGGAGGTTATATTAGGGTTTATAAGATTTAGACTCTAGTGGCCCTGAAAGTTTAAATTTTTTTGAAGACCTTGATTACATATATAGCATCCAACAAAAAACCCATCTGGTCAAAAGAAGTGTTTGTGTGTTCAACATTAGGGGTTATTGGTTTACAACGTTAGCAATTAATAGGTTAGATGTTAGTCAATTAATTGTCATTAGGAGTTAGTAGGTTAGATGTTCGTCAATTAGTTCTCATTGGGGGTTAACGGACAAGTGACCATTAGTGGTTGGGTTTTAGGGGTTATGGATTGCTCTCTTTTTGGTTTAGGGATCATTAGGGGATATAAATTTAATTGGTTGGTGTGTTACAAATATTGTTTAAATCTCAATTAATCATTTAATGGGTTAGTAAGGAAGAATTTATTGTGTTAGTGCTTAGTGGGTTAGGATTTAGTGTCTTAGTTGTCATCCAATTAGTGGTTAGTGGGATAATTTCCATCCATGGTTAATGGGTTAGGTTTATGTGTTAGTGGGTTAGTATCTTTAGGGTTAGTGAGTTAGGTATTAGGGGATCAAGGATTAGTGGGTTATGGGTTAGTGGATAATGTGTTGGGGATTAGAATTCAAAGGGTCACATGTTACTATGTTAGGGATTAAGAGTTAGTGTTTATGGGTATTAGGTTAATGGTTAGTGGGTTAGACGTTGGAGTGTTTTTTTTAGAACTAGAGGAATTTGTAATTTCCCTGGATTACCTAGGTGAGACACAAGTTCAAATCTAGCTAGCTTCCACTATAACCCCTAGATTAGTGCGAACAACTTGAAATCCAATGCCTAGAAATAAACTTATGAGATAACAAGAGTGAAGAATTTTGAAGACACACACGCAAGGGGGTTCCCACTACTAGGGGGCGTCTACCCTTCCAGCCTTATCAAAACAAGCCAAAATATCATTGTGGATTTGAACCTGGGTGAGGGGAGTGAGACACCTACCTCCCAACCATTCAAGTTAGGTATTAGAGTGTTAATATGTAGGAATGTAAGTGTCGATGAGTTAGTGGTAAGTGTCTTAAAGGTTATGGGTTAGTAAATGAGTGCATTAGGGTTTAGATCATTAGTTCATAATGGGTACTTAGTGGGTTAGGGGTCAGTGCGTTAGGGTTTAATGCATTAGTTCTTAATGGGTTAGTTGGTTAGGGATTAGTGCGTTAGGAAATTAAAGGTTAGTAGGGTAGGATTAATGGTTTTGGAGTTCAAGTAGGTTAGTAGATCAAGAGTTAGCGGGTTAAGGGCCATTAGGTATTAATGGGTTTAGAGGTTGTGGGTTAGTAGGTTAGGAGTTGATAAAGGTTATTGGTTTATGTAATCTAGGTTATTAACATAAAATAATAATTGACATTTTAAAAAGTAATATTTGTTAAAAACTTTAATCAAAGGTTTTATTTGTTTAGTTATTTTAAGTTATTATGAAGAACCATGTGACCAAAAGGAGATCTTGATGGAAAATGAGGCATGTTAGGCATGTTTTGGGTCTCTACTTATGATGCCAAAATGATCATACTAGTGTTTTAATATGTTGTCTCATTTGGGATGCTATCAAAGTTGCTTGTTATATATATATATATATCTTAAAGTAGTAATTAATATGAAAATACCTCTTTTAATGTTATAATAAACATAATAATATATTATTTTAGATGTTAGTGTGATGTAAATACAATACTAGTTATGGGTGAAACAATGTCTGTAATTGATAATGAGCATTAAACAAAATAAAAATCATTTCAACAGGACATTGTGTCAGAAATTTTTCTTAGTTGTTTCTTTGGTAATATTTCCTTTGAAATCTTGTAATGATTGTCCAATTTAAGGTTCTTTTATCACTCTAGGAAACTCTCTTAGGTTGTATCTCAGAGATGCATGTTAACTTAATTACTTTTGCAATGGTTTTCTCAATAAGGGGTAATTTTTGGATCAAGAGGAATATCTAGCTCACTGGATTGTATCCTCAAGGCAGTCTAGGTATAATCAAATATTACAAGGCTTTCAAGAGTAATTATAAGATAGGTTGTGAATCAAATGGATAAAGAAACTAATCTATCGACCAAAACATACATAAAACAATATATATGATGTGTCAATAAACTAGCAGTGAATGCTTATGATCCTTTCTTAATAATCAAAGGTAATATGACAGTCACCATAGAATATTAAAAAACTACAAAGAATAACATTAAACTCATAAGCATAGAACAGAGATGAAAAGGAAGTCTGACAATAAAAATGAAGGAAACTTGCAAGCTGAATATATTTAAGAAAATGTTTGTATCACAATAGCAGTATGGTTTAGAACCCAAAATTGAACCCTTGGTTCCTCAAATGTTTTTGGATTTATAGTCTTTACAAACAATATCCATATACTAGGATACTGGATCAAATTTACAAAAAATAGAAAGTCAATAACTGACCCAAGAAAATAGGAAGAGATTCTATAAAATAGGTCAATTCCTGATCTTAGGTAATATTCATGTCTCTCAAACTCTTCAACAGATGTAGTAAGCCTTCCAAGGCTGATGGATCTTCATAATATATGAGAGAAGTCGAAAATGCCACCTGT
The DNA here is from genome assembly GCA_009831015.1 of Picea engelmannii. Lineage (NCBI taxonomy): Eukaryota > Viridiplantae > Streptophyta > Pinopsida > Pinales > Pinaceae > Picea > Picea engelmannii. Next base: position 13,895 of record ML800350.1, on the reverse strand, counting down.
TGGCAACAAAACTATTTTTTCCCAGAAAATAGCTAACCAATTTGGCCTTTTCGCCGTGTTGGGAATCTCCAAAATCAAAACAGACTCTTGATAAGGATGTATTTAATTATTATCTATTGATTGGAACTATTCCTAAGGCATTTGGATAAGAAAAACTTGGATCTATGCAAAAACACTACCTTTCTGCCCTATCAGTGCTTTCGGTGGTTAGAATAGACAAAATCTGGGTCAGTTAGCTACAGAAAGCTCGGATTTCGGTGTCTAATGAACAGTTGAAATGTTCGGCTAAGCCACTGAAAATTTTGTCTTAGTGAAAATTTACAAAATTGCACAATAACTTGTCTTATCTTTAAACACCTTATGGTTGATGGATGGAAACCTCTGCATCTTGATCAATTTCTGGAATGGTTGTAGGATTGTTGGCTGCCTCTGGATCATTCAGATGGATGGTTGCATCTGGTAAGGTTTCAAGATTCGTAGGTGTTTGAGGCTGATGACTTGAGGACCTAGCTTGCAACCTTAATGCAAGATTGTCGCAACATCTTTAAATTGTCAAATATTTATAGGCCAATTTTAGGTCACTATCGTCGCAATTGCAATGATAGTGACCAAAAATTATTTTTTTTCCACCTATTTATTTTAGGTGATTTTCAACGGTAAATTTTAACTAAATTATTATGGTCAACGTTTGTCACAAGAGCAATGGATAATCTACAAGCGTCGCTCATGAGATGAACATTGACCATAATAATTTAGTCAAACTGTAGGCGTCGAGATTGCGACGAATATGGGGTAGATTTAGAAAAGATGAACTTTTTCTCTTCCACATTGCAACAAAAGAGTACTTTCGTCGCAAGTGGTCATTGCAAATTTTTCAATATGTAGTAGTGCCTTTACTCCTTATGTGTGTCAAACTAGCAAGAAATATTCAACCTACATCCATCAACGAAAGATTGTCAATGATCCATAAGCAACATCATAATATAATCGATTATATGTCTCATATGTTTGAATGAAACACTCAAAACAATACCATCCACTCCCTCACTCAATTCAGAGTCCAAGCAGGTCCATTGATTCCATTGGCATCCCAATTTGTCAAGTGTCCTTCAAAATTAGGAAAAAATTGTCAATATCATCTCTCAATATGCATATATCAATAACATCAAATCATAATCATCAACATCATCATAAAAATCCATAAGAGAAATAATAAACATGTACTATAATAGGATCACTTGCATGCAAGTGTCCTCAAATAATAAGTGAATAACATGTGCTGGCAAGAGAGACATAATACAAAATGTTAGGTAAAACCTCAATGTAGGGAAAGCCAAAGAGAGAGAGAGATTCTATTAGCTTCAGGAAAGATTTACCTGCAGTTACAAAACAATTTCCAGCCAAGAGAGACAACTTACAAAACAAAATTGTCCCACCGAAAAACTACCTTGAAACCCATGCCACAGTCCATACAACTGTACGCATTTGATGAAAATGAAACCTCGAAAAATGTTCCCAAAATAGGTAGTTGTACATTGCCTTATGTACAATTCACCTCCTTCAGGAAAAACTACAAATGATACCTCAAAAATCGTGCCTTCTCTTGCCTCGATTTCCATGCAAAATTTTGATGATGTACGGCCTGTACAGATCGATATAGTATGGCTTGTCCCAACAAATAAAAGAACAACAATCAAAACATAAAATGCCTCGAGATTTTCACCAAATCTCTCTTGGGAAATGTGCCAACGTGCTGCTCACTTTCCTCTCCAAACTCTCATCAGTAATATTTCTCACACTCTTCATCACTTTTTTATTGCACACTACCCAATGCATTCTTTTATAATTTTTGAAGATGACTTTTTACCTCCCAAGTTTCTTTTCACCTTCCCCAACCCTAAAAACAAAGGCCAAGATCTAATCTTTCCTTTACAAGATCAAGGGATATGATTCATTCCCTCCAAAATAAATCACTTAAAATATTAAGGTACATTTCACTTTATTACATAAGTTCACTTTATGAAATAAATTCACTTTAATATTAGAATGTACACTTCATTAAAAAGTCACTTTAATAAAAAAACTACTTTATTACAACTTTATAAAAACCCATTACAAAGTTAAGTTCCTAGTAGTGTCAAGATAAGGTTACATCCACATACAAGACAAAACATGCAGAGTACCTCCCGAGCTAAAAATATAACACTCCCTCTTAGCGAGGGAAGTACTAGTTTCCATCACTCTCATCTAGTTCCATCACATTGTGTTGAGTAGGAGCTCCCTCTGAACCTGGAGCCATCCTTAACACTTTCATATAACTTTAACTAGAATATCTTCTACTGGAAACTACCTGAAACCCTTAGCTCCTTGTAGAATCCACTCCAACCTTAGCATTGGTTCGATCACACTAGCTAAGCCTACTACCCATGCTTAGAAGAGAGTCCATGTCTTCTATCAAAATGCAATATTGAAAAATTGGTAACACCGTAGTCTTAGAAGCCTCCTCATTCTCCTCATATGACGTTGAATCATACCCTGAAGGTTGTCCTCAAAACATATACAACCTGCCCTCCTGATCACCAATCAGTTGTGGTTCGATCGGGTCCGCTCCCTCCCTATAGATAAAGACATGTTCCCTCTTGAAAAATTTACAATATCTTCATTGACTCTTGAAATATGTTCCCTGTAGGCCAGCTAGATTCATTGACTCAAATTTTATATACACGAAATTCCCTTCAAGATGAATTATGTGCTTGAAGGGTGCCACTCACCTTTGACTTGTTTTTGTAGTTGTCCAACCCATGGAGTCAGCACTCCATTTGGGTGACCTTTTGAGAGACTAAGGGATTCTAAGGAATAAGGAACCTGCCTTATTGTGTGCCCCTTAGAAATATCTATGAGCGATTGTATCAGTATGCCCTCATGACATCATGGACCTCTCAAACTAGGTAATCATTAACCTACAATTCAAGCCACTGCGGGAGTGCTAGTGGGTTGTGACAAGGACTCTGCCACACCTCTCCCTCAATATCTAGTCTATGTGCATGGCCCCTTTACTCCTTATGTGGGTCATATTAACAAGAAATCATCATCCTGGATCGATCAACAAAAAATTGTCAATGATCCATAAACAACATCATAATATAATCTATCATACGTCACATATAAATGAATGAAATAATTAAGCCAATACAATTCACTCCCTGACTCAATCTAGAGTCCAAGGAGGTCCATTGATTCCATTGGAGTCCCAATCAGTCAAGTGTCCTACACACTTAGGCAAAAATCGTCAATAACATCTGTCAAAACGCATATATGAATAACATCAAATCATAATCATCAACATCATCATAAAAATCCATAAGAAAAACAATAACCATGTACTTAAACAGGATCACTTGCATGCAACTGTCATCAAAGAATAAGTCCATAACATGTGATCGCAAGAGTGGGATGTTACATACACCCCCCTCTTGTTTTGAAATTCACCCCGAAGTTGTAAAATATATAAAATCTAGTAAATAAAGTAGCTAACAATATCTATATGTGTAAATTATCAAATAAGTAAGGAAAATGCTAACGCATATCATATGTGTCCTCCCAGGTAGTCGAGTGTGGACTATAATTGTCCCACTAGACCTTAACCTAATCGACTGTTTGATGTCGTAGTTGTCGAATGAAATGGTCCAAAATGTGGATTGGCTCCACAGTGAGTGCACACTCATCCAAAACCTTCAAGGAACTCATGTCAATAACATGTGTAGGATCACTAACATAATGTCTCAAAACAGATACATGAAAAACATTGTGCATACACCTCAAAGAATGAGGCAAGGCTAGCTGATAGGACATGGGTTATTTAGTTTCCATAAATTCGAAAGGTCCCACACCTAGGAGAGATTTTAAAACCTTTTCCAAAATTGATCAAGCTCTTAGTTGGTTTCACCCGTAAGAAAAACTCGACCGCCAACTTCATAATTGTGGTCAGTATGATGCACATCAACATAACTCTTATGTTGATCCTGTGATTCTTAATATTTTTTCTTATCGATTGTGTTTGTTCTTCCATTTCTTGGATCGCGTATAGTCCTACCAGGATCCTATCCTCAAGTCGATCACAACTCAAATGGCGTCCAACATGGCCACTTGTATAGAAACTCAGACAATATCATTATAATGGTACCTTGATAACTTTTGTTGTACGCAAACTCTACCAGTGGAAATAACCCTTCCGAACGCTTTTGTTCGTCCAAACAATCCTATAAACAATGATCCTTTATTGGATATGATCCTTTTTGGCATGCCATGTAACCTTACAATCTCACTGATAAAAACTCTAGCTATGTCTGGTGCCTAATACATCATATGCATAGGAATAAATTTTCACTCTTTGTTAGAGTGTCAACTACCATGAAAATCAAGTCATTCCTCCTTGTCGTCAGTGGAAAACCAACAACAAATTCCATCGAAATGACCTCCCATTTCAATTCTAGAAGAACGTGTGGTTGTATTAATACTGCTGGATTTCTATGTTCATCTTTCACTTGCTGACATTCTAGACATCTCACCACATAGCTAACTATGCATGATTTCATTCCTTTCCATAAGAATAAAGGATTAAGATATGCCCTCATCTTCGTGACTCCTAGATGATCCATGTACACTTCTCTATGAGCTTCACTTAAGAAAACAATTCTCAAAATGTCGTTAGGCATTGTGTAAATCCAGTTATTATACCTCATCAATCCATCGTTGTCCAATGTACATCCTTCGAACTTTAGTAACAACATGGCGTCTTGTCTGATATTTTCCTTAACCTCTTTCTACTAGACATGTTTGAATTGTATAGTTAGAATCATTTCTTTAATATTCATTTGAAGAGGTATCACTGAGAAAATCCACGGTCTCCAACTCAATGCATTTTCCACTCTATTCATCGTTCCTTTAATGTATGTAATCTTAAATTCGTATTTGCTAAGTAATTCTTACCAACGCCCTTGTTGCGCATTCAATCATTGTCTATAAATATGTGCTGCAATCCATAATGATATGTTTTAGTTCAAATTTCCATCTAAATAGATAGTGTCTCCACACTCTCCAGGCATACATAATGGCTAATAACTCCAAATTATGCGTTGCATATTTCTCCTCATGCTTTCTTATTTTCCTTTGGATTTAAGCTATCACTCAACCATATTGCATCAAAACTCCTCCTAAACCTTCCTTGGACACATCTGTGTATACCAAGAAATCCCTGTCAATGTCGGGGACTTTGAGTATCAGCTCTGTCGTCAACAACGCCTTGAGCCCTTGAAGTTCTTCTGCACACTTCTCAATCCATACAAACTTCTTATTTTTCTTCTGCAATTTTGTGATTGGATTTTCTATCTTCGAAAAACCTTCAACGAACCGTTGGTAATATACTTTTAAACCCATAAAATTGCATACTTCTGGTATCTTTTTCAGCGCAATGGATACTGGTTTTTGATCATTTCCTTTTTCAATTGACGGTAGTCAATACATGGTCTCTATGACCAATCCTTATTTCTTATTAAAATAACAGGAGCACCCCAAGGTGACACACTTAGATGTATAAATCCCAGATCCAATAACTCCTTTAGTTACATTTACAAATCCTGTAACTCAGGTGTCGACATGAAATAAGGCATTCTTTCTATCAATTCAGTACCAAGTTTCAAATCGATTGTAAATTCCAATTCTCTTTTGGAAGGTAAGCCAGGTAACTCTTCTCGAAACCATCTGAAAATGATCGTACTACTAGAAGGTATTCCAATCCTTCTGCCTTGCGTCATTAATTTAGCACCGAGATTGCATATAACTTGCATCGTTTGCACATGCTCTTCTACAGATGTAGGGAAGAAATGAACCTCAAGGACACTCCTTGATTTCTTCCCGTGATCACTCTTCTATGTCCCTAATCATCATTTGAACTTAACCTTTTTTTCTTACAGTTGACTATCACATCATGCGATTCCAACTAGTCCATGTCGATCATGATGTCATACAATCCAAATATCGTGACATATAGGTCAAACGTCCTTACAAAATATCCCAGGTTAATGCGACAGTATGTAATACTTCCTCCAACCTTTTGTTTTGTAGCTAAAGCCATTTTACGTGTCTAAACTCATCCTTCTCAACTAGCTTTACCTTAATTATTTTCAAAGCTACACTAGAATTAAATCTCTATGTAGCAACAACATCTATCAAAATACTAAAATTTTGGTGGGCAATGGTACCTGACGTCTCGAGCACATTGGATTGGTGCTCAGCCTGACAGTTATTCACCACGACATGAATCATATGGGCCTTGCCCAATCTCTAACTATAGTGTGTCATGTTCACCCAGCTGATCTGGCCTTCTCAACCAGACACTCTCGTTGGTAATGTGGATCTCCACATGTGTGGCATTATATCTTCGTTCTATTACTCCTGGTCCTCGAACTATAATTAATTGTCCTACCAGCCTGATATCCTAGTTTTTTCTTTTGAACAGGCCTAAACAACTATTGTTCCATATGACGTTGTTGTTGATGTGGTGGTCCTTCGTAGGGAGTCCCCTCGGCGAGGACCCAGTGGATATTCTTGACATATCTCGATACCCTCATGTATGTCTAGTTGGTGTCTGATGTTGTTGTACACCTGATGATTTTTGTCCATTTGATCTAGTAGGAGTCTTGCCATGTGCCCCGCTAGTTATCTCTTCCTCATCTATGAGGGACTTCTCGACTACATCATGCAATGTCTTAGGCATTAGGGTCCTCTCCTTCGCCTAAATTCTAAAGTTAAGGCCAAAAAAAAACTTGTTTACCTTTAGCTTCTCAGTGTTCAGATGTGGATCATACCTAAGCTTATCCATGAATCGGGCCTCATAACTGGGCACCATACGACCACCCTGTCATAAGGAGTTAAACTCATTGAGATGGTTCTCAATAAATTCCTTTGATAAGTACCTCTCCCGGAAACTCTCCTCGAAGAGTTCCCATGAAACCTCTTCGATGACCATGTTTAGTTGAGGTAGGAGTGTTTTCCACCAAGAAGAGTGATCCCCTTCAGCTAGAAGAACACTATGTAGAACTCATGTTGGAGGTGTAGTCGTGAAGTCAAAAGTTCATCTCCATGTTCTCCAAGCATGCCTCGGTGCCTGAGTCGTTCGTAGCACTCACAAAATAGAGAAAATTATTCTTCTCGAGTTCTCTATGAATTCCACCACTTCCAACTGGAGCACATTATGAACTCTCATTAGGCACAGGCAGCCTGACCTCATCTCTATATAGTCAGTTAATCAAGGACTATGACATCCTCTAAAAGTACCTCATCAAATCGACCACATCCCCTGCAACAATATTCTCATGTCCAATGACTTGTTCTTCTCCTTGGGGCTTAGAACCCTCTAGCGTGGATGCGACTGGAGGCATCACACCTCTTCCCCTAGAACTACATAATCTACCTCCATGATGCCCTCTAACCATGATTACCAGATGGACGAATTTAAATTTTAATTAGCGTTAAGTTATTAACCAAGTGTTTAATACAATGAAAGACGTAGTGATTCCCAGGTCATATGGTTGAATTGGTTCTGATACCATATGTAACGGCCCCGCCGTACGACGACAAATAGCGATGTACAAAGGTAAAAAAAATAAAATTATGCATTACGAAATTAAAATCGACCACCACATAATTAATAACATCTACATCGACACATCATCCTAATTAATAACAACACTCATCAAGGCATTAAAATAATTAATAGCGACACATAGTCAATGAATTAACATAATTAGTAATGATACATAATTAACACATAATCACACTAGATAATGACACATAATCACAAGTATCATAAAATAACGACGCAAAATCAATGCGTGACGATTAACTGGAAACAACAATACTTTTATTCAATCAACTCATTAGATAAGGATAACATAAGAAGCTACCTGCCCAACCTATCTTGCATGCTTAGGACTTCGAGGACACATAAGGAATGCTCAAGCCCATGATTCATCCAATTTATTTTGACCACTTAAGTTCTCAGGGCTGGTGACTGTTCTAAGGAACAGGGAGGTGTCTAAATCCCACTAAAACAATCAAGCCAAATCCAATTAAATCAACACTAAACTTTAATTATCAAGTATTCATGTCGCAACATTTTCTATTACAACATACATCAACATTATGCATTCATTGCATGCAAGAAATCAACTTGTCAAACAATAATACATCAACATTATATATTCATGGCACGAGAGAAATCTAGTTTCTAAAAAAATCGTACATCAACATTAAACATTCATGGCACGCGAGAAATCTAATTTCTAAACAATCATACTTCAACGGTTAATATTCATGGCATAATCTATTCACTCAATCAATGAATCGTCATAAATAAGCGCAACCAAATAACTTTAAAAATGACTTTACTTAAATAAGCACTCCATAAAGATTTCATTACCAAGCATCCATCACAAGTACCACAAGGAGATTAACCAATAATTGAATTGAATAGAGGTCAACGTCTTTATAGGTGTATCCATTACGAGGTTTAAAATAAATCAAACTCAATTAACCAATATATGATCACATACACTGACCTATAATCCAATTGAATTTAAAGGAGGACTCAACTATTTGAAGCCATACATAAGAACCCAAACTACAATACGTACCCTTTTTATAACTACAAGATCACTGATCTTGTTAAGCAAGGATAAGGATTTAAGCTACCTTGAATAATTATTTTAAGGAATTTAAGTAGATCAATCATGTAATCTATATAAGGTTTCTCATACTAATCTTGCATGTTCCTTAAAGTACACAATTCAATCATAAAAATTTAGGCTGATAAAGTTTCGTTGCTCCACATACCTATATAGGAGAATTTAGGAGGATTAAACCCTGGATTGACAAAATTAGTAAGGTCCCAACAGGATTAAAATTCACCTAAGGAATTAGGGAACCACTCAATCAATGAAGAAGGGATGGGGGTCAAATTACAATTTAGAGAAAGGATTTAGGAGGATCCAACCTTTATCCCTAACTAGACTTCAAAGTTATCTACAATCTGAAAGGAATAAGGAAATGCTAGTCTTGAAGGAACACAAAAATAGGTGTCGATAACTAGATAACCAACCCAACTTAAGGAACGGAGGAAGTTCAATCTTCCTTAAGTAATGCATGGAGCAAGAAGAGAAGTTAGGGACTGCCATTCAACCCCAGGATGAAGAGCTAAAAGTTCGTATCACTTCAAATTGTAATAATAAAATATATGAAGTTTGGTTACCCAACCAGTAGTTAAAGTGAGGCTTTAATGAGGGACAGTGGAAAACACGAGGCCCGTCACTGTCTGAGATAGTTCAAGTAGGTTATCCATGGGTCACTTGATCGATGGCGTCCAGGAAAATTTCGGAAATCGTGGATTTCAACCGAGACTGTGATTTGATTCTAAGAACAGATAAAGCAAGAGTGAAGGTTGAGGTTCAAGATCTCCATTACAGGAATCACTCTCGGATAGGTTAAGTGGCAAGGAGGGTTCTAATGGCAGGATTCTCTCCTCAAAGCACAGTTGATCCCAGCGACCAGTGCACCGCGCCAAACCCACAAGCCACCTGAAAAAAGACGGTCTAGTCCAGCGACCAACGTCCAAGATGCCAAGACCACACGGTGCACGCGCAAACATCCTGGCTTAGTTAAAACATGGGTCGTCTGAACGCTGCCAGGAAGGAACGACTTCGGTACCCAGGATTTCTAAGCTCGGGTACGGTTGTCCTCTCAAGTCCCAACCATTCCTTAAGAAGCAGGAAGAAGGGCGATCACAACCGACACCCAACGCATCCCAATGCACCAGCGCCCATTAAAAAATTCACCTTGGGATTCTGTCTATCTTTGAAGAGCATCCACTAAATTCTTAATACAAAGAAAATTTAACTATCACACAGGAGTACCATCCTACAGAGATTCGGGTGGTAGTGACTGATCGCAAGAGTAGCCTGATAGCAGAACCCACACAGGTTCAACGAGATCGAGGGTAACCCTGAGATTCCTCATGAAATTCCTGCAGAAATTCATTTAATTAGCCATACGAAAATGAAGCAAAAGGGTTTTGGGAAGGACGGTTCATCTAGACAGTAATTAAATTTCTGGCAAGACAACACTGGGAGCAAATTAATTAATTAGATATGTGGATAAACTGAACCGCTTTTGTTAGGGAAACCTCCTTCCCGAGATGCAGAAGGAACACTATGGACCCATCAATAGCGATCCAGTAACAACTAAAAATGAACTGATACGATAAGCTTCTATAAAACAATACTGGCAGATATCCCCAAATTCATTCCAGTTAAAAAGATTAACAACAGGATTCTTTAATGATCATTACTCACTACCACGGGCACCTTGCAAAGATGGAAGGGTCTGGATGAGTCCAATCGGATTAGGACCGGGACAGGGATGGATGAGGTCCGAAGCAATGAATCTACAACAAATAAGCCAAGCGGAATTCGTTAAAGGAAATTCTTGACAAGCTATACGATTTTTGTTCGAAGGGACGCACAAATTTATCGCAAATCCATCAATTCAACTTGGATGCACCAACGATTCCAACGCATAACTAGACAAAAATTCATATCAGAAATTTTCATTGACATCAACCATAATTCTTGTTAAGTATAATGTAACCTCAATAGTATGATTTGTCTAATCCAGCTGTACATTCATTTCTTGATTTGCTTGAGCCTATTTAGCTCAGCGTTTTTCGCTTTTCTCAAGTAATCTTTTCTCATATACTCAATATACTTAATACGATTTCTTCTCTGCTCTTTCTCTATATTCTCTGCTTCTCATTTTATCATGGTATTAGAGCTTCATACATAAGCCTCTTCACACAGTCTAGAGAGCAACCTGACCCTAAGGAGCATAGAGATTACATTGTGAATGAGAGCACGGGAAACCGATTCTTCAAAAAGCCTGGAGAGAATCTATAGTCCACCATCTTCTCAAAAGATCGTTGCAAAAAGAAAACGTGAGGAAGCAGAGTGCAATACGATCAAAAGTTTGAGGAAGCAGAGATGCAGAAGGCAAAGAATCATGAAATTCATAAAAGCTTGAGGAAACAAAGCTGTAGAAGAGAAAAACTTCATAAGTTCTTTAAAGAATTCGTGAAATTCCATCTTACAGAGAGAATTATGCAAAGAGCGCCAAAAGACAAGCCAAAACAGCAAAGGACAAACAAAACAGCCGTAAGATTGGCCTTGCGAATAGATCCGAGCCATCGATCGAGTTCAGAAAGAATGAGGAGTGTGCAGAAAAGGAAAAAGATTTTTAGCTATTAGATCTAGTGCATATATCCGACAACCGTTGGATCAATCGAAGTTGCATGGAGGATAACGGCGGGACCATTCAACTCTCTAAGTGCAGGAGATTAAATCTGGACCGTCAGATTTAGCATAGAGGACCGATAGTCGTCGGATCTGGGCGAAAGTGCACGAGGCTTAGTCCTCTAGAACACACAGGAGAAAAGCCAACTTGCGAAGTCGCAAATTCCGGAAATTGTTGAGACCGTCCATCAAGGACACGTGGTGAGATCTCGACATTTCGCTAACTCACAGGGAGTAAAGGTCAGAGATCATATCAGTGCGAATTCGCGAATCGCGAAATCACGACTCCATCTAAGCCATTGGATCGAGAAAGATCATGAGCCATCGATCTGATGTGATTAGGAAATTGGGAATTAGAAGGACAGAGGTACGACATCCTCCGAGGTCACGAAGCGCAAAACCCCAACTCCATCGTAGTCATCGATCAAAGAGAGGCATAGACTGTCGATCTAGTGCCATCGGCATTTTGGGGATTGGGAGAATAGAGGTGCAAGTTGTTCAACTTCGCGAAACATGAAATCCCGACGAAATCTGGACTGTTAGATCCACAGAAGCATCAACCGTTGATTTGGGAGGCTCCAAAATTTCAACATTTCAGAGTTCGAGGTTTGGAGAACATCATGACGCGAGTTCAAAGGTCGTAAAATACTGATCCGTGAAATCCCAAAAGGATCTGAACCATCATATCATAAAAGGATCTGGACCGTCGATCTGCAATAGAGGATAGATCAGAGTTTCAGATTTCGGGATCCCAAGGAGGAAAGGTTGGAGTTGCATCGCAACTTCGCGAACTGCAAAATCCTGAAAACTGGACTGTGGTCATAGAACCGTGGTCGTTTGGAGGAAGGATACAAGAGGAGTTGAGGGCTCATTAAGCCCCTTTCGGAGTTCGAGAGTTGGAGAGTCAGGAGTGGCTCACACACCTATACTCTCGAGGTCGCGAAACGTGACGTGGGCTTTGTGGGCTAAGCTAGTGGTCACGTGAGGAAGGAGCTTGTGCTCAGTTCTTATTCGCGCGGGGCTAAGTTCGCATTTGGACCGATTCTACCATTAGAGTTGCTACAGTTGAAAAATAACAGAGTTCAGAGCCCTAAATCAGTAGATCTTTCGCTCATATAGTCAGATATAGCTAGATCAAAGTCAAATAAGTAGTCTAGACTATGTATTTTGGTCTGAAGTCACTTTAAGAAATTTGAAGACCCGATTTTCACGCAGGAAACAGGTAAATACAAAATTTTCTATCAATTATTTTTCTGTTGTGTTAATTTTTTTTTAAAGATGGCCATGTCTAGAAATTTAGGACCAACTCAAGGACCGATTCTTCTTGGAAAGAATTATGAGTTTTCGTATCTTCGAATGAGATCCTTCTTGCAAGCACAAGAGTCCTAGGTTCCATTGGATCTTGGATATGTGGAACCATATCTAGTAGACCTTGCTGCCATGACCAACCAATAGAGAATTGCTCAGGCAACATAGAGGAACAAAGAGAATAAAGCCAAATTATGGATTCAAAATTCAGTGGATGACTCGATTTTCTCAAAAATCACAGGTGTTGTTACTTCAAAACAAGCCTGGGACATCCTTAAATCAGCCTACCAAGGAAATGATAGGGTCAAAACAGTCAAATTGCAAACTTTGAGGACGCAATTCGAGACTTTAAGAATAACAGAGTCTAAAAATGTTGATCAGTTTATGACCAGAGTCATGGGAATCGTGAACCATATCAGATTGACTGGTGAAGCCATCCTTGATCAATGCATTGTTGAGAAAGTCCTCATAAGTTTAACAAAGAAATTTGAAATGGTCGTTATAGAAATCCTTTAATCCAAGGATCTATCACGTTTTTCAATAGATGAACTAATTGGTTCCCTGTTGACACATGAGACCAGACTGCGTCTGACAAATGAGTCAATTGTCAATGCCTTCAAAACTCAATTCTCCTTTAGCAGAGGGAGAGGCAGAGGAAGAGGCATAGGTCACCAAGGAAGAGGGAGCAGTCCAAGTAACCAACACTCAAGTGGAGGTCATAGACAACAAAACCTAGATCAAAATTTTCAAGGTCATAGACAATAGAATCAAAATCAGAATTTCCAGCCTCAAAGAGGCAGAGGGAGAAGATCAAATGACAAATCCAACATACAATGCTATTATTGCAAAAATTAAGGACACTATGAATGTGAATGCAGGAAGAAGCAATAAGATCAACTCTCATGCAGAGCACATATCTCACCTCATGAAGGAGAAACCTTAGAAGGTATGTTTCTCTCATGCCACAAGACTAAAGAACATCATAAAGATCTTTGGTTGTTGGACATTGGATGCAACAATCACATGACATGTAACAAATATTTAATTTCATGCATTGATTGTTCAATTTCCTCTGATATTACACTTGGAAATGATTCCTTAGTCAAAGTTCAAGGAACATGAACTTTACCTATTCTTACTAAACAAAATGTAAAGAAAGACATAAACAATGCCTATCATGTTACAGAT
>ML800349.1:245403-262239 GCA_009831015.1 Picea engelmannii | reverse complement strand
TATGTCAAAAGCTAAAAATAATAATTTTCCTTCAACTCTATAAGTTTTAATAGAGGCTACCTATTCAACTTTGTAAGTTTTAATGGAGGCTACCTATTCATATATGAAGGTGGAAGGAGGTGGAAATTAGATGAATATGAGGGTACATCCAAACCAGAGAAAATTATAAATAATTTTTCTTAGTGTATGCAAGACCAGTGGGGGAATGGCTGCCAGTGTCATCTAGTACACTGATTGTCCTTCAAGAGTAGCTTTAATAAGAGTATATATGCCTCCAATAGTTAGCCACCTGTTACACCAGTTGTTGATTTTTTTACTCACCTTTGTTAGCAGCCAGTCACAGTTTGAAGCCTTCTGGTGTTCTGCTTTTATAAAGTAACCAAGGTAATGCATACCATGTGAGAGATGTATGAAATTGTATGGGAAAATGGCCAAAATAAGATCTAGATCCTATTCATGTATATTGGCGTAATGGAACGTCGACTTGGCCCAATTGATTTGTAAGCTAGTGGCGGAGCAAAAAGAATTTAAGAGTCCATCAATTTCTTGCCACTCTAGCGAACTGTCGTTTGTCATTATAAGGACATTCAGCAAAGAGGAGATGTAGAATTTTGATTGGCCTGGAGACTTTGATCCCTGTAATTTTACCTTCTCCCTGACTTGTTTTTAGGAGACTTAAGCCTTCCATAGCCAATATGAAGAGGAGCGATGAAAGTAGGCAGCCATGTCGCAAGCCTCTGCCACTGTGGAAGAAGGATGATGGTTCACCATTAATCAGGAGACTTTGATCCCTGTAATTTTACCTTATGCCTGACTTGTTTTTAGGAGACTTAAGCCTTCCATAGCCAATATGAAGAGGAGCGATGAAAGTAGGCAGCCATGTCGCAAGCCTCTGCCACTGTGGAAGAAGGATGATGGTTCACCATTAATCAACACTGCAAATGATGCACTTGTTACACAACTCATAATCCAAGAAGTCAAAGAAAGGTTGAACCTTAAATGTGCTAAAATAAATCTAAGATAATCCCAATCAATGTAGTCAAAGGATTTTTTTAGGTCTATTTTGAGGATAGGGCACAAGATTTTTTGTGATGGATGTGCAAACATTCTTGAGCAATGCCAATGGCATCAAGGATTTGTCGATCCTTTAAAACACCCAGTTGTTCTTTGGACAGGAATCAGGAGAGGATGGGTTTGATTCAATTAGCAATGATTTTAGAAATGAGCTTATAGCAAAGGTTGCTAAGAGCTATCGACCTATAATCACCAAAGGTGGTTGGGTGATTTACTTTCGAAATAAGCGTCAAGAAGGTAGAGTTTAAGGCTCCAGAGATCTTACCATGAGGTCTAGTATCTTCCACTAATTCCAAAAGCTCAAGCCCCACCAAATTGAAAAAATGGAGGTAAAACTCAACAGTCCAGCCATCTAGGTCTGGACTTTTGTCCTTTGAAAAAAATTTGAGAGCAGCATGTACCTTTTGTAAAGTACAAGGCATGTCCAGTAGAGTATTGTCCTCAGCTGTGACAGAAAGAGGAAAGTGTTGTGCCACTAAAACTTGGGTTTGAAGGTGTACCTGTGATCTTGCCTCATAAAAAGTTTTATAATAATCTATGGCTGCAGATTTGATGTCTTGCTGTCCACTGTGCTTTATACCAGTATCATCCATGATATTCCAAATGTGTTTTTCGTTCCTGAAGGCACTGGCAAAGGAATGAAAGAATTTGGTTTTGAGATCTCCATTTTTTATCCAGTTAACTCTGCTTCTTTGTCTCCGCTTCTTTGTCTCCAAAGAGACTCTTCTGGTTTTACCTATGCATTCAGTCTAATTTGTTTAATATATTTTGCCAGATCCATCCAATACATGTAGTAAAACCATGCCAAGGGAAACCATGCCGAGTTCCCTTGGACATACATTTTCTCATCTTTTTGATACATGGGTAACCTCCAATCATTACATTTTCTCATCTCTTTGATACATTTGTTGAAAACCATGCCAATTTCCCTTGGACACGAGGAGCAAGATTGCTAGAACGCTTGCTTCATGGGTGATGTCCACTCAATATACATTTTCTCATATTTTTGATATGATTTGTTGAACCCTCTGCCATCATTACAATATTAAAGATTTGTTGAACCCCGCCATCATTACAATATTAAAAAAATGGCTGGCTATTCTGTGGATGAATGTTCAAAGTACTTGATCAAATAGAGAGGATTTGCAATCCAATCCTTTATGCCTATCCGCCTCAAGGGCTTTAACCGCAGTTTACTAACTTCGTTAAGTAATAATATTAGCCATTAGAGTACCAGAAGTGTGGTGAGGGAACTTACTATCTTGTGAATATGTTGCCTTTTTCCGTATCATATATCAAGTAAAACTCGAAGGGCGTTGAGTATAGGACCCCGGGTAGAATCGTTGGCCTTAACGAGCTCAAATTGGAAGCTATCTGTTTGATATGGCGAACAGTAGCTCCAGGGTATAAAATACTCCCCATTTTATCTTGACGTAAAAGGAAGGATCTCGATTCAGATATATTTAGCATCTCGATCTTGGCAAGATATAACACCAATATTGATTTGGCCCCCATAGGCTCTTGGTAGGGTGAATTCATAGCTGTCCGCATTGATAATCCAAGCCGTTTGCATCACAGCTGTTGGAGGAAAGTTTTTTATTTTATTTGATGAGATCGTGTCTTGCGAACTTACATCCCGTACAAGACTTGATTTATCATGATTAATATTTGATGCCCAGATGCAAGATGCGTTCGAAGTTATCCAGAGTATGACTGCTTAATTCACAAAGCCATTTTGATTAATCATTTAAATAATTATCCCAAGTACATATTCATTAAAAAAATTGATAATGACCAAAATTGTAAGTGAAAATTTTAAAATTTTGATGGTTTTCTAAATGGGATTTAAATAGAATGGAGTATTTAGTTAAGACCCATACCATTATTATTCAGTATTAAAAAAAACAACACAATCAAACACCTCTACAGTTACTTCGATATTGAAATAAAGATGTAGCTTCTTATTAGCGTGGAAGGATATAGAAGTTTTTTTATAAAGGACAGGAAATGGTATTGCAATGAATGTCAAACTGGTTTAATGGTGGCGCAAGTCCTTAGGAGAGGTACCTACTATTTGTATTATGTTTGACCAATGAACTTTCCATACATGGGTTTAGACTTCTATCTAGTATCAGTATTGAACTTGTCTGGAAAATAGGAAAATATACAGGTACCCAAAAATTAGTGAAGCTCTTAGAAAGGCAGGGAGACCGATACTCTATTCAATGTGTAAATGGTAAGAGGGATTTGTAAACAGTAATCTGTACGTTTAATCAAAGAAGCATGGTCACCCAAATGCTTGGTCTCTTGTATTTTGATTCTACAGGGGTGACCATAATCCTGCAACTTNCCTATCCGCCTCAAGGGCTTTAACCGCAGTTTACTAACTTCGTTAAGTAATAATATTAGCCATTAGAGTACCAGAAGTGTGGTGAGGGAACTTACTATCTTGTGAATATGTTGCCTTTTTCCGTATCATATATCAAGTAAAACTCGAAGGGCGTTGAGTATAGGACCCCGGGTAGAATCGTTGGCCTTAACGAGCTCAAATTGGAAGCTATCTGTTTGATATGGCGAACAGTAGCTCCAGGGTATAAAATACTCCCCATTTTATCTTGACGTAAAAGGAAGGATCTCGATTCAGATATATTTAGCATCTCGATCTTGGCAAGATATAACACCAATATTGATTTGGCCCCCATAGGCTCTTGGTAGGGTGAATTCATAGCTGTCCGCATTGATAATCCAAGCCGTTTGCATCACAGCTGTTGGAGGAAAGTTTTTTATTTTATTTGATGAGATCGTGTCTTGCGAACTTACATCCCGTACAAGACTTGATTTATCATGATTAATATTTGATGCCCAGATGCAAGATGCGTTCGAAGTTATCCAGAGTATGACTGCTTAATTCACAAAGCCATTTTGATTAATCATTTAAATAATTATCCCAAGTACATATTCATTAAAAAAATTGATAATGACCAAAATTGTAAGTGAAAATTTTAAAATTTTGATGGTTTTCTAAATGGGATTTAAATAGAATGGAGTATTTAGTTAAGACCCATACCATTATTATTCAGTATTAAAAAAAACAACACAATCAAACACCTCTACAGTTACTTCGATATTGAAATAAAGATGTAGCTTCTTATTAGCGTGGAAGGATATAGAAGTTTTTTTATAAAGGACAGGAAATGGTATTGCAATGAATGTCAAACTGGTTTAATGGTGGCGCAAGTCCTTAGGAGAGGTACCTACTATTTGTATTATGTTTGACCAATGAACTTTCCATACATGGGTTTAGACTTCTATCTAGTATCAGTATTGAACTTGTCTGGAAAATAGGAAAATATACAGGTACCCAAAAATTAGTGAAGCTCTTAGAAAGGCAGGGAGACCGATACTCTATTCAATGTGTAAATGGTAAGAGGGATTTGTAAACAGTAATCTGTACGTTTAATCAAAGAAGCATGGTCACCCAAATGCTTGGTCTCTTGTATTTTGATTCTACAGGGGTGACCATAATCCTGCAACTTCGGCACCCAAAATAGAAAAGTTGGAGAACAAAAGTAGACATTGAAAATATATGGGAAAGGTAATAGATAGCATAGATTCATGAGCAAAGTAGGGTCTTTTAAAATATTTGAAATTGAACAATATACATTCTTGTGTATATTATATAATTTCCCCTTGTAATATTCCGACTTTAAATTGTTTTCTCAGCATCACATTCAAAACTTATCAGAATAACCAGTGGGCAGCTTATGCAGGGCCAAATTGTTTTCTCAGCATCACATTTAAAGTTCATCAGAATAACCAGTGGGCAGCTTATGCAGGAAGTTGAAAACTCCTTTGTTACCATGTAGTAAATTGGTCATGGACGCTGCTGCCAATATTTCTGAGGAATTCCAATCTGATCTAATTCAGATTTGCACTTCGTATTTGGTCATGACCTGATCCAGATCCTGACATGCTGGAGGTTCGAAACGACACTTTGAACATCGGAGAATATTGGTCACACTTCAGAATATGGGCTTTTAAAAAGGTAACAAACGAGCAGCAAACAAGGCTAAAAGAAAACAAACAGAAGAGTAAGATCAAGTAGAACAGGGCAAGACAAAGGAGACATAACAGAATTGATGGAGAATCAATGAATTCACTTCTCTCTATATCCTACTAATATCAACCAAGGACAGATTTATAAAATTGCAAGATGCCACAATCTCATGCACAACCAACATGGAATGCAGGAGGTTCTCATAAAGGTATATTGTACGTGAATTGATGTGAAATTATTTCCCACCTCAGAATAAATAATAAAGGGCAAGAATGAATAATTAAGGGCAATAAAAAAAACAAACAGAAGGGGAGTTAGAATAAAGTAGAAAAGGGTGAGAAAAAGGAGACACAAAAGAATTGATGGAGAATCAGTGAATTCACTTCTCCCTCTATATCCCTACGTACAAGTTTATATGTAAATATCAACCAAGGTCAGATTTATAAAATTGCAAGATGCCATAATCTCATGCACAACCAACCTGGAATGCATGAAGGTTTTCATTAAGAAATAGTGTGCTTAAATGATGTGAAATTATTCCCCACATCAGAATAAATAATAAAGGACAATGCTCAACTACCTGTGTTCATTTCTTACAAGGTGTGAAGAATAATGCTCAATTTATTTTATGTAAGCAAGATATCAGAATCAACAGATTATGATAATGGATACTTGGTCAAAGATTTCAACTCAAAAACACAGTTAAGATTTCAACCATGAACAATATTGAGTCTGTTATTCTACAAGGAACAATATTGACAGAGTAGTCTATCTATTATATTCTATTATATTCTTACACTTCTGATATCTCATTCAATTCTGAAAACTGTTAATATTTCAATAACTCAGAAAAATAGTTAAGATTTCAACCATGGACAATATTGAGTCTGTTCAAATTTCTACAAGGAACAATATTGACAGAGTAGTCTATCTATTATATTCTTGACTTTTTGGGTAATTATAACTAGAATAAAAGTAGCTTTAAACAACCAACCTGGAATGCATGAAGGTTTTCATTAAGAAATATTGTACTTGAAATGATGTGAAATTATTCCCCACATTTGAATAAATAATAAAGGGCAATGCTCAACTACCCGTGTTCATTTCTTACAAGGTGTGAAGAATAATGCTCATTTCATTTTATGTAAGCAAGATATCAGAATCAACAGATTATGATAATGGATACTTGGTCAAAGATTTCAACTCAAAAACACAGTTAAGATTTCAACCATGAACAATATTGAGTCTGTTGTTCTACAAGGAACAATATTGACAGAGTAGTCTATCTATTATATTCTTACACTTCTGATATCTCATTCAATTCTGAAAACTGTTAATATTTCAATAACTCAGAAAAACAGTTAAGATTTCAACAATGGACAATATTGAGTCTGTTCAAATTTCTACAAGGAACAATATTGACAGAGTAGTCTATCTATTATATTCTTGACATTTTGGGTAATTATAACTAGAATAGAAGTAGAGCTTTAAATGGACAGATGGATCCAGCACCCTGAAAAACCTTTAATCCACTGAACTGTACAATTTCAACAAGTGATATCTGCAATTATTCTTGACTTTTTGGGTAATTATAACTAGAATAAAAGTAGCTTTGAATGCACAGATAGATCCACTGCACTGTGCTTCAACAACTGATATTTACAATTGCATTCATTCTTTCAAATTTCACAAAAGAAAATAAGAAAATAAATTTAATCTGTTTCCACGGTATGTTCCTTTGCTCTGTAAAGATGCAAAAGCAGTAACTGCAAAATCTTTAATTAACCCACATGTTCCATATATCCCATTGGCTTTTCAATTTTAAGGCTTTTCGATTTTAAAACTTAGGACTACACTGCCATGCAGCTTGCGGCAGCACTTGCTACTTGTGAACATGGACCTTTAATTTTTCTTTAAGAAACGACAACTCTAACTTCACTTTCACTCTCCGACAATGGTACTTCCAAATGGCTGCTCCAGCCTACTACTTCTAAAACTCATAAATTCACTAATGGGATCAAGGAAGGCCGGTGTGTATGAACAGCTATCCCAGTAGAGAAATCAACCATCTCATTAATTTAGATATGATTCCAAACAAATCCCTTTGATCCCTAGAAAGCTGCAACGAACTCATATCTCGAAAGAAATTGCTGAACTCCACAGGTTGTTCCAACGATTGGCCGAATTACACGCACCTATATTGACACCTAGCAAAGTTTAAGACTTTTGACTTGAAAGGCACATTCCTCCAAAGCCCTGCCCACTCTATGTTGTGATCCTGCATTATTATATAGCTCCTACTGTTGATCTCTGCATTATTATATAGATCTTACTGTTGATCTCTGCAAGACATTTCCTTTGGCAACATAAATCGTTAGAAACAAGATTGATATCCCTACAAAGTAGTAAGAATTATGACTCGAACCCGCAATTCTCCAGAGCCCTGCCCACTCTCTGTTGTGATTCTGCATTATTATATTGCTTTTACTGTAGATATCTGCAAGACAACCTAAATCGTTAGAAACAAGATTGACATGACTTGCAAACCGCAATCCTCCAAGCAGCTCTGCCCACCCCCTCTGATGTGATCCAGCATTTTTATATTGCGTTAACCTCTACAAGCTGAGATCCTTCACAGCCACGTCTGTCCCATTTTCTTATGTCTTGCCCTTATCTTCTCCTCCATGCAAAAACAGGCAATATCTAAGAATAATCTCTCTAAAATTATATTATCTAGCTCTTACTGTTGATCTCTGCATTATTATATAGATCTTACTGTTGATCTCTACAAGACATTTCCTTTGGCAACATAAATCGTTAGAAACAAGATTGACATCCCTACTAAGTACTAAGAATTTATGACCTGAACCCGCAATCCTCCAGAGCCCTACCCTCTCTCTATTGTGATCCTGCATTATTATATAGCTTTTACTGTAGATATCTGCAAGACACTTACTTGACAACCTAAATCGTTAGAAACAAGATTGACATTATGACTTGGAAGCCGCAATAATCGTTGGAAACAAGATACATCCCTATAAAGTAGAAAGAATTTATGACTTGAACCCGCAATCATCCAGAGCCCTGCCTACTCTCTGTTGTGAGACTGCATTATTATATAGCTTTTACTGTAGATCTCTGCAAGACACTACTTACTTTGACAACCTAAATCGTTAGAAACAAGATTGACATTATGACTTATACGCCGCAGTCCTCCAAAGCAGCTCTGCCCACCCCCTCTGATGTGATCCAGCATTTTTATAGTGTTTACCGTTAACCTCTACAAGACACTTACTCTGAGATCCTTCATAGCCACGACTGTCTCATATTCTTATGTCTTGCCTTTATCTTCTGAAAATAATCCGCTGAAAATAAAACAAATTAAGATACAAGTTCCAGACTTCCCATCTACCATATTAATCCCATACAACCGAGATTCCATATAACCAAACGACATAACTTTATTTTATTAATGGGAAATGACCACCAAAAATTAGCCCAATGCAAGAGTACAAAAGCAGTTCCTAGATAATGCTGAAAGTAAGATACAGATTGCAAGAGTGCAAAAGCAGTTCCTAGATAATGATGAAAGTAAGATACATATAACTAGAGAAAAAATACAGCCTAGTTACTAAGTTTAATTAAAATCAAACCCAAAAGATATATAATAGTGTCATAGGTGCATTGATACAAAGTGAGAACGCGAGACTGTACACACTCTTGGTGCTGACCAAGAAAGAAAAACATAGGGATGATTGACAAGGTCTGTTCGTCCTAGTGACCAAGGGCGACGGGTGCGACTGGGACGCTGGAACACTGTCGGAGCCGCCAGGCACCATTGTGGGATCCGGTCGCACAACCATGGTATGGAGGCTCTGTTCTCCTACCGTCCGAAGTAGGAGGAAAGAAGCTCTGGATAGAACTCTGGCTACTCTGCTGAAGCTGGGAAGTAGTTTAATGGATGGGATGTGTCTTGCCCCGGATCTGCCTGTGATAATGTGTGGTTTTGAGGTCTGATCGCACCTCCAAACCGATCCTGAAGATATCAGTTGAACTTCCTGTGGGGAGATCAGAGAGGACGTCGCACATCCTTAGAAAACCTGTCGGATGGGAACTTGCAAAGAGTACTTTGCAGTAATTATTATTTTAGCAAAGAATGTATTATATTGGCATAACTTCATCTTTATTTTTATATCTATCCATATTAACTTTGAAACTAGTGCAAAAACAATATAAAAAACCAATATCAACTAATAATAGCAATGTAAACAACCACCATATTAGCATAAATCTACCTCAGTATAGTTCTACCTTAACAACTATGGATCTACCCTAACCTTAAATTTTCTCCTTCACTCCTTAACCTCCCTACCTCTATAGCCTTACAGAGTTGTAGAATAAGTAAATTAAAAATACTTTAGCTAAAAACTGGACCTTCATCTTCACTCCTTACCTCTATAACCTTGGATCCGCTCCATATTGACTTTGAATCTATTGAATCTATCTACGTGGAAGAATGAAAAAAAATTGAGGCTTACGCTTTGAAATATTTTTTATACCTTGGGCTCTTCTGTGGCGAAAATGACCTGGGATAATACATTCCAGTGACTGTAGACATCATTTTGATTCAGCATGTTGTTTGATAGAGGAAACACCCAGATGGACAAGGGTTGTTGCAATAGCAGCTACTTCTATTTGAGGAGTCAAGCTTTCACAAATCGGTGTAACCAAACGCGAGTGCATTCTTCTCATCAGGGCCACGGTGGTTCTGAACATCCTAAACGATCATTAACCATCGTGGCCCGGACGACAGTAACACACTCGTTTCCTCTTAATCCAGATGGACAAAGGCTGTTGCAATAGCTGCTTCCATTGGAGGAGCCAAGTTTCCCCAAATCGATGTAACCAAAGGCGAGGGTATTCTTCTCGTCAGGGCCACGGTGGTTCTGAACATCCTAGACGATCATAAACCATCGTGGCCCGGACGACAACAACACACTCGCTTCCTCTTCATCCAGATGGACAAAGGCTGTTGCAATAGCTGCTTCCATTTGACGAGCAAAGTTTCCCCAAATCGATGTAACCAAAGGCGAGGGTATTCTTCTCGTCAGGGCCACGGTGGTTCTGAACATCCTAGACGATCATAAACCATCGTGGCCCGGACGACAATAACACGCTCGCTTCCTCCCCCTCCAGATCAGCCGGGGCGTCTCACAACAAATAGATAGACCCAAAAACAAAATAACATTGATCATCTTCTCAAGTTGTGTGTAAAGTGCTTATCCTGATTAGGATGAGAGGAGGAGGAGCTCATCTACACAACATTTTGAATCGGAAAATACCCACATGGAAAGAGGCCGCTTCTCAAATAATGAAACTTTTCCCCTCCTGCCATTCCGGCAGGTCCAGAAAGACGAGCAATCCATGTAACCGAAAACGAAGGCGCTCTTCTCGTCTGAGGCAGATGGTTTGTCTGTAAACACACCGTCGTGGCCCAGACGTTAAGACCGCTTCCGCTTCCGCTTCCTCTTCCTCCACCTCAAACCACAACCAGGGAGCCCTGCGATGGGAAGACCAATTCTAAGGATTTCACTCCATCCTGTGTCTATAAATGTGTGAGTGCAAACCCTAATTAGGGTTAGGATTGGATAGTTCCACAAACACCCTATTGCGTATGGGTGTAAAAGTGCAAACCCTAATTAGGGTTAGGGATAAGTACAATCAATACTTAGAGTTAGAGTTAGGGTTAGGGTTAGGATTAGTTGGACGAGCATGTGTAAGGGCAAAGCTGTTTTTCTCCCCATTTCATATGGAGATATAAATATTATGTACTCTTAACAGTTTTTTTTGGTTTTTTTAGATTTTTTTTTGGGATATTTGTTTTAAATCTAGGTAGAAATTGATTTGAGTGGTTAATTTTGTATAATTCAAGTATTTTAAAAAAAAATCATGTCGAATTCAGTTATGTATTCAAAAATACAATTTAAACAACAAAAAATTGTGACAGATTTATGTTGTTGTATTTAGATGAAAATAATCAAAAAATAAAACAATTAAATAACGCCTTTAAATATAATATAGATGTTGATTTTGCAAGGATAAACATCTTGAAGTGTTTCAAATGATGCCTATGTGTTATAGAGTTTTAAGTGTTATTATTATGTGATTGGACTTTCTCAATAATTTAATCCTCTTACATGTTATATATAAAAGTTTGAATTCATACTATTCATTGGATCCTGGTTAGGATCTAGGCAATTTAATCGATCCTAACGACCTTGGGAGAGGCGCTGGTTGTAGGACAGGGGTTTGTCATTTGGGTAAAGGGCTAGTCTAGGGTTAAAAACTTTTCTAGTGGTTGACTTGGTAGTTACTAGGTGTGATGGCATTTGATGTTACGGTTATAGAAGATGGCTTGGCAGACGATCACTGGTGGAGCCAGGGTGGCCAGCTTAAACCTGACGAGGTGTATAGAGAGGAGTTATGGCGGTACCGACAATCTCTTTTAAAGGATGACGCAAGGGTTGGTAAGAGCGAGTCAGAGTTGGAGGCACGACTCTTGAAAGGGATAGGTGGCGATGTATCCTGTGGAGCTAAGGATACTAGATCTATTGAGGTCATAAATGAACTTTTTGCTCGAGAAGCGAAAAGGGGAGGTATGACGAGAGCATTAACGACCAACCTACCATCGTATTGCTCGTTGAAAGATTCAGAGGGAGGGATTTTCGGTAAGGCAGCAGTGGAGGGAGAGAGAGGGTCGAATGTTTCAGGTGAAAAACAGAGGGTGGTGGATGGAGCAATAGTTATTGAAGCAGAAAGGTGCTCTTAATGTAGACCTGGGTCTAACAGGTTTGCGGAGGCGGAGCTAGAGATAGGGAAAGGAAAGCTTTTGCGGGACGCGGTGGCTAGGATCGGGAGGGAGGAGTCTATGGCGATTGATGTATTAACTAGCAATAGGAAGGAGGTAAACCTTCGAACAGGTATAAAGGCTTAGAGAGTGAAAAAATAAAAGCCTAAGGCAACTCTTTGCCGGGACATCGGGATGCATGAAATTGGTTTGTACTCTTTACGGGGGGCTTGTAAGTAGGTTTGCGTATTGGGTTATGGCAACTAGGGAGATACACAGGTCAGTAGCAGATACTTGGGGCCCTGTGTTGGGATATTTACCATAGGTTTTCATCCTAACCAAAGGCTGGTATTGCTTCCTATTTAATTCCCCGGATGATGTGGAAGAGGTGCTAAACAAGGTATGGGTGGTGAATAACAGTAGTCTCATGCTAAAAAGTTGGCATTGTGCTTTCAATCCGAAGAAGGAAGTTATACGATACAGACATTTGTGGGTCTTATTGCCTGGGTGTCTGCTCGCAATCTGGAACTTGGAGGCTTTTAAGGAGATTGGGAACGCACTCGGAAAATTTATACATGTTGATTCTAAATCACTGTCAGACTCTGATAGGCGGATGGGGAAAATGCTAGTGGAACTTGACATGTTCGAAGGGTTACCGGCCGAGATAGAAATTGTTTAGCGTGGATGTAGTATACCTAGGTAGGGAATATGGGGTACCTAAGGGAGGTACTCAATGGGAATGTAGTTATGTATTATTAGTGGAAGTCATTTCATATATGAGAATGTGGTCATTTAAGGTGGACTAGGTCCACTATATTAATAAAGGCCCACTATGGTAGTTAGATGTAATAAATGTGAGAAAGCTCTCTAGAAGGTTCCTAGGAGATATAGAGAGCTATATAAAGAAGTGTAAGCAATGTAATGAAACAGAGTGAAGAATATTGTCATGGTAACAAACAAGTATTGCTTGAGGAGTGCATTCCTTCCTTAAGGAATAATATATGGTGTTACCCTACCTCGAGGGTTTTGTCTACATCTTATGTTCATGTTATGGTGAATAGTTTGGTTTATTCTTGGTTATTTATGAAGTATATTTGTAGATATATTTACGTACTTAACAATTGGTATCAGAGCACTTTCCTTGGCCAAATAAGGGAAGAAATTTTTGGCTCTTTTTGTAGATTTTTTCTAGAAAAAAAAAGGTGCCGCACTTCAATTTCAGATCTAAAGCTTTTTAAGTTGAATTTTGAAAAACAAATTTAGATATTTGAATTCCTCGGATAAATACCCAATTTCAAAAAAAAAATCAGTTGAAACAGAGTCCGGGAAGTAAAGTTATGAGCATTTTAAATTCAACAGTGTTTCAGGGTTTTTTCTGAAAAAAGCCGCGATTTTCTGCAGTAAGTTATTTCTACACCCTAGTTTTTGTTGAAGGTTTATTCCAATCATTAATTTTTTTACTGGAAGAGATGATGGTCCTAGTATTGAAGAATTTATACAATCTCACAAGTCATTATGGAAAGGGCAGTGGAAATATTTTGTAGGTTGGGGTTTCAAAGGTGATGCTCTCATATGGTGGAAATCATTTCACCATTCTGAGTGGATGTCACTTTCTGAGGAAGCATTTGAAAATTTACTTTTAGACAAGTGGTCTCATACAAAGAGTAAGGATAAAGACATCACCAAGAGTTTATTTTCATGTGAAAAATTTATATTATAAGTTCATGGTTGTATTCATAAAGAAAATGTCATTGTTTATATTAACCCTAGTTGCAAACAAAATTTTATCAATATTCAGTTGGTTAATAGATTGCAAGTTCCGACAAAGAATATTCAAAGCACACAGGTTATAGGGGAATATGTTAAACTTTTTAAAGATTTGAAGCTCAATATGGATAAATATGTGTTGCATTCAGATTTTGAGGCTCTAGATATGGGTGATGAAGACATTGTTTTGGGATATCCTTGGATAGAATCAGTGGGTACCATTAATATTAATGTGCAAAAGAAGTTTCTAAAGCTTTGGTACAAGAAAAAGAAAATTGCATTGCAGGATGTGTCTCTTAGTAAGAAAGATGGGCCCATTGAAGCTAGCAAAGAAGTTATTGTTGAGTTTGAAGTTGAATCAGAGGCAAAGTCTACAAAAGGAGATGAAGCAAAACTACATGAAGGAGATAATCATGAAGCTAAGGAGGTCATTGACTCAAAGGCACAAAGTATTGCAGATTTGAAGAAAAAAGAACAGATTCTTACAGTTGTTGTATATCGTCATCCACGTCATATAGAGACACCACAGTCATCAAGGCAAGGGTGTGTGCATCAACACATTCATGCACCAGCATGGCACCAAACATGAAACCGATCAAGAGGTGCATGGAGGACTACCGGCACTGCGGGAAGAACTCAAGCTACATAAACAATCCCATGGCAACCCCGACATGATGCAGAGCAAGATCAGGGTTGCAAGGCAGCGAATGGACATCATATTCGACTTCCATTAAGATGGATGGATGGTCGTACTTGGTACCAGTTGGCTACATTGCTTAGTCGGTCATATTGTATGGATTATTCTCATGTTTCGAGGACGAAACATGTGAAGGGGGATGGAATGTAGTATACTTAGGGAGGTAATATGGGGTACCTAGGGAGGTACCCAATGGGAACGTGGTTATGTGTTATTAATGGAAGTCATTTAATATATGAGAATGTGGTCATTCAGTGTAAGGTGGACTAGGTCCACTATATTAATAAAGGCCCACTATGGTAATTAGATGTAATAAATGTGAGAAAACTCTCTAGAAGGTTTCTAGGAGATAGAGAGAGTTATATAAAGAAGTGTAAGCAATGTAATGAAATAGAGTGAAGAATATTGTCAAGGTAACAAGCAAGTATTGCTTGAGGAGTGCATTCCTTCCTTAAGGAATAATATATGGTGTTACCCTACCTCGAGGGTTTTGTCTACATCTTATGTTCATGTTATGGTGAATAGTTTGATTTATTCTTGGTTATTTATGAAGTATATTTGCAGATATATTTAGGTAGTTAACAGTGGAACTGTGATCCAGCAGAGGTTAGATTATATGGGGGTGCCTTTCAGATGTACAGTGTGTAAGGAGACGGGACACCCATGGCATCAATGCTTTGGGGGTAGTAAGAAAACGGCACAAGGCTTGTATGATGCGGTCGACGAAGTGGAAGTGAATTTGCAATCATCTGACACATATTTTCCCTCTGAAGACTAGATCGAGCCCCTGCATTTTCTGGCCTTAGATAACGATACAACGACCGGTAAGTTAAACCATCTATGTTCAAATATCTCTTCCACTCTTTTTGTCATTGACATGGGTGGGAAGAAGGATTTAGGGTCGAAGTCTTCTAAGCCTGAAAATGTTTCTAAGGGGAGGTTAGGTCCTGGGAGCAACCCTATTTGTGTTGACTCTACTGAGGGGTTAAGGTAGAATTGCAAGGAAGGAACTCAGAAAGACTCCTTAGAAGTTTTGTTGGGTTCTAGGAGGGTTTTGGAAGGGAAGGGAGTAGATTGCTTTGTGGGTGGGGGGTATGTTGCTTGGCCTGTGTTGTTTTCGAATCAACTGAATGTTTTGGTGAAGGGGGGGGATACTACCAGTTCAGGAGGGACTTATTTTTTTGCGGGTGAGGGGAGTCATAGTGTTTTGAAGGCACGATCTATAGTGTTTGAAGGGAGTTCAGAATGCCTTACACTTCCAGTGGAAAACCCTGTAGCAAAGTCTTATGTAGGCTTGGAGGAGAGGGTTGAGCCATCTCCTTTGCTTACACAGGATGTAAAATTTATTGGGGCTATTGAGGTTTCTGTAGAATCCCAGAGTGTTATAGGTCAAAAAGATCTAATTGTACTTTCTGAGATTGATGAGTCTTTAATTAATTGTATCCCTACCTACAAAGGTATTATCACCAAGTCTCCTTTGTCGATTTATGTTGGGGGGGAATCTCTACCTAAGACTTTAGAAAATAAGGGAAAGGAAAAGAATTCAAGGGTGCATCTATTCTTAGCTCGGTTGGAGAGGCTTCACTATTGAAAGGGGTTGTTCATAGAGGTTTGGAGAAAGATTTATCTCCGTTAAAGACTAGAAGTGCGAGGAAGTTAGGGAAAGAGAAGGAGAATTGTGTTACTACCTGTTCTACAATGGTAGATGGACCTAGGGCGCTTAGAGCTCAAAAATCCCTGGCGAGGGTTAAAAAATGATTGTTGCTACCCTTAATGTTAGGGGAGTGGGGGGAATCTCAAAGTTCTTAGCCCTAAAAAGGTTCTTAGAGTTAACAAAACCAGATGTTTTACTTGTCCAGGAAACAATGGTATGTGTAGCAAAAGCTAGAGAATTTTTTGTCAAGTTACTTCCAAATTGGTATTTCTGCGGGGTGGATTCTTCAGGACTCTTTGGTGGGTTGTTAATTGCTTGGAATCCAAGAAAAACTGAATTTTATGCTTTCTTAACCCCTGCAGGGATTTTGCTAGATGGAATAGTTAAAGACCTAGATAGAAGACTGAAGCTGATTAATTGTTATGGGCCTTATTCAGATAGAGAGGCCTATGTGTTATATTCTTTGCATGTGTGTGTGTGTGGGTGCGTCAGATACGACGACTGCGTCTGACGATCCCTTCACCTGTGGCTCTGCCGTGTGCGTCGGGCGCTTTCCTAGGGGGGTCCTAGGGGGGGGCAGGTATGCCCCCCCCTGGTTACGCGGAGCGTTCGGGGCAACGCCTCGAATTTTTTTTTTGGGCGGTTTTTGCTATTTTTAGCGGATTTTGCTATTTTTAGCTGATTTGTAAATTAATCCCGGATTAAGGGATTAGGGTTTTGGTATCTACGGAATACCTAAA
>ML800349.1:208385-231271 GCA_009831015.1 Picea engelmannii | reverse complement strand
AGTCTGTGACTTTGCTAACCACCATGCAGAATCTGTAGGATATGAATAAATAAAAGTGCATTGGGTGGCCTTATGGGAACACTTTCTAAAGCAAAATCTGGAAAAGAGGACACATTAAATGCAATACCAGAACAGAGAGTAACTAGAAGGAATCAAGCTACAAAAAGAGATTCAGATATACCACCAATAAGAAAAGCAGAAGAAAAAAGTTTCAATATAATTTACCTCTCGGATTAAGGCCGCCCCAGCATTTTCCATGGGGTGGGGAAGCTCAATGGCACGAGCTATGGTAACCCCGTGATTCACCACCTTCGGCATTCCAAACTCGTCCAACACAACATTCCGCCCTGCAAGACCAAAAAACATAGGCAGATTTTTCTTCGCAAATATATTCAAACAGAAATAAACCCAAAAGTACCAGCTTAAAGGATATTCAGATAAGCTCAATAAAACAAAATTAATACCTCTGGGCCCCAATGTAACGCCCACGGCGTCCACCAATTTATCAATGCCCTTCTGCACCGCTGCACGGGAATCCTGATCGAACAATATATCCTTGGCCGACGCCCTCACCAAAACCCTGTTGTTACTTCTCGCTCGATATTTCGCTCTAAGTTGATGAGGAGCTATCGACCTTTGACAAAATGCCATCTTTCTGCTCCCCGGACCATCCTACTCGAGTCCAGACAAAAACCTTTGCATTAAAACCCTCAAAACCATAAAAAACCTGGAAAGAAAATTAATTAAAAAGAAAACTTATTGGTTGAGTTGGGGGCTGAAACAGACTCTGAGCCGCCGCGAAGGTGAAAGCCGAATTGGTCGCCATTTAACCGCGACCCCACCCGGAAACTCCGTGCAGAGCTTCCGACCACCATTCGTGTTTGGGTATTCCCAGGCGTTGCACGGCCGATGCGTTATTCGATAGCTATTCAACTTTCTCCACCAAACTCAACCGCAAAATTAGATCTTCCACGTGCACTATTATGGGTTTTGAAGCATCACAAAACGTGTAAGATTGTGTTGCTGGATTTCTGTTATTGCATGCATATGGAGGCTCCTCCGTTATCGCTCCTACTATCATCATCACAACTATATTCGCGAAGCACCATAACGACTTCATCCTCTGATGATCAAAGGAAAATCAAATTTGAAACTTAGATAGGACTGAATGCAATGGACACGGCTTCACATTCACAACATTCCAGAGGCTACTCACAACTTTTTAACAGTAGCTTTTTGTTTATTGGATCATTGTACCGCTGCTTCTCCTGCAACTTTGCTACCCTTTAAATCCATTAATTGCGAATCGCGATGGAACAACCTCCATTAATTCTGAATCCCGATGGAACACAAGTGACAACACGAACCCACATGTGGTTCGTGACTTGGAAATCGAGATCGTGATTTGTCAGTTTGACTACATGACGGACCCTTTAAAATTCCGCCCTTCCTGTGAAATTTTAAATTTTACTATACATTTCTCAAAAAACTAGGAAAAACAAAAGTAAACATTTTTTTTTACATGTATATTTAAACATTTGTACCTAGCACCCAACATCTTTGTCATGTCAAACTGGCAAATTCATTAATTGTGTAATTAATTTTATACATTGAATGACGTGAAGCCTGCAATAACACATCAAAGATATTAGCCAATGAAACTTTAGAAAAATATGTTTTTTTTATTATTTAAAAAAATATATTTATTGATTTCCTATGTTAGACATTGAATATAGCACATAAATTTTAAGTCAACGATAAACTAATAGAGAGTCAAAGGCAAACTCATTGCTATAGTCCCAAGCCTTTGGCAGGGACTAATAAGGGACACATTGTGGCGATTCTTATTGTTTGAGTCTCTCAAAGTATAAATTTGATTGTTGTTTGAGCAATGAGACATGTGTTTTTCCATGTATGTGTGTGTGCGTACACGTACACATCTCACGTTCATTTATAATGGGGGTTTTTAAATTATGAAAAATAGAGTTAATATAATATATTGTAGGTATTGGTGGGGTGTAGGGTATGTGGGAGTTTATGGGTATTGGGTTGTATAAAAAGGGGTATTTGGTAAAAATAAGGGATATCCAGTAAAAATAGGGTTTTTTTATTGGAAAAATGTATTGGGGTTGGGGTTAAAAAAATGAGTTGGGGAGGTATTTATTAATATCTAGTGAAATTAGGGGTATTATTTAATATCTCATGAACTTCCTATGTCACGGGTTCATTGAGTGGAGACCCCGTGACACACACATTGTAACACCATGTTTCCCCCAGTCTGTAAAAAATAACTATATTGGCCAAGAACTATGGCAAACTCAAAGATGTGAATGTTTGATTTTACGGACGTTTGTATAAAAGGTCGATGAATATAAACTATGTTATGATTATGTGTTGCATGACTGCTGGGAGGGGAGATGTGCTAAAAGAGACCACACTGGCTAATGAGAGGTGGTGGAAGGGACCTAGAATGGTTGCGTTAACTTCCACCAAACCAATACCGTACTGGTTTTTACTTGCTCAAAGACCAAGAGCAACTCTTTGACCCTGGAATGAATTACCCATCAGGATGGTAGGTGGGGAGGCTCCTCAAGAGTTAATGAGGGGATGGGGGCGAACTTCCCATCCGTAGAAACTCTTAGACCTGACCATGGATGGGGGAATTCGCACCACACACAATCTTGCAAAAAAGGCAAGAAAGGAAGTGTGGGGAGGAGGGGGAAAGGAGAGAACACGCGCGATAGGGATCGCTGAAGAAAAACCGGAGGAATTATGGAAATATGGGGGAGTTCTGAACAGAGGAGAAGGAGAGTAACCTTTGTCCTTGACTTCCGTTGAGCTGGAAGTAGGAGACTGAATCTGAAAGCATCGTGGTCTAGCTCGGGGGTGGCTAGTGGTAAATCCGTCTGGAGTCACTGAGCCTACGGTTGAGTGGAAACGAGCACCCCTCTCAGCAGTCGCGTCACGTCTGGTGTTTTCTGATAAGTGTTATGTCTTGTATTTTGAATTGAATATCATGAACGCATGCTCATGTTTATATGCTCATAAATGGTTTATGTATAAAAGTGTTTGCCTTGTGTTTTGATTGGAAACAATGGATGCATGCTTATACTTATATGGCCATAATCGATTTATTTATAGAAAGAATAAGTTCAGAATACGAGTCCATTCCCTTGAGATTTGTCCCATCTACTTGACTCACGCTATGTCCTGGTTTGATTTCCCAAAGGTACCTCCTCCCGAGAAGTTTCCTCGCATTCCAGAGCCAGAGTGAGTTCCTTGAAAAGACTACCGTTATAGTAAACCTACGAGTTTACTTTACCCCTATCACAGAGTTCATAGCTCGGCGAATTAGGAAGGCTTTTCAGTCAGGTCACCAAGCCTAGGGATAATTACCCAAGAACCCTCTGAAGGATCATGTGATCTGAGTCTGGAAACCTTGTACAAGAAAGAGTAGTTTTCTCAGGTTTCGAAGTCGTGGGAGTTCAAAGCCCCGAGAGGTTGAATCTCGTGAATCAAGCTCATGAAGGATAGTGAGTCCCATTTATCGAAAGAGAATACCCCATCGTTTGGTAGACGAACGGTCGAAATCCTTTCAGAAATACCCCAGATCGGTCGAGACCGACGGATCTAGAGGAGGAGCGCAGGTGTTAACACCTCAACCCCTTCAGCCTTCGCAAGCAGCGATGGGATCCAGGACCGTAGATCCAAGGATCTGTCGGAGCTCTATTGACCGTCGATCTTAACCTTTGCATAGGTAGGAGAGTGGACTCGACAAATGTCCTGAAAGTCCCGAAGTATTCAGAACTGTCTGTCGGCACAGGACACGTGGCAGTCGGGTAGCATTTCGCTGACTCGCGACTTGGAGTGGTCAAAGGGTAGGACTGCATGAACTCACGATTCATGAAAAAGAGACGTGATTGTGGTCGATTGATCCATGAGTGATCTAGACCATCGGTTTAGCGTGAATAAGTTTCAGTGTTTCGGCACCCGGGAAACCAAAGGGCAAGACCCCTCATTTTCGTCAGTCGCGAAATCCCGGTATACGAAACCTCGAATCGGTTTAGCATGAATAAGTTTCGGTGTTTCGGCACCCAGGAAACCAAAGGGCAAGACCCCTCATTTTCACTAGTCGCGAAATCCCAGTATACAAAACCCCGAATCGGTTTAGCGTGAAAAATTTTCGGCGTTTTGACACCCGGGAAACCAAAAAGCAAGACCCCTCATTTTTTCCAGTCGCGAAATCCCGGTATACGAAACCCCGAATCGATTTAGCGTGAATAAGTTTCGGCATCCAGGAAACCAGAGGGCAAGACCCCTCGTTTTCGCAAGTCACAAAATCCCTGTATACGAAACCCCGACACGCTATGTGGATGAGCCCTAGGTCACAAGACAGGGTCATGTGGTAGAAGGAGGAGGTAGACGCTAGCAGTTAATCAAGGGTCTAAACTCGGGAATCGACATTTCGGGTCCCGAAAGAATCTGGACCGTCCATTTGTAGAGGACGCGTGGCGAATATCTAAAGTCGTCGGGGTTCTGGAGATTGGGGAAATAGGAGTGAAGACCCCGCCAAAATCTCGAAAGGTAGAATGCCAGGATTTAATCCAGGCCGTTGATCAAGTCGACGATCTAGACCGTAGATCTGGATGATATCGGGCTTTCGGGTTTCAGGGATTGAAGGAACAAGGGTTCCTTGCAATAGGAATCTCGAAAGTCGAGTTCCGGTAGCGCCATTTGGTGTTAGCATGTGTTCACTGAGGTGGTCGCATGGAGTAGGAAAAAAGGGGAGCCAGGGAGCTCATTAACCCCATTTCGGGTTTCAACATTTCAAGGGATAGGGAGCTAAGGAGAGCTCGCACACAAAAATCCCGAAACGCGAAAGCTGGAACCACCTTTTTGGTAAGGTCTGCGGTCATAGCCAACGATCACATGGAGGAGGATAAGGGAAGGGATGGTCTACGCTAGGCCCCATAGTAATTCGGGGATTCTGTTCCCTGAAGAAAAGACGAAAAATCTAGGTTGTCGTAGTGGGTGTGTGACACACACACACACATTGATGCATTTAACTATATCATTATTTAACAATTCTCTCACTATATATATAGTATAGTGACCCTTGTCATTTGAGCCTACTAAGTATAAAGGTGATCATCGTTTAATCCTATTAGAGTATAAAGTATTGTCGCAGTAAAGCTCATCAAGGAGGTGAGCACTATGCACCCCCGGGAAGTGCGATAAAGAGGCCTTCTAACAACTTTCCAAAATCTTGAAGTGATAGGTTTTTGCTCAAATCCTTTCATATTTGCAAAGTTATGAGCAATAACCCGACACTTCAAGATTTGGGGTAGGTCTCTATGGAATTTTCCAAGGTACTTAGCACTCACCCATCAAGGAGACATATGTTATGGTAGGTGTGCACGTGCACACACGTGTGTGTACGTGCGTACATATTGATGCACACTACCAAGATGTAATTTAATGATTGTGTGTGTGTGTGTGTGTGTGTGTGTGTGTGTGTGTGTGTGTGTGTAATATGATGCATGTGGTTTTGTAGAATGCTCAGGTAAATGACTTGATGTTTATGCTCACTCCACAAATTATGATAAACAATATTTAAAGTTAATATTTATGGTTATCATTAATGCAAGTAACTAACTAGAACTATTATTAATGTAGTAGGTGCCTCGAGCCTTGTGCTCAACCCTCAATTTATATAAAGGCATTGGCTAAATGTTCTACCTTTTGGGGGTTTTGGCTGGAATCCGACGATGTAAATATGGACAAAATCGTTATTTTTTGTTGTTTAAATTACATTTTTGAATGCATAAATGGATTTAGTGTGCTAAAAAACCCTTGAGGCACTCAAATTATACAAACTTAGCCACTCAAATATGCAGATCCAACCATTCCTCACTAAATTTTGGGCAAAATCAAATGGAAAAAATTGTCGGAAAACAACCAAAAGGTAGAACATTTAGACTATGCTTTTATATAAATAATGTTTAAAGCCTCCATGGCTATCATTAATATGGATAGAGGACATGAACTGTCATGTATGTTGTAGATGACTCGAGCCTTGTGCATTATAGAATGCTCTTGGCTCAACCTTATGCTGATAGCACTCCCAAACGGTAAACCATGGAGGTAGCAAATTTGACTTGTGTGTAATGAATCAAGCAATCAAATGTTCTTCACATATGTAAACAAGAGCATGAATATCTTTTAATAGAGCCAATTGTTTTGAAGAACAAGTATATTTTTTTGGTACTTTAAGAGAGTGGCCAAATGGGTCAATGAAGCTCTAAACATACAAGAGGAACATAAATTTCCCCTCTACACTTTTGCACAATGGTGTGTTATATTCCTTCAAAATCCATGATAAAGTTTTGCTTGTGTGTAGGATTTTGTTTGGTTTGGTTGACAAATGCAAGGGTTTACCTCGAATATTCTTCAATGCATATCTATGATGTGCAATCTTGCCTTTCTAAGGATCACACACAACAATGGAGTGTCGAGTTTGTATAGAGTCTACACAAGCAAAAAAGCTCTTCAACTAGTGGCCTTTATGAGCTAACACCATAAGGGATAATTACACATCATTGATGGGGCCTTTCACCCATAAGTTCCTATATGCTTTCAAATCCAACTACGTAAACCCATGCAAGTTTTGGTTTATTCAATTAAGTTCAACACCGATTCACAAACGCAAAATGTTCATGCAATGAGCAAAGGAGGGTTCCCATCGACAAAACAATATCAGGTTCCTCGTCATTTGTAAGAGCAATACATAGGGTGCCTTTGAATACCCACTAAAACCAAGTATATTCCACAATGAAACCACCCTCTCAGCCTCAAAGATCCATTACTAAATAGGTCGAGCTCAAGTAGAACTCCAAAGAACAAAATCAAAATGACAAGTTGAATTAAGAGAAGTTCCATTAAGACATGGAGATCAAACCCCGCATTGTAGGATCGAGATCAAGTGTTATAAGAGTTCAATGCATTAAGCATGCATGATATTATTTAAACCTTAGTGTTAATGCATGGTACAAATAACACCAATCACAAAGTCTTCAGTGCATTCACAATCCCAATGAGATCTCATTGCAAGCCTATGAGTCACCTCACCAACATTTTCCAAGTCTATAATTGGTATGGGTTGGACCCTTGATAATTATTGAGGCATCTTCAAGACCTCAAGTCTCAATCTCTAGTCTTTGCACATGTATATGCTTGTAATCATATATTCCTTGAGCTTAAAATCTCTTCACCTTGCCTCTAGCATATAACACTTGTGCACATTGTTAAGACATAGACAAAGCCCCATGTTATGTGTAAAACCCCTTATTAAGCCTTATGTCACATCCACACAACGTGCCTTGCGATCATGCACCTCTTGCAGGGCATGTGACACCATGACGTTTCACTCTTGGCTGCTTGGCAACACCAAGGTTACTTCTTCCAGACTATGCCTCTTCATCTAGAGCATACCCATACTCCGTTCTAGGCTACTGGCAAGTCACACTCCTACTCTAGTGCAACTCTTGTATACTTAGACATTCATTAACTACTTTAACGCTTAGTTATTTTTAATCATACATCCATGAGCTACCAAGAGAACAATGGAACAAATGAAAGACAAACATAGATATAGTACGAGCGACACGAACCGTGCCTAACACCCGACTAAGTCTTTCTTAATGTGAAATAGTTACAACATAAGCACTACTGGCTCGGTTTACAACAAGGCAGAGTCAAACGTCTCGCCTCACCTCACTAAGACACTCATACACAGATTGTCATCAAGATTCTCCGTCGCAACTGTCTTCGCTTCCACTTGCGATGCACCTCATATGTGCACTCAACCGCAGACATGTATTCTCTTCATTTCCACAGAATCTGTCTCTTCGTTTCCACAGAATCTGCCTCTTTGTTTCCACATACACCACAGATTTCAGTTTTGCCTCACACATGACTCCACAAGCCTCTATTTCCAGACTTAGCCAAAATCTGCCTAAGAGAAATTTGCCCAACTCTATATGTCGAACCCTCCTCCTCAATCCAACACAAGTCCTCCCAGAGTGGAGAGACTTGGCTCCTTGAGGGAGCTCCTCCTCTTTTCCTGCCTCAAAATCACAAAGCTCTCCTTGTCTCCAAGTTCTTGCCAAAACTTGCCTTCCCTGGTTGTGCGCCCTTGTTCTCTTATAGGCTCTCCAAAGGTCACCATCATGAATTATCGTGTCCTTTGGGGGTGTCGCGCCCCTTTGCGAACCCATGTCCAAACGAATCATCGCACCCCTTCACAGATCTAGTCTCCCAAATGAACCCATGCACTCATCAACCATCATGCCCTCATGGGACTGACGTGCCCAACCTTGGTGTGCCCCTCATGTCGATGTGCCCCATCTGTCGAACTGACTCATCCTCTTGGGTGAGTGTGCCCCTTAAGTGAGTCAATATGACTTGCCTAAGTGCACCCCCATGCCTTACTTGATTTTCCCTTCGTCGATGGAGCACCCAAGTCTTGCCCTTAACTCTTCATCAAACCATCTGACGTTTGACTTGCGTCGCAAGGCACCTTGGGTGGATCCGTCCCTTGGCATGTTGCACACCCAAGGAACCCCAACTCCCCTCTATATGAAGATGTTTGTTTCTTCATTTTCATCTATCATCATGCCTGCCTGATTCGGTCTGCGGTGGAAGTGTGTGCATCTGAGCTTAGCTCTCGAGGCCTTACATCCTCCCCCACCTCAAGTCATTGTCATCCCCAACAACATCCACAAAATTTGTGATCTCCAAGTCTCTGCCTGAACTTGTGCTTCCACTGCAACCAAGTCTGTTGGAAACCCAAAGTTTTATGCCAATTGGAAACCCCAAGTTTCCCTGCGAAGTGGAAACCCCAAGTTTCCTCAAACCAAATTGAAGTGCAACCAACTATGCATGATCTGTTGCCTGAGTCCATGAGGTCACTTCATCCAACTCCAAGGATGAAATTCACCCAAATCTGCTACATTGTCTTGTTGCGATGTTGTTTCCTCACTGCTATTTGATTTCATTGTTGTTATCGATGCCTGCCTCAACTAACCATTGCTCACTTCACTTCAAAATTTTGCCTAAGTGTTGAACTCTTGTAATATTTCTGGTGCACTCATACTTCAACAAATTCTTGTGATCTTTCTGGTGCGCTCATACTTAAAAAAATTATGCCATGTCTCCACACATTGCTCGTCTCAAGTCCTGTACTAGTCAGGTGATCAATCCAACTGTCACGTCCAAGTGTTGAGATGTGCCTCTCCATGCCCGAACTTAGTTTTTTCTGTCGCATCTCCATAACTCTATCCAACTCCAAATAAAAAGGCAAGTGTCCATTCTTACCTCATCATTGCTGCCATCATTTGATCTTCGTCAAGGAGATCCTCCACAATTTCTAAGTGCTACACTTCAAACCTACTGGCGCATTCGTACTCTCGACCCCTTTGTCATATTCT
This sequence comes from Picea engelmannii, assembly GCA_009831015.1. Classification (NCBI taxonomy): domain Eukaryota; kingdom Viridiplantae; phylum Streptophyta; class Pinopsida; order Pinales; family Pinaceae; genus Picea; species Picea engelmannii. The sequence goes on along the minus strand of ML800349.1, from coordinate 221,783 downwards.
TATTGTTTCCCAAGCCGTGAACCAATTAAATGGCCAGTTCAATTGTCACACTCCTTGATACTCCACACTCTCATGCACAAACTGGTCACTTCCTTTCGCAATTCATTCCATTTGCACAATAATCTTAGACCAAGGCAAGGTCACCCCTCAACTTGTTGCACTATGAAGTCATCTCGAAACAAAGTCTTCTATGACTACTTGACTCCATTGTCCTCCTCATGGCATAATTAGTTAATCTGCATGAAGAATTGCATGCCCAGACTACCTTTGCTTCACTACTTCATCACTCGACCATGTTGTTGCATCTTCTTCTCTATGCCTTGGAATGGTTAGGCTTTACCCTTAACCATGCTCCCCAACGTAAGAGAAACACCCATGCCCAAGTAATCTCTTCATGTTGTAGTTTTCATGTCCGCACAATCCTCCAAACGAAGGCAGGTCCCCAACTCGCCTCCTTTCATCAAGTCACCTCAACGCAACTCAACATCTACGGTGAGTGTGGCCAACATGCCTACACTCCTCAAATGTCCCAACGAACTATACAAAGCTCTCCAAGTAGAATGAGTCACCTCAAAGAACTTCCATGCCTTAGGCACGTTTGAACCAATACTTTGTTAACCTCAACCAAGGACCCCCCCAAATATCCGAGTCATCGCATAATCATCCACAAGTTACCAAGGTGTGCTCTGCCTCATCCAATGTCCCATACCAAAGGTGAGCGAACACCACCCAAGTCACTTAGTCTGTGTTATGCCCATTTATATTCACTGTAAACAACTCTTGCCTAACTCCTTTACTTACTCCATCTGTCTCTTGGAACAAACTACCTTGCACCTCCTCCAAGCGTCCAAATTTTTGCACTCTCATCACAATTTGTCAAGTTACCACCCGACTCAACAAATCTAGCCAAGGCACCAAGCACTAGGGAACTTCACCCAACCTCTCAAACTTGGCACGTCTAGATCTCACTTCCCACTTCATCGCAATGACTTTTCCAACGCACGTAATCAAACATTTCGGTAGCTTTCCCCAAGCCACCTCCAAGGATGTATCAAAATTTTCCTAAGCCCACCACAAGACTCATCTAGGAAGGTCATCCCAAGCTCTTTTGCATGTTCACCCAACCAAGGTGTCCCAAACTGTTGCAAGACTTCTTCGAATGTGCACCACTTGATTCACCCTCAAGTCTGTCGATTTTTACCACAGAAACAAAGTGCACTTGAACCACATAATCATCCATCTTCCCTTCAAAGAATTCATTGCAACACTTGGAAAAGGAAAGAACTCAAGCCAACCATACCTTTCTCGATGGCATTCATCGTTGCAACCATTTTCTAAGTCTATTGTCTTGGACCTTCTCTTGCCCAAGCAATCGATTCTCCGCATGAACTCACCTCAACCACCATCCAATGCAATACAAGGTTGAGTCCATTCGTCCACTTCATAAATTCGTTTAAGTCCCAAACTTTGAACGCAATCGACTAAACTCATCTCTAATATCTTTCCATCTCCACACCTTGACTTCTTCCCCTTCCAAGCACCATGCACCCACCACCTGACTGTCAAGTCATACTGTTGCTAATTGACTGTCGTAACTTTGCAAAGAGCTACCTTGTCTAAATGTTGCAATCCCAACAACCCAGCTCAACTCAATTGTTGTTCTCGGCGATGCACAACACAAAGACATCGTGATGGAAATGTGCCCAACCAACTGCCTTTTGTGGAGCTGCTCTAGGTTACCCCAGGTTTTCCAATGCACCAAAGTGCTTCACCTTGCTGCAACCCATAATTGCTCCTCTTCACAATCACTTATGTGATCACCCTATGCATTTTTCTTCGTTGATCACCCTTTGTGTTTCACTTCGTTGATCACTTTTTCTATCACCCTTTATGTTTTCCTTCATTGATCACTTTTGCGGTTATCTATACGACAAGTCCTGCAATGAATCTTATGTTCATTTGCCTTGCCCAGGTGCTTGGTTCTCCCAACGAACTTTGCGCTTGGTCTCTCCAAGGTGCACACAACAAGCTCGACATTGACTTCTCCCATGAATCAAACCAACCAAGTATGACTCTATGATCAAGTCTTCGACAAGTTCTATGATGAACTTCACGATGATTACTGTGATCACACACCCTATCCAAGTGCTTCGTTTCACCACAAACTTTGCTCCCGGTCTACATAAGGTGTGCGCCCAACTTAACCTTCCCATTGTATTGTCAAACGAACCTCTGTCGTAAGTCTGATGCAAAGTCTATGATGAAAAAGTTCACTACATCGAACCGTTCACCAAGTCTACGAACGTTCCTTCTCAACTAACTTCACAACGAATAAGATCGGATACCATCTATCCTCGAGATAGTGGTGAAGAGCTCCTTAACCCTTCTCCAAAATTCGAACGAATCTTCTCTGATACCATCTATCACGTCCCAATAGTGTGCCTTGGGATCATGCACCTCTTGCAAGGCGTGTGGCACCACAATGTTTCACGCTTGGCTACTTAGCAACACCAAGGTTACTTCATCCAAACTACACCTCTTCACCTAGAGCATACACATACTATGTTATAGGCTACCGATGAGTCACACTCTTACTCTAGTGCAACTCTTGTATACATAGACATTCTTTAACTGCTTTAACACTCAATCATTTTTAAGCGTACATCCATGAGACACCAAGAGAATAACTAATAAAATGAAAGACAAACATAGATATAGTATGGGCAACACAAATTGTGCCTAACACCCGACTAAGTCTTTGTTAATGCGAAACAATTACAACACGAGCACTATCGAATCGATTTACAATAGGGCAGAGTCAAACGACTTACCTCACCTCACCAAGACACTCACACACAGATCATCACCAAGATTCTCCATCGCAATCATCTCCGATGACACCTACAACGCACCTCAGATGTGCCCTCAACCGCAGACATGCCATCTCTTCGTTTCCGTAGATTCTTCCTCTTCGTTTCCACAAACTTCACAAATTTTTGTTCTACCTCACACATGCCTCCACAGACCTACGTTTCCAGACTTAGCCAAAATCTTCCCAAGAGAAATTCACCTAGCTCTATCCATCAAACCCTCCTCCTCAAGGTAGCACAAGTCCTCCTAGAGTGGAGTGACTTGGCTTCTTGAGGGAGCTCCTCCTCTTTGTATGCCTCAGAATCTCAGAGCTCTCCTTGTCTCCAAGTTCTTGCCAAAAATTACCTTTCTTGGTTGTGCGCCCTTGTTCTCTTATAGGCTCTCCAAAGGTCACCATCGCAAATCGTCGCGTCCTTTAGGGGTGTCACGCCCCTTCACAAACCCATGTCCAAACGAATCATCACACCCCTTCACGGACACGGTTTCCCAAACAAATCCATGTGCTCGTCAACCGTTGTGCCCCCATGGAACCGACACACCCATCCTTGGTGCGTCCCTCCTGTCGACGTGCCCCATCTGTCGAACTGACCCGTCCTCTTAAGTGCACATGCCCCTTAGGTGTGTCAAGCCAATTTGCCTAAGTGCGCCCCCCATGCCTTACCTGATTTTCCCTTTGTCGATGGAGCACTCGAGTCTTTCTCTCAACTCTTCATCAAATCATTTGTCACTTGACTTGCGTCGCAAGGCACCTTGGGTGGAGTCATCCCTTGGCACGTTGCACACCCAAGGAACCCCAACTCCCCTCTATATGAAGATGCTTGTTTCTTCATTTGCATCGATCGTCCTACCTGCCCGATTCGGTCTGTGGTGGAAGTGTGTAAGCCTAATATAAGCTCCTGAGGCTTTACACCCTAGATATTTAATTATTACATTTATATTGTTATAATTGTATGTTGGCTATAACTCTTCATTGTACCCTTTCATTATAAACATATACTTTGTATCCTATATATATACCATGGAGACCTAGTCTTATAATCATCTTATCTCATCTCACATTATATTATGAATTGGATATATTGTAAAAGGAGGTTTCCCCCTTGAAGTGGACTATATTCATTGACTTCTCATCATTTTTAAGACGTTGGATCATAACATTTGGTATCAAAGCATTGATCCTAGGTTTTTTCTTTTCCAAGCAAGTCATCTTAGCATTTTCGCTATAATTTTATTTTTTCTGGGACAACTTAGACAACAAAAATTCGAAGTTATATAGATGACATAGCAAGGTATCTATGGTATAAATTTCATCTTTTGGGTCTTTATGCTTTCAGATATATACCCTGTGGAAGATAGGGTTTTTGACCAGTCTTATAACTAGTCTAAAACAGGTGTTCCAGGTAAAACAACCATATCATCCTCAACAAGGATCCAAATTCTGTGAGACTAGTTGCATTTGAAAGAGGATAGTTTGTAGTATTTTTGGTACAAATTTCAGAATCAACTGTTAAATATTGGATGTGTGGCATTATGTACAAGTTTGCTCTCCAGAAAAGTCCAAAACTTAGCAGGGTTTGGGAAAGATATCATAACTTTCACTTGGCACATCAAATTTTGGTCAGACTTTTGGCATTGTAGAGAGGACATATTAGAGTACTACATGCCAAAATTTAAAAAATACATCAGAAGGAAGGTCGGTGAGGATAACATACTCCAAATTAAGGGTTTGAAAGGTACATAACTTACAATTGGCATAACTTTTTATTGGAAGATCTGTTTTTGGTGATTCAAAATTTGTGATAAAGAGGAAAAATAGGAGTATTATTATTTGTATTCCACATGGCTCCAAAAAATATGTCAACACCAATTAAATCTCTAGAAGTCTCATCTATAACTCATGAAGAAAATGATAAGATGCATAACAAGCTATCCAAATTGGAGGAACAAATTAATGATTTGAGTGCCAGGTCAATAAAAAGTGATGAGTTGACACACTCACAAAGAAAAATTCAAGAAATGGAAAAGAAGATGGATGAAATGGAAAATAAGATGGAAGAAATAAGAATGACATGAAAAAGAAGATTGATGAAAATAAAAAAGAAATACAAAAATCCATGAAGGAATTGCAAAATTCCATGTCTTCCATGATCTTTCAGGCTCTAGATGAGAGACTCCCTAAAGGTGATATCAAAATGCAAGGAACTCGCGAAAATAAAGGTAGTATTCAAGTTGAACAACTTGCTGAGAATAAACAATTTTCAAGTGGATTTAACTCTAATAGTGGAGTTAATTGCGATGGAGGTCCTAAATTCAACTTTCCCAAGATTGGATTAAAGAAGTTTGATGGAACATAGGTCTTTACCTGGGTGAACCTATTGATTTTTCATAAGCATTAGGTCAAGCATGTAGTTCATTTCAATTTCATCATGTCTTAACCATAAACAAGAATGTTGCAGCAACCAAGATCACAAGAAGAAACACCATGCACAAGAACACAAGAAGTATCATGGGAAATCCTTCTCAGCAAGGGAAGAAAACCCAACCAAATCCTTTGCTATATTCTTCAAGAGAAAGAACTTTCACCACCAATAATGACTTAGCACACAAGAGGGTGCTTAAGCCCTAGAAACCCTAACGCCCAAGAGAGGTGCACACCTTTTTGCCAAGTAGAAGTGTTTGCTGAAATTTCCAAACTCATGAGAAAGATACGATTCTACAATGAAGAATCATCTCTTACTTATACTAAACTTGACCAATCAACAAAGGCGTCTATTTGCTCAATAGGGCCGACCTTTCTAAGTCAAATGTATTATTATTATTATTATTATAATTAATATTAATATTAATATTAATTGTCTTTTACATTTGATATTAGACATATTAAGGTGGGGCCGACATGTACCCTTTACATAACAATTAGGGTTATAGGTAGGTCTGAATCTTGAACAATATATAGCAAAGGATTTGATACACCCACTAGTGCTCATCCACTAGGGGCACATCCATAGGGATGTCATAGCTCTGATTCACTGTATTACACAGAAGAACCAGGTCTTCACACGTTCACTTGTGCTCTTCCACAAGCATGTCCACTCTACATATCTGCTTCCCCACTGTCACCGATAGGAGAATCACATGGAGTCTTCTTGTCAACTCTGTTTCTCAAAGGAGGCTATCACATCATCTTCATTTCTGTTCACATGACGATGTGCCCAACACTTTTGGGATTTCACATGTTCACCTTGTGCTCAACCACAAGCACGTCTTAACTCAACATATCGCTTTTCCATCGTATAATCATCTTGATTTATTCTCACTCACGTCATGGAGGAGGTCATCTCTACATTCCTAGCTCTATCTTAGGCAGGAACCACGTACCCTTCTTAGGGGCTTTCTCTCGAGTTTGTAAGCCGAGAGAAAGACTCACATAATTGCTATGTTCCACATATCACAGGTTTGTAAGCTGGAGGATGTCTCCCATAGCTACATTCATCAACACTCCCTCTTAGCTAGGGAGGCATTCTTTATCATTCCAAGTCTCACACGGATGCATTTTGAATTTTGTCTTGACTGGAGTTATCAACACTCCCTCTCGACTAGGGAGCCATTCTTCATGAAGTTAATTTGGTGAAGATATTTGCAATCTGCTCATGTGTAGGAAGGTACTACATGTGTACGATTTTCCTTTGCATCATATATCTAAAATAAGGATGTTTCATCTCATTGTATTTCGATCCATCAGGAAACACTGGGTTCTCAAGGAGCTTTTACTCACGATTTTTGGTCATCATCATATGATCCATCTCATGGTCACGTAAATCTGTCAGAAGCTTGTGAAGCCACATTGCTTCGCACACTCGATGCTTATATAGTCTGCCTCTGTGGTACGCAAGGCCACAAAGTTTTGTTTTTCTGTTGTATCAGGAAACCATGGAAAACTTCATGGTAGAACATTGACTAGATGTGTTCTTTCGGTCCACTGTACTTTCTGCTCATTCTGAATTGGTCTATCCTGCATACTCAGTTTCACACTGGAAGCATATCTCAGGCCATATCCAACCGTGCCTTTTATATATCTCAATACATGTTTTGTTGTTGTCTTAGTGAGTCTGTCTTGGTTGACTCATGAAATGACTAGGCACATTCACTGCATGGTATGAATCTAGTCTGGTGTTAACCAGATACATTAGTGATCCAATTAGTTGTGGACCAATCTCGTCTGAATCGTCATCAATCTTCTTCTTTAATTCCATCACAGTGGATTTTCCATCCTGTCATACTGAACTTCTTTAATATTTTCACTGTATATTGTCCTTGACTTAGGAAAATATTATTGGTCCTCTGCCATACTTCTTGTCCCAAGAAGTAGTGCATCATACTCAGATTCTTCATCTCGATTTCAGAAGTCAAGGATTACTTGTATCCAACAACAACACTTTCTAAATAAGTCATCAGGATCAGGTTCTTGTCACCAACACTGTATAGGTTTGGATCAACAATACTCTTGTTGAAAACTCATCAAGAATCTATCTATCTGCTATATTTTCCAACTCATGGATGGTAGTATGGATGGAAGTGTATCGGGTTCACTGGGTCAAGTGTCTCATCATAGACAACTCCCTCTGTTTATGAGAAACCTTTGGCTATAGATCTCATTTTGTATTTCTCGACACTTCCATCAGCTGCATGCTTGATCTTATAGATCTACTTGGAAGTTACCACAGACTTCCCTTTCTGGTCCCTAAATAATATCTTATGCATCATTCTTTAATATATACTGGTATTCTTTTGTTATGGAATCTTTCCATACCGATTCTCTTGTTGCTTTTCTAAGACAAGGAGTCTCAACATCAATGAAGTGGCTCATGACTGAAGGATAACTCGAAAATACCTTTTGCTTTCTCGGAATGTGCCTTGAGAGGCTTGTATGTTTCTCTATCTCTTGCAGAGTGAGTCTAGGTAGGCATTTTATGCCTTACTGCAATATCTCTGAACATATCAACTGGAGATCCTGGAAAAAATTGGTGTAATGTTTGTCTCCCTCTGAATTGCTGAAGGGGAAGAAGGTATTGTCTCACTGTCAATCTTGATCTGAGATTCTCTGGTTCTTTGAAAAACTATCTCTTCTTCAAGGACAACGTCTCTGCTTGTCTCAATCTGTCTCTTTCTAGAGATGTCTTTGAAGATTCATTGTATCCTTTCTTCCTAAAGGATCTAGCTTGGATTTATTCTCTTTGGGTACATAAATGTATATGGTCATGTACATAGTCTGCTTCATATCTCATCTAATATATTGCCTTCTGCAACCTTCACTATGGATTCCTCAAGGTTATCACATGTCGCCTGAACAAGGTCAACAAAACAACAAGCAAGAATAATACTCTTTTGATAATAGTAGATAAAACAAAACACAAATAATCATCACAATAGCTCCTTTAGAGCTATCACTTGTGACCTGTCTGAAGCAAAGATCAAAAGTAAGAAATACAATATGAAATGAGGTCAACACTCTTCTGGTGTTGTGATCAAACATTCCTCCATGATAACTCGGGATCAACACAATAAGTTTCTCCTAGAGGAGATGCTAGTTGTATCTGTTACATTAAGCATTTATCTCAATATGCTCACATGCTACCAAGTATAATACTTTACAAAGACTGCTACCTCAACTGTAGTGTTTACTTGTAAAGGGGTATTAATCAACTTTGTCATGTGTAATTTTGAATCTTATCAGCTTAATTAATCAAACATGGAACCTGGAGTCTTGACCTCAAGAATGAGTGTGTGTTGCTTTTCTTCCAAGTCTCCTTCACTCAAGATGACAAGTGCTTTCTTCAACCTATCTTTTGTACTAGGACAATATGCTATCTTGACAGAAGGTTGGGTTAGAGAATAAACTCTATGATCTCAACTTTAATCCATCTAATACCTTGACTTTAATTTTGACCAAAGGTTAGCATGATGGTCATAACTTCAACATGCAACCTAGATCAAAATAATGTCATAACAAATAGACGCATATCAGAATAATCAAACCTGGGTTGCATTATTCTTCTGAATGTGTTGGATCTTGGGATCCTTCTGGATCTATGGCAAGAGATCCCTTCTCTTGCAAATACCCTTTAAAGCTTAACAATTTAAACATATGTGAGTGCATACCTCTGATAACATTTGTAGGTAGTGGCACCATCTGGTAGCAGCGGTAATAATTACCAACTCTTAAAAACTTCAAGGGTGACTGCAACTGGTACTACGGCTGATACTTCAACTGATACTGCAACTGCAATTGATACTACAATTGATTCTGAAACTGCAATTGCAACTGCAACTTAGGGTTTTATGAGGAAACCCTAATTTTTCAAACTTCAGATTTTGAAATTTTGATCTAGGGGCTAGATGCACTGAGTTGAGGCGAGTAAGCTGGTACAGTCAGATTTATGAAAAAACAATATTTTCCCCCTCAAACTTGACCATCGGATTTTTGGACTGGTGCTTCTGGTAGTTCTGGTACCAGTGAAAACTAAGGTTTCACTTTTTGAGAGTTCTAACCATTGAAAAGGTGTGCTGAAGGTGCCAAAGAGTTCCTTGGGCTAGGGCGCACTTTTCTAGATGGCTTTTGGGCTGAAATTCCTCTTCAATAAAAAGCCCTAATTTTCTTGTATGACAATAGTGGCGTTTTTCCTTTTTCTTGTGAAATATGCTTGTGCAATGGGTTCTTCAAGACCTATGCTCTGTTACCATGTTGATTTTTCATAAGCATTAGGTTAAGCATGTAGTTCATTTCAATTTTATCATGTCTTAACCATAAACAAGAATGTTGCAACAATCAAGATCACAAGAAGAAACACCATGCACAAGAACACAAGAAGTATCCTAGGAAACCCTTCTCAACAAGGGAAGAAAACCCAGCCAAATCCTTTGCTATATTCTTCAAGAGAAAGACCTTTCACCACCAAGAATGAATTAGCATACAAGAGGGTGCTTAAGCCCTAGAAACCCTAGCGCCCAAGGGAGGTGCGCACCTTTTTGCCAAGTAGAAGTGTTTGCTGAAATTTCTAAACTCATGAGAAAGATATGATTCTACAATGGAGAATCATCTCTTACTTATACTAAAATTGACCAATCAACAAAGGTGTCTATTGGCTCAATAGGTTCGACCTCTCGAAGTCAAATGTATTATTATTCTTATTATAATTATAATTAATATTAATTATCTTTTACATTTGATATTAAACATATTAATGTGGGGCCGACCTGTACCCTTTACATAACAATCAGGGTTACATGTAGGTCTAACTCTTGAACAATATATAACAAAGGATATGATACACCTACTAGTGCTAATGCACTAGGGGCACATCCATAGGGATGTCATAGCTCTGATTCATTGTATTACATAGAAGAACCAGGTCTTCACACGTTCACCTATGCTCGTCCACATGCACGTCCACTTTACAGATCTGCTTTCCCACTGCCACTGACAAGAGAATCATCTGGAGTCTTCTCGTCAACTCTACTGATCAGAGGAGGCTATCACATCATCTTCATTTCTGTTCACATGACGATGTGCCCAACACTTTTGGGATTTCACATGTTCACCTTGTGCTCAGCCACATGCACATTCTAACTCAACATATCGCTTTTCCACTGGATAATTATCTGGAGTTCTTCTCACTCACGTCATGGAGGAGGTCATCTCTACATTCCTAGCTCTGTCTCAGGCAGGAACCACGTACCCTTCTTAGGGATTTCTCTCAGGTTTGTAAGCTGAGAGAAAGACTCACATAACTACTATGTTCCACATCTCACAGGTTTGTAAGCTGGAGGATGTCTCCCATAGTTGCATCCATCAATAGAACCAAGTAGAGAAATGTTTTGAACTACATAATATTATGGATGATAAGAAAAGGATTCACATAACAACTTTGAACTTTGAGATAAAACTCAATGGTATCAATGGGTAGTTAAAAGGAATCCTTGCTTTTATCATTATACTTGGGGTTTATTTACAAGAGACTCAAAAGCACAATATGGGAAAGTTTGGGAACATGAATACTTTGGTTAATTGACAAGAATCAAGCAATTAAGTGATATTGAAGATTATGATTTAGAATTTTGGGTATTGGCCACAAGGGTGGATGACATAAGTGATGAACATTTTTTGGAAGCTTACATGGGTGGATTAAAATAAGACATTAAACATGTCTGCAAATATTATGGAAGCCATGCAATTTTCTCGTCATATTCAAGCCAAGAATAAGGCTACACACAAGTCTACCATTGGAGCATACACAAGAAGCAAAAAATATTTTGGTGTTCATAATACAAGCGTACCTCAACCAACAAGGTTGACACCTCAACAAATGGATGAAAGAAGAGCAAAAGGACTATGTTTCAATTGCGACAACAAGTATAGTAAGGGGCATAAATGCGGTGAGAATAAATTATTCTACATAGACTGTGAAGAGAAAGAAGATAAGGAATTGGAACCTTCACAAGATCCAGATCTAGAAGAGACTACTCCAACAATATATTGCCATGCATTGGTTGACATCAGTACTCCATAAACCTTCAAGATGCAAGGATACATCAAAAATAAAAAGGAAACAATATTGATTGATTCTAGTAGTACCCATAATTTCATCAATTACAAATTAGCAAAACATCTCAATTGCTTTGTATATCCCACACCAAAGTTTCAAGTAATGATTGTAGATGGAGGTACCATAATTTTTTCAAGGAAATGCCATAATATTGAGCTCAACATGGGGGAGTATTTTTTGGATAGCCCTATGATTGCCATCCAAATGGGTGGTGTTGATGTTGTATCAGGGGTCCAATGGTTACAATCATTAGGAACAATGGTCCTTAATTTTCAAGACATTTCCATGAGATTTTTCTCATATGGCAAGGAAATTGAGCTTAAAGGTATCCAGGGGAAACCCTCTAAAGTGATAAGCTCTAATAGCATGTTAAAATTACTCAAAAAGGGACACCATGGTGTAATTGCACAAGTTGCTCACTTGATGTTCAAACATCTATATCCTCTGCTCCATTAGATCTATAAATAGTTATCAACAATCATTCCAATGTATTTGGTGAAATTCCTAAGGGTCTTCGATCTGCTTGAGATCATAACCATGTTATTCATTTGCAACCAGGAAGTGTACCACCTAACATTAGGCCTTATAGGTATCCATATGCACAAAAGAGTGAGATTGAGTGCATGATCCAAGAAATGTTAGAGGTTGGCATCATTCAACCTAGCCAAAGTTATTTATCTTCACTAGTGGTGTTGGTTACAAAAAAGAATGGTTCATGGCATATGTCTAGATTATAGACAACTCAACAAAATGACCATCAAAGATAAGTTTCCTATTTCCGTCATGGATCAATTATAAGATGAATTGCATGGAGCAAATTTCTTTACTAAGTTGGATCTTTCTTTGGGATATCATCAAATCAGAATGAGGTAGGAAGACATTCCTAAAACAACTTGTAGAACACATGAAGGTCGTTATGAGTTTTTGGTTATGCCATTTGGACTTACTAATGCACCTTCAACATTTCAAAGCTTGATGAATTATATTTTCAAGCCCTTCCTTACAAAAACTGTGTTAGTGTTTTTTGATGACATACTAATCTACAAAAAATATTTGGAAGAGCATGTACAACATGTTGACAGAGTATTACAACTATTGGAAGAGCAACAACTTTATGCAAAGCCTTCCAAGTGTGCCTTTAGGGTTCAATAAGTGGAATATTTAGGTCATATTATATCTCATGAAGGTGTAAAATTAGACTCTAACAAAATTAAAGATACGAGGGAATGTCCAATTCCCAAAACCTTGAAGAAACTTAGAGGATTATTAGGATTGACAGACTATTACCGCAAGTTTGTCAATAACTATGGTCAAATAAAAGCACCTCTAACAACATTATTAAAGAATAAAACATTTATTTGGACCAAAGAAGCAACCAAAACTTTTGAAAAACTTAAGGAGGCTATGTGTACAACTCTCGTCATGGCCACACCTAACTTTACAAAAACATTTATTGTTGAGTGTGATGCCTCAAGCCATGGAATGGGAACAATTTTAATGCAAGAAGGAAGGCCCCTTGCCTTTGAAAGCAACCAACTTAAAGGAAAATACTTAGTCAAACCCATTTATGAAAAATAAATGTTGTCCATACTACATGTAGTTTAGAAATGGTGCCCTTACCTAATAGGAAGACACTTCAAAGTAAAAACAAATCATGATAGTTTGATGTACTTATTGGAGCAACAATCATCTCCAGAAGAGAAACAAAAATGGGCTATAAAGACGTTGGGTTATGAATTTGAAATTATCTACAAAAAATGAAAACATAATGTTGTGGCAGATGCCCTTTCAAGGAAAGAAGAAGAAACATAAGGTTCACTATGTGTTATTTCTATTTCACAATCTAATTGGGTGGAAGAAGCAAGGATAAATGTAAGCAAGATCAAGAGGTATGCAAGATCATTCAACCACTACATGAGGACCC
>ML800349.1:181019-208285 GCA_009831015.1 Picea engelmannii | reverse complement strand
TAAAATTACTCAAAAAGGGACACCATGGTGTAATTGCACAAGTTGCTCACTTGATGTTCAAACATCTATATCCTCTGCTCCATTAGATCTATAAATAGTTATCAACAATCATTCCAATGTATTTGGTGAAATTCCTAAGGGTCTTCGATCTGCTTGAGATCATAACCATGTTATTCATTTGCAACCAGGAAGTGTACCACCTAACATTAGGCCTTATAGGTATCCATATGCACAAAAGAGTGAGATTGAGTGCATGATCCAAGAAATGTTAGAGGTTGGCATCATTCAACCTAGCCAAAGTTATTTATCTTCACTAGTGGTGTTGGTTACAAAAAAGAATGGTTCATGGCATATGTCTAGATTATAGACAACTCAACAAAATGACCATCAAAGATAAGTTTCCTATTTCCGTCATGGATCAATTATAAGATGAATTGCATGGAGCAAATTTCTTTACTAAGTTGGATCTTTCTTTGGGATATCATCAAATCAGAATGAGGTAGGAAGACATTCCTAAAACAACTTGTAGAACACATGAAGGTCGTTATGAGTTTTTGGTTATGCCATTTGGACTTACTAATGCACCTTCAACATTTCAAAGCTTGATGAATTATATTTTCAAGCCCTTCCTTACAAAAACTGTGTTAGTGTTTTTTGATGACATACTAATCTACAAAAAATATTTGGAAGAGCATGTACAACATGTTGACAGAGTATTACAACTATTGGAAGAGCAACAACTTTATGCAAAGCCTTCCAAGTGTGCCTTTAGGGTTCAATAAGTGGAATATTTAGGTCATATTATATCTCATGAAGGTGTAAAATTAGACTCTAACAAAATTAAAGATACGAGGGAATGTCCAATTCCCAAAACCTTGAAGAAACTTAGAGGATTATTAGGATTGACAGACTATTACCGCAAGTTTGTCAATAACTATGGTCAAATAAAAGCACCTCTAACAACATTATTAAAGAATAAAACATTTATTTGGACCAAAGAAGCAACCAAAACTTTTGAAAAACTTAAGGAGGCTATGTGTACAACTCTCGTCATGGCCACACCTAACTTTACAAAAACATTTATTGTTGAGTGTGATGCCTCAAGCCATGGAATGGGAACAATTTTAATGCAAGAAGGAAGGCCCCTTGCCTTTGAAAGCAACCAACTTAAAGGAAAATACTTAGTCAAACCCATTTATGAAAAATAAATGTTGTCCATACTACATGTAGTTTAGAAATGGTGCCCTTACCTAATAGGAAGACACTTCAAAGTAAAAACAAATCATGATAGTTTGATGTACTTATTGGAGCAACAATCATCTCCAGAAGAGAAACAAAAATGGGCTATAAAGACGTTGGGTTATGAATTTGAAATTATCTACAAAAAATGAAAACATAATGTTGTGGCAGATGCCCTTTCAAGGAAAGAAGAAGAAACATAAGGTTCACTATGTGTTATTTCTATTTCACAATCTAATTGGGTGGAAGAAGCAAGGATAAATGTAAGCAAGATCAAGAGGTATGCAAGATCATTCAACCACTACATGAGGACCCTAGGTCATTAGATAATTTTGTACGGAAGAATGATTTTCTATGGTATCATGATCGCCTATATTTATGTAAGAATTCTTAACTCAAACAAAAGGTCCTTCTAGAATTGCACACTTCTCCTATAGGAGGACATTCAGGATTCTTGAAAAAAAACCATGGGATCGAGAAGGATTTTTTCTGGGAAGGTCTTAAAACTAATGTTCAAAAGTTTTTGTTTGAATGTTTGGTTTGCCAACATAATAAGGGAGAGACAATCAAAACTCCAAGTCTCCTACAACCATTAGCTATACCAAGTCAACGTTGGGAAGAAGTTTCAATGGATTTTATTACAGGTTTACTCAAATATGAAGGAAAGACTGTCATCATGGTAGTAGTGGATCGACTAACAAAGTATGCCCATTTTTCTCTCTTTCTCATTCGTTTAAAGCAAGTATAGTAGCCACAACATTCATGGAAACAATTCAAAAGCTACATGGAGTCCCCATATTATTGTAAGTGACAGGGATCCAATTTTCACTGGGAATTTTTGGATTGAATTATTTTCTTTTCTGGGTACTCAATTGGCTCACAACTCATCTTAGTACCCTCAATCTGATGGAAAAACTAAGATTGTGAATCAATGCTTAGAAGTATATCTTCGTTGCTTTGAATTTGATAAACAAACACAATGGGTCAAGTGGTTTCCCTTGGAGGAATGGTGGTACAACACATCCTTCCATACTTCATAAAAAATGTCCCCATTTCAGGCACTTTGTGGATATCATCCTCCATCAGTTACATCACCCTTGAAAGGGAATACAAAGGTTCAAGCAGTGGAGGATCACATAGGGAACGAACAAGAGGTTCTCAAACTATCAAAGGACAACTTGGTTATGGAACAAAATAGGATGAAATGACAAGTAGATCAACATCGCAATGAAAGAGAATTTGAAGTGGGGGATTCTGTATTTCTGAGGGTACAACCATATAAACAAATGTCCCTCAAGCAACAAAAGAAGGACAATAAATTAGCACCCAAATATTATGTCCCCTATAAGGTTTTGCAAAGGATTGGAAGTATGGCTTACAAATTGGAGTTGCCTCCATATTCACGTGTACATCCAGTCTTCCATGTTTCTTGATTAAAAAAGGTAATCGACAACAATATCCCAGTCCAAACTATTTTACCAAAGATTAATGAAGAATGAAAATAATACTTGAACCTTAAACAATCCTTGAAACAAGGATTAAGCGGTCGAGAAATCGAACAATTACGGGGTACCTTGTCAAATGGAAGAACCCTCCAGTGGAAGAGACAACATGGGAAGATGAGTTCTTCATGCATAAACACTCGTTGTTGGTCAAGTGTTGAGGACAACACTTGTTTAAAGGGGATGGGCATGTTAAGAACTAGACAAAGCCCCATGTTATGTATAAAATCCCTTATTAAGCCCTGGATATATAATTATATATATATATATATATATATAGAGAGAGAGAGAGAGAGAGAGAGAGAGAGAGAGAGAGAGAGAGAGAGAGAGAGCTGGTCTTATAATCATCTTATCTCATCTCATATTGTATTATGAATTGGATATATTGTAAAAGGAGGTTTCCCCCTTGAAGTGGACTATATTCATTGACTTCTTATAATTTTTAAGACATTGGATCACACACACACACACACACACACACACACACACACACCATTTTATAAAATCAAACAATTTGGTTTGTAGTTATACATGATCAACATGTAAGCGAAGATGGAAGCAGGTAAACTGTAACAAACCAATAAAATCATCTTCACCATAACCATGCAGTATTACCATTGTCAATACCTTAATGCTCACAACCTATATGTAGGTTCCTTATATCAAATCATAGTAAAGTTACAGTTGTACAAAAATAATCACCATGAACAACATGTTGCAACTATGTCATCATCAATATGAAAGTATTGTAACCATAATCACCGTGTAGGACACAGAGGTAAAATGAATTAAAAATGATCATATCATCATAATAAACACAACTTTCATAACCAAGTATGTCCTTATTGCTCTATTGCACACTAGCTGGTGGGCCCATTAGTAGTTTATCTAGGAAATAATTGGTGAGATGCTTTTACAAATGGTGAGGTCAAGCAGTTTAGGTGGTTGTCCCTTTTAATTAGGATTAGGTTTAGGCACTTGTTACAAAAATTTGCACTCATTTATAGGTTGACCAAAAAGTGGGTCAACATTGAGCAACTCCATATGGAATATTGCCTCTAACAATATGTGAACTCATTATATCTGATTTTGGAAATATAAAAGTCGGGGTTGGTTGTGGGAAAACATAATCATCAAAACAGAGTAGATCATGATCTTTCTTCAAACCACAAACAAGCAAGAGTAGATATCAACATTTGTGTTCATTTCCAAAAGAGGTAAAACATGAACATAATGATATCAAGTGTTCTACATGAGGGATGAAGAAAGGTAAATACTTAAAATATTTGGGAAAACAAACATTRCTTACATGGCATACAAGTTTCCCAAGTACAATATTATGAACTTCAAAGCATATTAAGGTTTTCTCCCACAAATATGACATCTTACCATCATGTTAGACTAACAACAACCATGTAAATGAATTATACTAACATGCATGTTTTAAAAATGAATATGAGTAGACCCTTCATCATTGATTCTTTAATTTAGTTGAGGCAAATGCAGAGCAAGGCAAAATAAAAAAAACAAAACTAAATCTTAAACATAAATGGAAAACCAAAAGCAATAAAGAAAAGGAAGGAATAACAAATAAAGCAAAAGAGATTAACACATTTTTTTTTTTTGTATTTTAGTTTTGTTTTATGTTTTCTTACTTGTTTATGTTTGTTTTACTTTATTATTTTCCAGTGTATTGAGGTTTTAGGGATGACCCATTCAACATATGAGAGAAAATCCTTACTTAGTTGTCCTTCAATCTAAAGGCATTATTTCCAGTGTTCTTAGCAATGGTAAAAGGGCTAAGCCAAAGCTTCTAGAACTTTGTGTGCTTGCCTTTATCCTCATGGGCATAATCCTAAATCATGACTTGTTGCCTTACTCTGAATGATTTATCTTTAGTCTTTATATCATAATATTTCTTTGGAATTCCTTGACATTTCTTCAAATTTTGACCTGCAAAAACTCTTTACTCTTCCAAAGACAACAATGCATTGAATCTCTAAATAATTAGACTAGTATCCAATGCTTTTGTTTGGAAGATTAAGTGATAGGTAGTTATTTATAGCTCTTAAATCATGAGAGCTTCTTGACCATAAACTAGTCTAAAAGGGGTGTCATTAGTATTGAATTTTGTTGTTTGATCTACCCACAAGGCATGTTCCAACTAAAAACATCATTCATAAGGATTATCCCCTATGATCCACTTGATAATTATGACTAGATTCTTATTGGTGGATTCGACAAGTCCATTAGCTTGCAGGTAGTAAGGTGATAAGGTTGAGCAGGGGGTATTATATCTTTGACATAACCTCAACACTTCTCCTAAAACAAAAACCCTGCCATTATCATTGATGATCTTGAGTGGAAAACCAAAGCGAACAAATATATTTTCTTTAAGAAATGAAATTGATTGCTCTGCCACAACCTTATTTAATGAAACTGCTTTAGCCCACCTGGTAAAATAATCAATGGCTATAAGTATAATGCTATGACTGGATGAATAGGGAAGGTTAGTAAAATAAAATCAAGAACCCACTTAGCAAAATGAAACATGTGATAACTAGGTTCAAAGACATAGCATAATTTTTTTAATTGCATGCCTACCATTGGCAATGATCACAAGATCTTGCAAAGGAGAAGGTATCACAAAAAAAGATTGGCCAATAAAAACCATATTGCAAAAATTTGTAAGTTGTAGCTTTAGTTGCATTATGCCCATCGCTATGGAACTAAAGTGGGAACCATCATGGAATCTTTCAAGAATAACCTTGGATTGGGTCTATCCCACACACTAGAGAAGCATGCCACTATTCAACAAGACATACTTCATCACTTCTATCCTTAACCTTATTTTTCCATTATCTCAAATGTAAAGAAGACATTGCTAATTTTGAAAATAATAAAGTGTATCCTTATATCATGGATCAACAACTAGGTCAAGATAAATGTCATTGCATTCAAGCTCAAAAACAACAAACAAAGAATGCTCATCCTATCCAAATCCCTACCATGAATAATTTTGGCAATCACAATTTCCAAATCAAACTCTTGAATTTTAGCCAGTGAATTAGCCAACTTACCCTTGAGATAGGTCGGAGATAACAAATGTCTTACAATGGCTAGTTGTACTTTGAAAACTATGTGTTTGCCTAGAAAATATTGTCTAAATTTATTTAAAGCAGTGACAAGTGCAAAAACATGTTTTTCAATAATGGAGTATTTTACTTCATTTTCATTCATATTGTGGCTCATGAAAGCGACCGGTCTTTTGAAATTTCAACATCCAACTGAAATAGGACAACTAAAACAATTTCATTTGTAGCATTAATGTAGATATGAAATTCTTTAGAAATATTGGACTTAGCCAAAACAAGAGCAACAACAATAACATCTTTAATGTACTTGTATGCATTTTAAACATCCTTATTCTAATAGAAACTTACATCTTTCCTTAACAATTTGTGAACATGTTTGATGATTTCAACAAAATCAAGAGCAAATATGTGCATGAAATTAATCTTACCCATGAAGGCTTGAATGACTTTCTTGGAGATTGGAGGGGGCAATTCTTGAATGGCAGAAATCCTTTTGGGCCAATGCTTAGAGAAATGATGTGACCTAGCAGCTTGCCTTCAATGACACCAACGGAAAATTTGTTAGGATTCAACAAAATTCCAAACTTCTTGCATCTAAGAAAATCATCTTAAATTATGAAAATGTTTTTTCTTTTCTTTCCAGAGTGAACAACCAAATCATCAAGGTAAATTTGAATAATAATACCAATCGAATTGTCGAAGGCAATGTGTATGGCACACTAAAAGGTATCCCCTACATTGATTTTCCTAAGGGGCATTTTATGATATGCAAAGGTACCCCACCTTGTGGTAATTGTGGTTTTAAACGAGTCTCTTGGGTGCACCTTGATCTAGTTATATCTAGAGAAACCATCTAGAGGAGACATCATTTATGAACCAAAAACCTCTTTCATCCATGTTAGGCAAAAAAAATTATGTTTGAAACTTGATTGGTTTAAATCTCTAAAATCTATGCAAAGGAAGATGTCACCATTCTTTTTCCGAATTGAAACCAAATTGGCGACCCACTTGGAGTAGTGTACTAGAAATATAACACTAGCTTGAAGCATTTTATCCAACTCTTTCCTAATTATGGCATCAATATTTGGTTTAATAGGATGGTGTCTTTGCATGACCAGTTTAGCATCTTGTTCAAAAGATATTAAACATTGTATTATTCCATGATCAAAACCATGTAAGTCTTTATAGGACCATGCAAACACATCTTGGAATTCTTTGAAAAGGGATAATAACTTCGTTATTTCTTCATCAATGGATTTGACTCCTATATACATGATTTTAGGATTGTCCTCAAAATCTATGTTCATTAGGGAAGTGTCTCCAACTTTGTGTCTAGAGTACTCATTGTTTTAGTTTGAGGTAATGGGGGAGTCATTTGTAAAAAAACATATTCTCCAAAGGAACACGACCTTTGGGGTAAACATTGTGCTTAAAGAATCATAAACCAAATCCCCTTAATCTGTCGACAAATAACAAATGTCATCACCTTGATATAAAATCCAAGCCTCACCATTATGACACACATAAGGATGATAAAATACAATAAATTCAAAATCGGGCTTATCTTTGGAACATTGTTTACCAGCATTGGAGGCATAGGAAATCAACGTATCAACTATTGCATTTAATTCTCTTCGAATATGAGCCAAATTAAAAGAGAGAAATATCTCAGTTAACTAATCTATTATTTGAATATATCATCTAAATATCTTTTTGGCAGGATTATAAACTATTTTTATTATGTTTGTAATTAGTTTTGAATCCCAAAACACACAATGGTGCTTGCAACCTAGTTGTAGAGCTTGATATATCCCTAAGTAAATGACTCCAAATTCAAAAATATGATTTATACATGAGAAGTTCAACCAAAAAGAGAAAAATGATGGGCTTTCCCTAATGGAGAGTATAACATTACACTGACACTATTACCTTCAGTAGAGGAGGCTCTGTCAAATTACAAATGTCAACCTTGATCCTGATCGGAATCCGATTGGGTAGCAAAGACATCTTCCTCTTATTTGAAGACATAATAAGTGGCAAGTCTAGAGTAAATGTAGTCAATGTTAGAACGAGGGATGTTTTCAATATAAGAGATAGTTCTATGTTAGCTTAATACAATACTATTATTTTGATTTTGGGAGACAATCATATGAGAACCATCTAGGCCAAGGTAACCACTAGTCAAATGTTTCCATTCATTGATCTAGATTGGATCATTATATTATTTTTCATTTATCTCGATGCTTTATGGGTGAAAAATTTGGAGGAATCAACTTGTAGAGCCATTTTAGCGACTCGTCCAAATTTGGAAATTTGGGTCCAAAAAAATGTATAAAATCTTCTGGAGCCATTTTGAGGCATCAAATGACACTCTTTTGTGGTCCAAACCTTACTATGGAGCCGCCGTCTATATTCTACATACTAAGACCTTTCTAACAATGCAATAATCACCTCAATTGGAGTTTGTATGGGAAAGTTTTGCCTCCTGCAAATTGACCTACCATATTGATCACCATGGTGTGAGTGGATGCAATGTCAACCTCCATTACTTAACGTGTGGGGCTAGTCACGTAGTGGATTTTCTAAGAACACTCTAGAAGGTCCAAAACCTTATCACTAATTGAGGGTTGAGGAAGTCAATGGATTAACTCTAGATGACTATCAAACTATGCTAAGTATCGGGCCGCTAGGAGGAGAAGGGGTTTCATTCTATATTATTGTATTTTGTTCCATAGCAGAGTAGAACAACCAAGAGTGGGAAAATAAGAGAGCATAACAGAGGGGCTTAATGTTCTTAGTAGCCCAACATGCCACAAGTCTCAGGTAACTCTATAAAGAGTGGCTTCTCCTTTTTACTTGCATTATTTCCATACTATAGAAAAGAGAGCAAAGCAATCTCATATTCTAGATGAGTTTTCTCTTGTAAGGGTTTCCCAAAGAAAATCTTTGTGTTATTTTGTGGATGGTGTGTGATTGTATTTTACTATTCTCTCTTTTCCACATTTTATCTATTTCACGCACAAGCAGAAAATCAATAACTAAAGATTCTGGAATCTAAAGGAATTTAACCTTCATAGTGTAGATTTTAGTTTTATTTATCAGATATGTTGTAATGAATTGCTCCAGTAGAATATCCACAGTAGTTTACAAATCATTCACATCATAAAATAATGGAATAATTCCCTACTTATGTGTCAACCACCATAAAATTTCATGTAGTGTGAATTTTGAGGTGTGCAAACGTGACCACAGTAAGATCTTTTGTTTGGGCTATGGCTTATTGAACCTTATATTGAATGTGAGCATGTTTCTGGATTCACCTATACAAGAAAGCTCAAGTTTCTCCATCATGGTTTTAGACATAATGTTAGGGCATGAACCACCATCAATTAGAAAACAATGAGTGATTTTACCCATAATCTTCATGGAAACATAAAAATGAGGGTATCTAGGTTTAGGTCGGATATTTTTCATTATCCTTACCTCATTTTTCTAAGTTTCCTCTTAGATTATGCCACCAAGTTATTTACAGTATATACAATTGGGGAAACAAGCACTTTATTTAGATTTTTCTACCACCGCAAGAAAAACACCACCTTAGTGGAGATTTTTGTCGAGGTTTTTAGTGTTACAAGATTGGGCAAAATTATCAAAGAAAAATGTGTTAAACCTCCACTATTGATAGTGAAGGTTTCGGCATAGATTTTAGCAGATGTTGACTATAACTAAAATTCTAGGCAATCGAAGGTTCTAACAAATGATTTCTTTTATGCACTTCAATTCATAAGGTGCATGCGTGCACCTATTTTAATACTCATTTGTTCACTAATATTTAATACACACTAGTGTATATTTTATTTTTAAGGCACCGGTGCATATTACATATATTGAAAGCACTAGTGCATATCAAATATGTAAAAGCACTAGTTCGTATATCCTAGTTTGCATCGTAATGCCATGCAATGGTGATAATCACCGTAATGGAAATGGTGATAGTATCATTGAAGAGAACAATGTTGTTGTTGTTGTTAAGAACACATGTGCTCTTATGGAAGTTATTAGCATCATTGTGTTTGCACACACACACACACACACACAAACACATGCATACACAACATCGATGCTTAAAAACAATTTAAACATGCCGATGCATAAATGTATATAAATTGCACACATTGCATTCAAATGAATATAATGTACTGATATGTTTGATTGTTGATTTTTTTCACATTGCATATATGCAAATACAACTTGATTTTTTTCTATAAAACTTCAATTAATCATCATAAAATCATTTATTTTTTATTTTTTATAATAGTATTCATTTTTATATTTTAATTATTGCATTTGAATATAATCATTGCATTAATGTATTGTATATTTTACCCCCGAGGGTGTAGATTAGTCGGTGAGTGGTCGATGATGGAGTGCATTGTTAAGGCACTCTGTTATGTGACGTCATCGGATTGAAACCTCAACTTACCCGTGTGTTGTGCTTGGGTCATGTAGAGGTGCACCTGGAGGTTATAGTGGTAGTGGTCAAAATCGACCTTGTGTCATGCAAGTACGAGCCTACCCTAGTTGCCAATTTTGCCAGAAGAAAAAAAATGTATTGTACCGTTAAAAAGATACACAAGATGACTATACCTGTATTCATTGTAACAATGTAAATTATCCATATATTTAATCAACAATGCAACATTTTATGACATTGAACAATACAATAAAATAAGAAACCCACTTAATTATATATGAATAAAGGAATGAGATAGTATAAAGATCCACAATAATTAAAATGTCAATAAATATTTGTTACAGTTTTTCACAACATGTAAACATGGGACAATATGTTTATTGGATATGTGTTGTATCATTTGTAGGTAGACTTAGTAACATCTAGATGATGGCCTATTATTTGTTATTTGACCAATGGTTTCAACCCACTATCATGTAATTTTTGTTTTAACAACAACAATTATTTTGTATTCAAAAAGAGGTTACAACATAGGCTAAATAAACAAAGATATACATAGATTTCAAAATGGAGGGCCATCTGACCAAAAAAAGAGAGGTCATGTTCTGGCACATAAAAAATCTCTACTTGGGCATGTAACAACTTATCCCTGTGCCATGTATAGATTCTTACAAATGAGTGCAATATAAACATTACTTTACAAAGCATTAAAACCCGACTAACATAGTTTTAGGGTGGTGTCCACTATCCATGCATGTTGTGTGTCCATTGGTTGATCATTTCGGGGTTGGAATTTTTGATCCACTTCTTGCGCCATGGAACCTTGTGAAGTGGCAAAGGGATGGAGATTTGCATTATTTTGCACCAAAGTCTCTCGAATTTCGTGGGTCTCTTTCCGGAGCGAGCAAATTTGTTTGGTTTGCTTGCTCACTGCTCTAAGAATGATTGTTGTTTCCTTGTCATGCTGTTGATTATGCTCCTCCAATTTAGCTTTGAATTAAGCAAGATTAATCGCCTTTATGAGATTCCAGTTTGAATTGTTGTGCTCCAACGACTTCTTTAATTTCCCTGGCTTCACAGGATGAGTAGTGGCATGGATCTTTGTTGTGATGCTACATTGCATTCCCAAACATCCTACATGCGAGAGGAGCATTGAGACCTTCAAATAGTCAGATGAAGATTGAAATCCGGTTGCAGAGGCAGAATATCCCTGAATTGGATGAGAAGTGAGGACCAACATCCATGCTTGTGATGTTTAAACTGGATATATGATGAGGTTCACACACTTCCCTGCAATTCCACATAATCAAACAATGTGGGAGTTGATACAGCTATTGACTTTCGTAATTCCCACACTCCTCAAATAGAAAATCCTGATGTGAATTTAAGGTGGGCACAAGTGAAGGGTGTGACATATGCCAGGCATTACGTCTAGTGGATATGGGATGGTGGTGCAATGTCATGTATTCGGTCAGTGACGTGTGCTTCTTATTCATGGTGTAGGAAGTTAGGTCACCACATTTAATGTGATCCATGTGTTCCAAACCTTTTGAATGGGCCAT
This sequence comes from Picea engelmannii, assembly GCA_009831015.1. Lineage (NCBI taxonomy): Eukaryota > Viridiplantae > Streptophyta > Pinopsida > Pinales > Pinaceae > Picea > Picea engelmannii. The sequence continues at coordinate 196,413 of ML800349.1, read as the reverse complement.
GTGGTCCAGGTTGAGGAAGAAGGTGAGATAACAAAACACCAATAATTTTGATTTTCCCTTGCTCTAGGGATCGAGCCTCTTTTGCTAGTGCATCAGCCCTGTTGTTTAGATGTCAACGAATATGATAATATTCAATACAATGGAACTTCTCCTAGGTTTCATGTCGATTCTCCGTTGAGGAAGAAAATACTTTTGCCTCCAACAACTGAAGTCATCCTCACTCATTCCAAGTTTCCAATGAGTATATGCAGGCCTGCTTTTGGGGGGAGAGGAAGGGTTGATTTGCCTTAAATTTAGAATGCCACTAATCCTGTCAAATTTCAATTGATCCATTTGTCCAAGTGATTGATCATTGATCCCTTTAGAATGGATAACTTCTGATAACAGGTTATAGGCTAGAGAGTGGACTCTTGAATGATGAAGTAGGGTGCTCTAGAAGATTACCTTATTTCTGGCTAGCCATATTTCCCAACCAATAAACTTGGGTACTGCCTTCCATATTCATTTGAAGATTGGCTTGTTACTAAATTTGTATGAGTAACTTTGTTTCGAGTTTAGAAACATATCATCTCAGTTGTGGGGGGCGAGGAATATATGAATTGAAGACCTCGATAAAGCAACTTCCAAACCTGCTTGGAGAAAGAACATTCGAAGAATAGATGATGGATAGTTTCACTTGATCCTTACATAACTCACATTGGGATGGGCCTACTATACCACGTTTTTCAAAATTTTCAGTGATTAGGAGTTTCTCGTGAGCCATTACCCAATGGAAAGCATTGATCTTTGGAAGGGAGTTGTTATGCCAGACCTGGGCCCAAATCTTTGAGCGTGATTGTACTGAGGAATATGAGAGAAGCTTTTGATATATTGCTTTCAAAAAATAATTCTTTGATCCCCAACAATGTTCATCCCTCCCGAAGACATCAATCAGAGCACAACCAACTAGGTGGATATGTAAAACAAAGGCAGATGCAGAAAGACCCGCTGGAGGAGATATTTTCTCCCATCCCTTCCATTTTCTGTTATTGGACCAAAGAGAAATTCTCGAGAGATTTCATATGCCATTTCTGATGCTCCAGGATTTGAGAGAGAGCATATCATCTCAAGAGTTGAGCGAAGGTTTCCCCATTATACTATCGTTCCATAGATTGATGGTTTGTCCATTACTTGGTAGCCAAGAAAGGTTAGATCAAATTAAATGAGCTAGAGATTTGATTAAACTCCATATGGGAAAGCCTTTGGAGTTTGGGAGAGGGGAATCAAGGCATCAAAGCCCATATCCATGGAAATAGTGGGAGATAAGAGCATATTTCCACCATTCACAAGGACCAAAGATCAAACAACAAACAATATTTGCACCCAATGCAATATTCAAAAGATACGCGTCTCTTATGGCCAAGCCACCCCTGTCCGAGTCCAAGCAAACTACATGCCAATTGATAAGATGGAACTTTTTTGAATTTTTCTTCTTGCCTGCCCACAAAAAGCATCTGAAGTTTTTGGAAATTTGATCCGTAACTCTTTTGGGAGCCATGAGATTTGCACACTAAAAAATGGTTAAAGAAGATAAAACTGACTTTATTAATATTATTTTACTTACAAGGTTGGGCCACCTGGCCTCCCATTGCTTGATTTGAGAAGTCATTTTGCTAAGAACCTCTTTCCAAGACTGAGAGTTAAGCCTCTTGAGAGAAACGAGCATACTGAAATATTTGAAATATATCCAATTTTTTGAGAAGGGAAATCCCAAAATCCTTGAAATGTTTTGTAGTTGAACCCCTGGAGTATTCCAACCGTAGATATGACTTTTATTGCAGTTGATTTTACCTACTGAAGCAATCAAGAATCTATCTAGATCCTTTTGAATCTTTTGACCATAATCGATGAAGATGCCCCCGACATGAGGGTGTCATCCGCAAATTGAGAATGGTTTATAGCTGTAAATCCATGAGTGAAACTTAGCCACGAGAGCTTTCCCATCCTTCCTTCATTCTCCAATTTTCCGTTGAGGGATTATGCCATTATAATGTATAACAAAGGGGATAGGGGACATCCTTCCGCGCACCCCTTACGCTCATTCTTCAACTCTGGAACTTAAGTGGTTCTTGGTCTCTTCCTGCCTCGCAGAGAGCTCGTGCATACGTGCACTATCTCTCCTAAGATTTAACAGACTTCCTCCTCCAAGGGACTCAGAACGAGTAGGAGTGTCGACATACGTACGTGAAATTGTGCTCAAGGTCGATGAACTCACAGTTCAGGGATCTAGCTTAAGCCACAACAGGGTGCAAGCATTTATGAATACAAAACATGTCCAATCCATACTTGCTTAGATACACAATTTAAACGAGAATAAAGATATATAGTATAACCATTAAGAAAACATACACATCCATGGGTCCTTCACAGTATATCCGTTACACATTATTTTGGTCACCCTGATGATGGTTACATAAACATGTGTTCAGGTTCCCAATATAATCTTTTGCCTGAGAAAAGAAACCTCTTTCCACCCTTGCAAGATGTATTTTTGGAAAGCTGTTGCGGGTAGCTCTCTTAACACAGTGCGGAAATCCCTGATTTCCTCATGCTGTACTATAGACAATCCGCGGGATTTCCGCAGGCCGATATATAGGCAGGTCGCGGCGACACTTTGAAACTAAAAGAGGAAAGAAGTTCTAGCAGCTTCTAGAATTGGAATCTTATAGAAATATGAAGTGGCGTCCATGTGGTTATGATCCTACTGACTTCTCTGATTTGATGGGATCATCCTCGTCTCTTTAACCACTTTATCTTCTCCTATATAATGATAGGCTTCTCATGGAAAAGGTTAGAGGTACAAGCATAAAGAAGCATAGAGATTGAGAAAAGAATAGGTTGAAGACTGTGAAGGATCTTATTTCAAGTGATGCTTGAGTTCTCCATCGATCCATCAAGCTTCTGAGAGAAATCTTCATACAAAAGGTCATAGCAAATGTATGTGTGTGTCAGAACGAAGGGCCACTGAAAGGGAACTTGCGACATCAAGGCAATTCAGTTGTATCTTCTACCTTTCATTAATATAATATGATGGCATGTCTCTTTCCCATAAAATGATTGATATTTTATTACATGACTCCTTGATCACATGTTTAGGTTATCACTGAATTTCGCTATTGATGCTTTCACGTTGGTTGATTTGTGTTATTACAGATCTGATCTCACAGGAGCATTGGAGTAAAGCAGGGTCAACAAAGACATAAGGAAGCGATTCATAATGTATGTTATCTATTCCTCTTTTGGTAATTAAATTCAATGATCATAATCTATGGAAAGCGTATTGTTCCGTCTTGTTTTGTTCTAGATCCAGGTGGATCTAGGGGGATTAGTTCATGTTTGCATCTACCGATTTACCCGTTAACAAAATTGGCGACTCCACTGGGGATAATACAACTTGATTGTGGTTTTTCATTGGACGTTTTTTATAGCCTATCTTTTACATCCTATTTTAGTCTTTGAGTCTATGGGAGATCCAATCAGACTCACTGGGTTTAAAATTTTCCTGAGACCCTTTATCTTTTTCCAAAATTTTCTATTTTGTGAAACGTGTCCGCACTGCACCCTATTGGTAGCCCACGGAAACCTTCCATTTTTGCACCCTAGTGGTTTGTTTCAGTGCAAGATTTCCGCGACCTACATGACTATTGGCCTGCGAAAATCACTCCTTTCTGCACTGCATTATATTGTCTGCCCGCGGCGGCATTTGAAAAACTTTTTGGATTGGGTCTTGACCTTTACTATTACCCAGTTTCTGTTTCAGTCAGCTGGAATTTTTTTTTTTATACCAGTTCTTGAATGCTTCTATTTGTTTCAACTTGATCTTGATTGATTTTGGAGATCGAACACCTCTCTTTTGATCTTTGTTTTGGTCGACAAGGATATAATCTCTGGATTTGAGTCTGAGTGCTTGCTTGATCAAAGCTCCTGTTTTGGGTTTGAATTTGTGAGTTGATTGCATCTTCTGGGTTGCTTAATGATCAGAAAAACATTTCTTGTTCACGTTTGAAGAAACTTTTTCTTGTCAATTTTATTTTTATCTGCATTGAAAGATCGATTTGGGTGTTTGTTGACCATTTTATTTTCATTGATTGCTTACCTTTTCTTAGTTCCGTCCTTGTTTTTGGTTTCTAAAAAGAAAAAAATTAAAGTCTTTTTCTTTTAAGCAATCATTTATTCATAAAATATTGGCGTTAAAATATTGAAAGAGAACGAATAGTGAAATTACATTGTCCATGATTGTTTGGTATTACATTTAAAAAGGGAATTGTACATCGTAGTTTTTATTGTTCTAGAAAACCTTTTTTTCCCTATTGTAGATAGAATTCATTGAACTAAAGTTTGCATCATTCATTTCTATTTACGCATTGTTGGGTCAAAGTCTTACACAACATTGGTTTCATTCTCATCTCCCTCTTGAGTAACAACAACCTTTAATAATATTGCGAAACTTTAAAATTCAACTAGTAACATTTTCTAGGGCTCTTTTGCACCAACATTATCTAGGCTAGAGCTTTGGAATAAGCAGTGAGACACTCTCCAAAGCGCAAAACACACAATAGTATCTTGTGATAGGGAGTGTCAAATTCCATTTGCAACATTTTGTCCTAGGAAACCCTTCTCACACAAGGGTCAAACCCGAGGTGGCATTGAGATTGACAGAGTTACTCACCCTGCTTTGTTGATATCGATGTAGAGATTGCACATATTACGGGGGTCGCTTGAAGGTATACCCACAATGATGAGTGGAAGCCTCTCAAGTTGATTTCGGGCTAGATACCCTGCCCTTGCATGTGGATCGGACTGTCGACTGTTTCCCCATGCATCATTGTTGTTTGTGGTAACTTTAGTAGCCTATCTTCTTAGAGTCTTACACAAGGTGACTATGGAGGGGTAAGTCTTCACAGTACCTGGAATCGACGTTGGCCAGAGTCACTTGGGCTCCTTGGAGGGTATACCAACGATTATGTGTGGGAGCTTGCACCAGGGTGTAAGTCTGTTAAGTAGGTCTCCATTGTAAATTTTCCACCCTATCCCAACCCCTTCTTGTCTCGACATCACGACGTTGGATTTCATCACCAACTAGTGACTTCAGAATATGAAGGTCTTGTTTGATTGGTTTTGATTCCTAGATTTTACTAGCATGTGTTGTTTGTTTCCATAAGTTGGCCATTGAGTTTCTTGTGTAAAATATTTAGCTCCGCCAACATTGACCCTCCACGCTGCTCACGTAGAATGCAAGGACTATACCCAGAAGATCTAGGAGGTTCTCAACCCTTGCCTACCAATCCACTGGAGGACTCTCCTCAACAGAGTGAGGTCCAAGACACCGCCACTCCATGGGTGGAAGGCTCTGATTCTCTAGAGACTTCTCGAATCCCTCACAGTTCCGAGAGACGTATTCTTCGGGTAAATTATTCCGAAGATATTATTGTTGAAACTTTTGGAATACCGACAGGACCGTATATAGGCCCTGAAGGTCAGTATCCTTTTTGGTCTCCTCACTTTCCGAGACAAGATCTTTTTGGCCCTGGAACAAGTGTCAATATCTACGTCGATTACGAGCTGCCCGAAACATCTAATATAGAATGTACTCTCGTTACGACTGTCTATCTGTTCGGTGGTTCCGACACTCCGTCAGCGGATCCCAACTCGACCATCCCCCTTTAGACACCCCATTCTACAATGGTCCCAAATACTATGACTATTCCCACCAGGAATACGGTGGCACTTCCTGGTTTTATTCCGACACTTCCTCGACCCCCTTCCAGAGGGTCTCTTCCATCCCTTAGAGGAACCGACCCTAGTGGCACCACCCAACCTTTCACACCTAATTACCAAATTCATGTTGGTGGACAATTTCACCCTGGAGGCCAAACACAATCTTTTTTTGGAGGTCAAATCCCAATTGGGACGCAACCCCTGATTGGAGGGAAACCCCCACCTACCCCACCCTATGGACATAACATACCTGCAGCCTTGGCCCAGTATTGGAACTATATTATCCAAAATAATCCTTAATCGACTAGGGGGCAATAGCCTTAAGTTAGCTCTTTCATACCCCCTAGTACAGGCCAACCATATCTAGGTCCGTCCAATCCCATTTGGGGCTCAATCGCTCGACCCAACGTCCTTGTTCAAGGGAACAACCCTAACAAATACAACCCTATAAGTTACATGACTCCACACCAAAAACCGAATGTGTCTGGATCTTCGCATTATATGAAAACTGCTTATGGGCCTACTGGTATACCTACGGGACTTCCTCCCCAAAGTCACCAGTACCCCCACGTGAATAGATAGTTACCCTTCTTAGCCACCTTGGACCTCCCTTATATGTCTATAATTTTAAATGACCCTATCCGTCACTCTCCTCAATGGCCCGTAATACCGACCAAATTACCATCCAACATTCCTAAGTTCGATGGTAAACTGGGAGAGGACTTGAACAATCATGTAATGACTTTCCACCTTCGATTAATGGAGGGAGCGTGAGCACGAAGAAGATTATCTCATGGCTTTAAATGATCTGGGGACCATGAATTCCCTCCAACAATGTGGTTTATCAAAATTCTTCAAAGTTCAGAGCATGAGAGCCCAACGAAGATTACTAGAATATCTGGTTCATATGTGGGATTCAGAACAACAAGTATTCCACATGGGGGTTCATGTCATCTCTTTGGATATTGAGGATATTTATTTCCTGACAGGATTGTCACGTCGTGGGTCATGCGTGACTTTGACAGGTGGTCGAGGTGGTGGATTTCCCATGAGTGAGTACATTCGTGAGCATTGTGAATTTGACACTGAAAGACATAAAGGAAAAGTAGAAATCCGAGGTGTGAGAGATTTGACCCTCAGGACCATCTTGTTTACTGTTGCACGGATGGCAGGGAGTGCTTCGCCACACATGGCACTCCAAAGTTACTTCCAATATGCTATTGAATGCTTGGAGCCTCGAGTATTCAATTGGTGTGACAATCTATTATGCAACATGAAAAATAAACTCATGAAAAGCAAGAACAGGGACCTCCAATAGTTCGATTATGGTTCTATTTTAGTATCTTTCTTCCTAGAAAGAGTTCCACACCTACGCCTACAGGTGGAATGGGGAATACCATCCTCGAGAGACCCACGAATAAAAAGATGGTGTGATTTGATGACACGGCATGTGGCAGGTCGAATTGTGAAGTATGATGATGCATTCTTCAATTGGTTGGGACCGCAAATCCTGATGATTGACGATTATGCTTATGTTAGTCTAGACTTTCGGGGTGATCCGGATTTGGTTCTCCCTGTGGGATCTCAGTGGGGAGATCTAGGTAAGAAAGGCATTTGTGCTTTTACAATGTTTTTATGAGGTTTTAAAATATTTAATGTTTTTGTGTTTCCAATTTAAAGAATAATAAAAAAAATTCGATCATGCAGATGTAGAGCCACATCGACCCCCAGGGTCTTCTCCTATTCAGAGGTGAGGAGAGGCACGTGTAGTGGTTGGATGGGATGTTGAGGATTATGATGTGATAGAGCAGAACCTGGAAGGCCCGACGATAGACATCCCTGATATATCCATCGAGGAGATCCCGAGGCGTTATCAACACCATACTGTAGGCGTATCTGGCTCACCTAGTCGGTTACTATGCAGGGTAGTGAGAGCAGTAGTATGCTATCGCGAGAGGCATCCATGAGGCCATTTTGTAGGGACCATGGGTTCTATATTTTGATATTTTGATCTTCGGATGAAAAATCTTTTTGTAAACATTATATCATTATATATATATATACATGAGGCTTTTACCGGTTTACTCTGCTTTTTGTACAATATGTGAAATGTGATTGGAATTACAAATGTCTCAAATGTCTATCTAACACATAATTAGCTAGAGCATCAGTTAATGTATTTAGACATCTAGGAATGTGTTGATATTCAATGTAATCAAAATGACGTTCCAAGAGGTAGATTCGTAAATATACCCGTAATAGATTAGGGCTTCGGATGGTATAGACATTGTTTAGTTGTAGAACCACTAGCTGTGAATCAAGTCGTATAATGAAGCGACGAATCCCAAGAGAAATAGCACTAGTCAATAATTCAATGATCGTGCTATACTCTGCGATATTATTGGTCGCTCGACCGAGACAAACACCTTGTAGACAAATAAGTTCATTTGAGGGTGCATATATTGCCCAAGCAACAAAAACTAAATTCTGGGTACTACGACTAGCACCATCGACGAAGCCAATATAAGGTAGTGAAAACACCAACATTTGGAGACCAAACACAATGCAAGGTAAGTAGTCAGGGGTAAAAGTCAAATAGCAGAAACACACTAAAGTCACACACAAGAGTATGATACAGTAAAAATACAAGTGCTTATGCAGAGATAAGCTAAGCGTAGTACTTCTTCAAGTAAATCCCATTTCCGGGTTCACTCAAAAGAGTGCCATTGTAATCTACTAACTCGTATGTTCCCTTCTCTAATACTCTTCTGACAATATAAGGGCCTCACCACATAGCCTCAAATTTTCTGGCTCCTAGCAAATCACGATCTTGTTCATAGAGGAGAACTAGATCTCCTTCAACAAATGTGCGTGACTTGACATGTTTGTCATATTGGGCATTTACGCGTTTCTTCTGGGTTTCAATAACTAGGGTGGCATCACAACGGGTTTCGTTCAATTGCGTAAGATACAACAGACGTTCCTCCTCAGCAGAGGTGTTTGGGAGAAGTTGGACGGCTAGTTTTAACAATGGAATTTCACATTCAATTGGTAGGACAACTTGTAAACTGTACACTAATTGGAAGGGTGTAAACCCCATGGCTGACTTCATGGATGTCCAATAGGTCCACAACACTGAGAACAACATTGTGTGCCAACTCGTTTTGTGAATTTCGATGATCCAACGGAGCATGGTAATAAGTACTTTATTTATTACTTCGACTTGACCGTTGGCCTATGGATAGTAGGGGGTTGATTTTTCATGTTGAAGACCCAACTTTTTCGTAAGCTCAGACATCATAAAGTTTCGGAAGTGGCTACCATGATCGATGACGATAGCCTGTGGGATTCCAAATCATGTAATAATGTGATTGAAGATGAATAGGGCTACAGTTTTTCCCGTGTTGTCGAATGTAGGCATCGCCTCGACCCACTTCGTGAAATAATCTATGGCTACAATAATGTACCCATGCCCCTCGACCGAGTGAGGGTGACATGTCATGAAATCAATGCCCTATTTAGCGAAAGGTCCAACGAAAACTACAGGGTGTAAGGGAGTGGGGTGAGATCTTATTTTATTGTTGTATGTTTGGCAAGTGTGGCATTTTTGGACGACAATAATACAATCTTTGAATAAAGAAGGCCAAAAATATCCAACTCGTAAGATCTTTTGGGCAGTAGCATACCCAGACATGTGACCACCACAGGCTCCAGAATGGCAGTCATTCAAAGCTTTTTCAGCCTCATCATATGTGAGACATCATTGAAAAACGGAGTCAACTCCACGACGATAAATAGTATCACCGAGGATGATATACTAACGGGCGTGGTAACGTATGCGATGACGATCAGTACTAGACAAATCAGGTCAAAAAGTTTGAGTCTGGAGATATATAATGATATCTCCATACCAAAGGTCATCGGAACTGATCAGAAAAAGGTATTCCTCGGGTAATGAATCCTGCTACATTTTCCGTCTTAGAATAGGGAAGGCCACATATCAATTCAACAAACACCATGGATTTCTTGGACTTAGCGCATTCAAACTCTAAGTCAAAATCTTGGAGTATCACAATCCATTTGGAGTATTCCCCCCCTAGCAACTGGTGTGTAAGATTGTGGTGCATAGGGTTGCAATCGAAAATCACGGTGGTCTTGCGTAAAAGGATATAGTGCCAGAAATGTTGAACAACTTGAACAACTTCCAAGGCCTGTTTTTCAACATGTAAATACTTGGCTTCGGTAGTCATGAGACTTCGACTCAAATAATAAATAACATTTTCGTCATGAGAATTATCCTCTTGGACTAGAACCATGGTGATGGTCGAATCCGAAGCAGTGAGATAAAGGAAATAATCTCGACTATAATCGGGGGGGAAAAGTAGTGGGGTACGGGTTAGAGTCAATTTCAAAGTGTCGAAGGCTTTGTTGGCAATGGTGTCCCATACAAATTTAGAGCCTTTCTTTAATAGCCGAGTAAATCCGAGTGTTAACTCAACGTAGTTCGGGATAAAATGACGTAGAAAGTTTGCCTTCCCTTGCAAACTTTGTAGCTGGCGAAGTGAAGAGGGAGGAGGGAGATTGAGAATAGCCTCAATCTTCAAAGGATCTACCCGGATCCCTTGATGTGACACAATAAAGCCTAAGAGTCGGTCGGACTCCACACAAAAAACACATTTGTGTGGGTTTAATTGTATACGATAGAACCAACAACGAAGGAAAATGGCTCGAAGGTGGGCCAGATGATCACTACGATGCATGGAATGTGCTGGTAGGTCATCTAAATATGGTTGTACAATGTGCTTAATATCATGGAAAGCATAAGACATAGCATGTTGAAACGTGGCACCGACGTTCTTTAAATCGAAGGGTAGTTTTCGGTAGGCAAAAGTTCCCCAAGGACAAATAAAAGCGATTTTGTGTTGATCCGCGGGTAAGATGTTTATCTGATTATATCTGGAGAAATCATCCATTAGAGAGAAGATTTCACTTCCAGCGCAATCGTCGACGATTTTGTCAATGAAGGGGGTGGGAAAGTTGTCTTTAGGACAAACTTTGTTGATAATCCCTATAATCAACACAGACACAGATGGTACCTTGTTTTTTGTTAACCATAATGAGATTGGATACCTAATCAGTTAAAGCCATGGGATAAATAAACAATTACCACAGAGATCTTACGAAGGTGGAAAGTCATTACATGATTATTCGGGTCCTCTCCCGGTTTACCATTGAACTTAGGAATGTCGGATGGTAGTTTGGCCAGTATTACGGGCCATTGAGGAGAGTGACTAATAGGGTCATTTAAAATTCTAGACAGATTAGGGAGGTCCAGGGTGGCTAAGAAGGGTAACTGTCTATTCACGTGGGGGTATTGGTGACTTTGGGAAGGAAGTCTCGTAGATATACCAGTAGGCCCGTAAGCAGTTTGCATATAATGTGAAGATCAAGACAAATTCAGTTGTTGGTTTGGAGGCATGTAACTTATAGGGTTGTATTGGTTAAGGATGTTCCCTTGAATAGGGACATTGGGTCTAGCGTTCGAGCCCCAAATAGGATTGGACGGACCTGGATATGGTTGGCCTGTACTAGGGGGTATGAAAGAGCTAACTTGAGGCTGTTGCCCCCCATTCGATTGAGGATTATTTTGGATAAGATAGTTCCAATACTGGGCCAAGGTTGAAGGTATGTTCTGTCCATAGCGTGGGGTAGGTGGGGGTTGCCCTCCAATCGGGGGTTGCATCCCAATTGGGATTTGACCTCCAAAAGGAGATTGTGTTTGGCCTCCAGGGTGAAATTGTCCACCAACATGAATCTGGTAATTAGGTGTGAAAGACTGGGTGGTGCCACTAGGGTCAGTTCCTTCGATAAGGGATGGAAGACACCCTCTGGAAGGGGGCCGAGGAAGTGTCGGAATAAAACCAGGAACAAGAGTGTGCCCAGAAAGAGTGGAAATGCCAGGAGTTCTGGATGGGACTTGGGTAGGAACGGGAATAGAAGCATTCAACGCATGATATCCTAGAAGAAGTGTTGGGGTGAGTCTGGGCGAAAACGACGTGCCAATGGGGGCTTGACTAGCCACTGTATTCCTGGTGGGAATAGTCATAATATTTGGGACCATTGTAGAATGGGGTGTTTGAAGGGGGATGGTCGAGTTGGGATCCGTCGACGGAGTGTCGGAACCGCCGAACAGATAAGCAGTCGTAACAAGAGCATGTCCTATATTAGATGTTTCGGGCAGCTCGTACTCGACGTAGATATCGACACTTGTGCCAGGGCCGAAAAGATCCCGTCTCAGAAAGTGAGGAGACAAAAAAGGATCCTGACCTTCAAGGCCTATATACGGTCCGGTCGGTATTCCAGAAGTTTCAACAATAATATCTTCGAAAGAATTTACCCGAAGAATACGTCTCTCAGAGAGGGATTCGAGGAGTCTCTAGAGAATTAGAGCCTTCCATTCGTGGAGTGGCAGTGTCTTGGACCTCACTCTGTCGAGGAGAGACCTCCCTGGATTGGTAGGCAAGGGTTGAGAACCTCCCAGATCTTTTGGTTGTAGTCCTTGCATTCTACGTGAGCAACGTGAAGGGTCAATGTTGGCGTAGCTAAATATTTTACAAAATAAACTCAATAGCCAACTTATGGAAACAAATAACACACACTAGTAAAATCTAGGAATCAAAACCAATCAGACAAGACCTTCCTATTTTGAAGTCACTAGTTGGTGACGAAATCCAACGTCGCGACGTCGAGACAAGAAGGGACTGGGCTAGGGTGGAAAAGTTACGTTGACGACCTGCTTAATGGACTTACACCCTGGTGCAAGATCCCACACATAATCATGGGTATACTCTCCAAGGAGCCCGAGTGACTCTAGCCAACGTCGATTCCAGGTACTGTGAAGACTTACCCCTCCATAGTCACCTTGTGTAAGACTCTAAGAAGATAGGCTACTAAAGTTACCACAAACAATAATGATGCCCGGAGAAACAGTCGATAGGCCGATCCACACATAAGGGTAGGGTATCTAGCTCGAAATCAACTTGAGAGGCTTCCACTCATCATTGTCAGTATACCTTCAAGCGACCCCCGTAATACGTGCAATCTCTACACCGAGATCAACAAAGCAGGGTGAGTAACTCTATCAATCTCAATGCGACCTCGGGTTTGATCCTTGGGTGAGAAGGGCTTCCCAGGACAAAATGTTGCAAATGGAATTTGACATTCCCTATCACAAGATACTATTGTGTGTTTTGCGCTTTGGAGAGTGTGTCTCACTACCTATTCCAAAGCTCTAGCCTAGATAATGTTGGTGCAAAAGTGCCCTAGAAAATGTTACTAGTTGAATTTTAAAGTTTCACAATATTATTAAAGGTTGTTGTTACTCAAGAGGGAGACGGGAATGAAACCAATGTTGTGTAAGAATTTGACCTAACAATGCGTAAATAGAAATGAATGATGCAAACTTTAGTTCGATGAATTCTATCTACAATAGGGATTTTTTTTTTTTTTTGGAACAATGCAAACTACGATGTACAATTCCCTTTTTAAATGTAATACCAAACAATCATGGACAATGTAATTTCACTATTCGTTCTCTTTCAATATTTTAACGCCAATATTTTTTGAATAAATGATTGCTTAAAAGAAAAAGACTTTCTTTTTTTTCTTTTTAGAAACCACAAACAAGGATGGAATTAAGAAAAGGTAAGCAATCAATGAAAATAAAATACTCAACAAACACCCAAATCGATCTTTCAATGGAGATAAAAATAAAAATTGACAAGAAAAAGTTTCTTCAAACGTGAACAAGAAATGTTTTTCTGATCATTAAGCAACCCAGAAGATGAAATCAACTCACAAATTCAAACCCAAAACATGAGCTTTGATCGAGCAAGCACTCAGACTAAAATCCAAAGATTATATCATTGTCGACCAAAACAAAGATCGAAAAAGATCAAAAGAGAGGTGTTCGATCTCCAAAATCAATCAAGATCAAGTTGAAACAAACAAAAGCATTCAAGAACTGGTATAAAAAATCTTTTTCCAGCTGACTGAAACAGAAACTGGGCAATAGTAAAGGTCAAGACCCAATCCAAAAAAATTTCAAACGCCGTCGCGGGCAGACAGTATAACACAGAGAGGAAACGAGTGATTTCTGCAGGCCAATAGTCATGCAGGTTGCAGAAATACCGCACTGAAACAAACCACTAGGGTGCGGAAATGGAAGGTTTATGCGGGCTACCAATAGGGTGCAGTGCAGACGCATTTCACAAAATAGAAAGTTTTGGAAAAAGATAAAGGGTCTTAGGAAAATTTTAAACCCAGTGAGTCTGATTGGATCTCCCACAGACTCAGAGACTGAAATAGGATGTAAAAGATAGGCTATAAGAAAATGGCCATTGAAAAACCACAATCAAGTTGTACTATCCCCAGTGGAGTCGCCAATTTTGTTAACGGGTAAAGTGGCAGATGCGGACATGAACTAATCCCCCTAGATCCACCTGGATCTAGAACAAAACAAGACAAAACAATACACTTTCCCTAGATTATGATCATTGAATTTAATTACCAAAAGATGAATAGATAACATACCTTATGAATTGCTTCCTTATGTCTTTGTTGACCTTGCTTTACTCCAATGCTTTTATGAGATCAGATCTATAATAACACAAATCAACCAACGTGAAAGCAGCAATAGCGAAATTCAGTGATAACCTAAACATGTGATCAAGGAGTCATGTAATAAAATATCAATCATTTTATGGGAAAGAGACATGCCACCGTATTATATTAATGAAAGGTAGAAGATACAACTGGATTACCTTGATATCACAAGTTCCCTTTCAGTGGCCCTTCGTTCTGACACACACATACATTTGCTCCGACTTTTAGTATGAAGATTTCTCTTAGAAGCTTGATGGATGGATGGATACTTCAAGCATCACTTGAAATAAGATCCTTCACAATCTTCAACCTATTCTTTTCTCAATCTCTATGCTTCTTTATGCTTGTACCTCTAACATTTTCCATGAGAAGCCTATTCATTATATAGGAGAAGCTTGTTATCCCCGATATCTAGGGATAACTAGGAGATCACGTCTCGAGGCCCACATGGTCCTAGACATGGAGTACCGAGAGCGGGATTGACTTGAGCATGGCCCTGGAGGGCCCATCTTTCTTCTTCTTAGCCAGACTTGTCCTGTCAAGCAGTAGCGGCTTCCATCACCACTGGGATGGACCTGCATCGAAGAGGACTCTTGCTCCATGAGGTAATTGGTCCAAGGTATCATGGTATGTGTCATATTTGATTGTTATGAACTTCTTATATATGCATTAGGTTCCTTTCATTTCAGATGACTGCTTGGATCTTACACTAATCCACTTGACCATTGTTGGGGTGATTGATTGGGTAGCTTAGCAAGCTGATATTCATGGGTTTTGGTTAGCCACCAAAGGGGATTTGCAGAGCCATCGTCCGCTCCCACCATCTTATCAGTTTTACATCTTATACCCCGCTCATCCATCCCATTCCCCTAGTCTAGCCATTAGGATGACCTTTCAGGGTTACATCTTGTCTTGTGGGAAGAAGGGGCTAAAGGCCCAGGGGGTAAAAGCAGTTGGTAAAAGATAAAAGCCA
>ML800349.1:166958-179418 GCA_009831015.1 Picea engelmannii | reverse complement strand
CCCCATGATAAAAGCTTGATTAGCCATTTGATTAAGAAGAATCTAGCCTAGCCATTGCTACACTAGTTCATCTTTTTCTTGAGTTAGTTTGAAACATAGATTGAAGAAAGAAGACGTCCTAGGCCTAATTTATTTTACACCTACGGTTTGACTTCTAGGGTTTGAAAAGCCTTGTCCCCAAGCAACACTTTTCATCCATAGATTTATGTTTTATAGCTAGCCATTTTTGCCAAAGAGTCTTAAGGAAAGAGGGAGGAGCATGAGGCCTAGCTTTAGCTACGCCGAAATGAGCCTCCTCCCCTTAGGGTTTTGATTTGGTGGCCCTACCATTGCATCACCATTAAACCTAACCCTGCCGTCCTTAGGTTTAAGTCTTTCCAAGCCATTAGCCTTTCTCCATTTGACTCCATTAACCCAAGGCACTAGTCTAAACTAAAACGTTGAGCTCTTTGTGTTTAAAACAACCTCTTTCAAACTCTCTAAATTTGAAACCCTAACTAACCCTAGCGTTTCTACTAACCCTAGTTTGCTGATGACGTCTTGCCCTATTTGAACTCTTGTTTGGTCTAAAACTTGCGGCTAAGTCATCCTTTGATAGCCATAGAGGTGTTGTGCAATTCCATTGGCCCAATTAGCAAAACGTTCACCTCTTTGTCTAGCTAACCTAACCCTAACTAGCTAGTGACATCACACTTATTTTTGATCTCTTTTTGGTATAAGACGTTGTGATTTTATCATATAGCATTTGGCATTGAGGTATAGATTGCTATTATTGACTTAATTTGCAAAACGTCCACATCTTTACCTCTCAAAATTAACCTAGAACTAAGGCTGACGTCACCCTTAATCTGCATAGTGACGCAACAACAATATTTATATATGAGCACATTTATTGCATTGTGATAATACAAGGATCTGATTTTATACATTGAATGCAAATATCTCTTTGTACTTATTGAAGAAATAATATTACAAGTCTTAGCTTTAATTGCAATCATTGACTTCGTCAATAATTACTTTCATTATTGCTCATATATGTTTAGAGATAGCCATTAAATTGTGAAGTACTAACCACTGCAACACGTTTTAGCTTTATTTGCCTTGTCTTGCAAACAGGTGCTCTTTCAATGAAATATACCTTCTTTGACTATCTCTTTGGCAGTAATCTGTGAAAGGAAACCATCATCTTGATCCTTTAGACCTTTAGGCCTTTCAGAACCCCATATTACTAGGGACGCTCCCTTGGGATTAGCCACCATGAATAGAAAGAGCTCCCCATCGAGGTGACAGTGGGTGGGGAAGCTCCTGTTACGCCAGTTTGAGCCTTGCCTTCTAGCTACTTAAACCTTTCCTACAAACTGAGCGATAACAAAGCTAAAGTGGTTAAAGAGATGAGGATGATCCCATCAAATCAGAGAAGTTAGTAGGATCCTAACCACATGGACGCCACTTCATATTTCTATAAGATTCCACTTTTGGAAGATGCTAGAACTTCTTTCCTCTTTTAGTTTCAAAGTGTTGCTACCACCTGCCTATATATTAGCCTGCAGAAATCCCGTGGACTGTCTATAGTACAACATGCATAAATTAAGGATTTCCGCACTGTGTTAAGGGAGCTTCCCACGACGGCTTTCCAAAAATACATCTTGCAAGGGTGGAAAGAGGTTTCTTTTCTCAAGAAAGAGATTATATTGGGAACCTGAACACATGTTTATGTAACCATCATCAGGGTGACCAAAATAATGTGTAACAATATCCCTTTTCATTACATAATTACAAATTAATTTCACAGGGCATGAGAATACTTATCTATTACAAGTTGCATCCAACCAACTGACTCTGGGTGTGCGCCTTTCCACCCAACCATAGGCTCAGAGGCATTCATTCTTAGCACTCAGGCCACCCCCATGCCAAGCCATGATATTACTAGGGAATTTATGCCATCTCTAAGAGAAACTCTCTTTGTCACAACGACCCTGCGAGGTTTATCAGATGCTTCCTTAGCATCAAGCTCGTGTCCCGATCCTTTAGGCCATGTTCTCGACACTTCCTTTGGGTTCACACATCTCCCTTACGAGCTTGTTCTCTCGTCCCCGTATCTCCTCTCTTGTTGTGTCTCTGTATGTATCTTACCTTCCCTCCTCTGGAAGGCTTTCGACCTGTCTGTAGGTCTCTGTGGTACTTCGAGTCGACATCCTACAGTTAGACCATGCTTCCATTCATGGTGGTGGTTGATAATTCAACCACTGGTCATTTCTTTATTAACCGATTTCTTTCCTCTAGAGATATCATGGCTCGTACTTCAAGGCTTCATCCCCCAACAATCAATTATGGGAAGTTTAACAATAATGCATTTACATTGTCCACATGCCTTAGTATGTTAATCCTATTTTATGATTAATTACAAGCTGGGGGAAATAGAGGTGTTACAATTC
Organism: Picea engelmannii; assembly: GCA_009831015.1. Taxonomy (NCBI): domain Eukaryota; kingdom Viridiplantae; phylum Streptophyta; class Pinopsida; order Pinales; family Pinaceae; genus Picea; species Picea engelmannii. The sequence continues at coordinate 176,983 of ML800349.1, read as the reverse complement.
CCTCCCCCTTAAAGGAACACCTTCCTCGATGTTCTTTCTCAAAAACACCTTTCATGCCTTTCTCATTCAGCTATTTCAGAAATCTTGATCCTTCTTCCTCGGTCAGGTCATTTTTCACACCTTAAATCTTGGTCACCTGCTTTCAATAATTCTTGGACAACAAGCACGTTAATCATAGTCTTATGTGAAAACATTGCATAAAATTTCTAGGAAAATTTCATAATATTAGCACAATAATTATCTGCGCAATTTGTGGATTTGTATCAACATGGTTGTTTTGTTATCCAGTGTCATTGTTTTTCCTTGACATATCCATTGGGTGTATGATCCCATCAATAGTTTACAAGAAATATCAAGGTTTCATCTTCCTTGCGGTCAGTCACCCTCCAGGCCCAGGCTCAGGCATCCCCTTCTCTGTTATACAGTCCCTCGAGTGATCTATCTTGCCTTTCCAAGGTATTCTCGCACACGAAGAACTACCCATCGTGTGCATGATCCCAATCAATAGTTTACAAGAGATATTAAGGTCTCATCTTCCTTGTGGTCACTCACCCTCTAGGCCCACGCTCAAGCATCCCCTTCTCTGCTATACAGTCCCTCAGGTGATCCATCTCACCTTGCCAAGGTTTTCTCGCACAGGAATAATTATAGAGACTTTATTGAGTCTTACAGTCGAGGCATCCCTTAGACTTTCTCTATCGAGTTGTCCCTCTGGCTTGTGTTACCTCAACACAACATATTCTAGGCGATCATGGCTTACCACAGGGTTCTCACGGCTCAACAATAGCCATTTTTCATGCTTTTACAGCTTGATAGCCTTCCAACTTAGCTAAAGTTAGGGACAAAGTTTACTCTCCTTCTACTGGCACGAAAACGGTTAGGGACAAAGGTTACTCTCCTTCTCTCGACTCAATCATAGACAAGGACAAAGGTTACTCTCCTTCTCTCGAGTCAATCTCTATTTCATGCGATCGGATTATACTCTTTCTCACAGTTCTCCCTCGAACCCAAGAGCTCAGTTTCTCGTCTCTGCACTCTTCACAGATCTTTCCCTTTCACCTGTATCGCATGTATACAAAAATTCATGAGACATCATAAATTTTTAAATTCAAAAATTTTCTTGTAAATTTGTGACCCATAGATATCCAAATTCCACATTTTGTTTCCATATTTGTTTCGCACAGGAAACATATTCATAATTATGGGACTTTCCTTCCCATAGCGGTTTCGCTCAACATGCAATTGGTCTTCCTTATGGCTTACAACGCTGTCGTATTCAAGACTCTTTTCTTCCTTCACTTTCAACTTCAATCAACCAAACAAATTGTTAGTTTCCATGCACACACATTTTATTGCATCTTTATAACGTCATCACAAACAATTTTAGAATTGTGCATACTAACAATCAAATTCACTTTCTCAAAAAGGAAATACCATTCCTTGCAGTTTGTCTTAGTAAGCAATTGGTCTTCCTTATGGGCTTACAATACTGCCATATCCAAGACCCATTTCCTCTTGCAATTTCAACATTCCTCAGCCAAACAAATTGTTAGTTTTCATGCACATTACCTTTTCAAAATCAAGCATACTAACAGTCCAAGTCATTTTCATCTTTTCAAGGATACAAAGCAAAAGGATACATCATCCCTTACCTATGCATCATTTCAGCCTACCAATTTTTTTAGAATGTAATTCAAATATCAATTGATTTTAATGAATTCGCCAACATTTGTGGCCACATTCATACCCAATGCACCCTTGCATTGATTTGAAGTTTCCCATATTTTTCGACAAGTACTTTTCCATGGTGTGTTGGAGTTTAGCCAAGCTTTTCACCATATGGCTTATTTATTCTCATTCATTGTTGCAGCAGGACTATGCTTGTGGCTACAGGATAATCATGATCCCAATTTAGTACATATGAAACTACAAGTTTCACCTGAATGACTTTAAGCATTCCTCCTTCATTAATAACCAGGGTGCCAACACTCATGGCCACCCAAATTTGGTTTTCTCTAACACCTATACAATGTAAGTAGAAATGTTGGAAGGTCCTCCTTCCTCAATGAGAAATCCATTATCTGTCCTTTATGAAAACATGCATTTCCTTGAAGCAATTCCATGCAACGTGCTATCTATGAGCATTTTTTGTTTCCAATCGTTCTTTGATTGGTCCATGTATTCATGACATATAAGTTCATGAATTCTTCCGAGGATTACAATTAGTCTTTACTACCAGACGTTTGCACTTCCATCATTCAGGTTCTCCTTACTGAATCATGCCCTACTTGGGTATCTAAGGCATACATATGCCTTTCATCATTTCATACATAACATTTAAGACCGTAAAACATTTCAAAAGGGATTTTTACCCAATCCCTTCATACCTTGTGCCACATAGGCATGAATATTTTTATACTTGTTTTGGTTGTTAGCACCCCCTCTGATATTTTATCTCATCAGTAGTGCTCCATGGGGACTTTTAAAGTCCCTTCAACAATCTTTCAACAAGAACCTTCTCATAGTCATCCTCTGATTGAGGTTGTTCATTATTGGCAATTGTCTTTCTCAACAGTTCCAATCTATTTCTTTCTACACGTGACATACATCACAAACACATTAGTCATCATGTAAATTAAAAATGCAAGTAACATAACATTTAAATTAATAAAACATTTTCAGACATGTTCTAGCATATCTGTATGCACTTCATCACATTATCCTTAATGTTTTCATAAGTGCAATATCGACAGTTCTCAACTGTTTCTGTAGTAATACAATCTTCATCACTATGGTGTCAAAACATTTACTTTCATCAGCGTACTAGCTTTCTCATCCCAGAGAAGAACATAAAACACAACAAGAAAAGAATTGAGGGCTCTCCCCTTCTCCAAATTCTTTCTACATTGCCTGGGACTTTTTAGCCCACCTGAGTTATTTCTAAGGCCTCACTATCTTTTCTCTACTTTTGCAATTTACTTCCTGTTGGGATCTTCCTTCTCTTTTCCCTGAGCCGCCTTGGTTAGGCCTCACCCTAACCTTTTTTTTGGAATACAACATCATGCTTTAATAACAAAACTTTTGTTTTCTTCATAATGGATCATGAACCTATGCATCATGCACATTGCCATTCGATTATCAGAATGGTCAATATTCAATTATTCTGGACAAGAGCAATTCTTGCTTTATATTTCATTCACTAGGGCAACCATATGGTACCTGTAACTATACTCTTACATCATACATGTGCATCACTTGCACGTTTAATATCATTCATACCTAATTGGTATTCATATCAGGCTTCATATTATGAAGCCCCACAATGCATTAAACCATGCACTCAAGCATAATTAAACACATATGAGTATTCATCATGCTAGCTTAATGCTTGCACTTTTTCCATGTCATTCACACACATGGACATATCAGGCTTCTATATCCTTTTCCCAAGTATCTTCCAATCATCCTTATGATCATGTATACGCATTCGTGTATAAGTAGGTGCATCTCTTGCACATTTTTACCTCATGCATTCACGTGATAGTTTAATTTCATCATTAGTGTCCTTTAGTTTGAGATTTCAGTCACTTACAGGACTAATCTCACAGTCATATCTCGTATTGATGTTGCCTTCTCTCAAGGAAATAACCAACCAGGGTCACTTTCCTCTTTATGCGACAACGTTTAACAAGAAAACCTTCTTGCCTCAACGTCCACAGAGTTTTCCCCATCTCACTTTTCTCTGGTCATGAGGAGTTATATACTTTGATTTTAATATAGAGCAGTGAATATAACTGCCAGGGATCAGATTCCTTTAAGCCCACAAAGGTATGAACCATTATATAATCTACCATCATCAGTGTTTGAAGTTCCATCTGCCCATGCTTAGAAGCACTGTTATGAACACCAGGTCATTTGTCCTTCGGGCTTCAGCTGTTATTGACAGAACCCTGCCACCTTCAGCTATCCACATTCAAGTCTTATTATAAATGTTAATTTGCATATCCCTACTTCGGTAAGAGTAGTTATCACTTTGACAAACAGCTAAAGAAATTCTTCTGCTGAAATTCAACAAGAATTCCCAAAATCACAGGTTCAATCTATAGTCCTTCTCCTCAAGGAGTAAATGCAGATAACACTACCTTCTTAGGCGACACATACATGAGCCCAAGCAGGCCAAGTGTTGTAACCATGCTCTGAGACCAATTTGTAACACACCCACGACGAGCCATAAAAAATTTCTCTTTTCTTAAAGGACAGATTCTCCATCCATGATTTCTAATTTGGAAGGTCGGGGAACCAGTCTGATCTCCCAGTTAAGGATCTCCGATTTTGGAGCCAAACGACTCTCTAAGACCTTGATGGTCTCGTTCTATAATTAGATGCAGACCCTTTTGACTTCCTGGTGCAGGTCTAAATCTTCATGCGACCCTCCTCTTTGCGCCTGTGAAATCTTAGAGTCTGGGTGCTAGCTCCTTTTCTAATAAGCCCCTTCCTTGATATGACCTTGGGGGATGGCCTTATGTAACCATGCGATTACGAGCACGACCAAGGGTGGTTTGAACCCAAACTATTTTTCGCCACGCAATTCACCGTGAGCCTCCACGTGTCCTTTCTCTAAAACCGTGGTCTGGATTGCAGCCCACCCTCAACTTTTTAAAGTTCACGCACCTTCGGTCCTCACAATGCAACAGGTTCATTGATCTCACGACCTTGACGATGCTTCTGAACTTGATGACTTAGATCTATCCTTTCCAAATCTATAGATTAGATCTAACCTTTCTAAATCAACAACTGTGATTTATTTCGTGATTCAGGTTTTGGGAGTTTCAACTCTCAACCCTTACCTTCTCCCGTAGTGACAGATCTCCTGCCACATGTCCTCTTTAATAAATGGCGCTGATCTCTTCAGGATTCCGAACTTCAAGAGTCTCAATTCTCAACTTTTAATTCCCCTCAAAGTATGCAGACTTATGCCACGTGTCCACTTGAATCAGACGATCGAGGCTTACTTCGGGTCTTTACCCGAATCCACAGATTCATGCCACATCCCCCTTAATCTGGTGGTTATGAATTACTTCGGGATGTTACCCGAAATCCAAATATTTACGTCATGTCTCTTCTGGTTCAAACGGTCTAGATTCACTTCGGGTCTTCAGAGTTCGACAGTCTCAATTTTCAACTGAAACCCCAGTGCGATTCACCCGAAGACACCGATCTATCGACACGTACCCCTCTTGGAAATCAATGGCCAGGATTTACTTCAGGTCTTTAGTGATTTTCAACTAAGAATGGATCAACGACCTTCTTCCCCCTTCTCAATCAACGATTGAGATTCCACTTCCGGACTCCAACGCTCTCACCCTCTACTTTCCTCTAGAGTATTTCGTACCCAGAGTGCTAGATCTGGTGCCACGCGTCCATGCTAAATTGATGACTTTCATCCACTTCGGGACTTCGACCTTCGAAAATATCAAACTTCAAATCCTCCTTGCTTCGTTTCCTTTGGAACGTTCTATCCGGAGTTTGTGATCTGATGACATGTGTCCTCCTTCAGATCGATGACTCCCAACTGCTTCGACTATTTGGGCTTCGACAATTTCAAACTCTGATCCATTGCATTCTCCCGGAGTGTTTTCACCCAAAGTTCACGATCGGTAGCCACATGCCCTCTTGATCTGACGATCCAGATTCTCTTCGGGTCTTCGGGTTGCTTTCACCCATGGACAACAGATCTCTACCACGTGTCCCTTTTGATCTAACAGTTGAGAGTCACTTCGACTCTCCGACTCTCCAGGCTTCAGGAGTTTCAACTCTCGACTGAAACTCTCGAAGTGATTTCTCCGGAGATACTGATCTGCTGACACTTGTCTCCTGGTGATCAATGGTTAGGATCTACTTCAGTTCTTCGAGGATTCTGCTCTCTCCTTGACCACAAGCTCAGGAGTTGTAGATCTTGTGCCACTTGTCCCTCTTAGCGATGAACACTCCCAATTCACTTTGGGACTTTGGCCAGTCAACCCTCCCGTGCACACAAACATTAAAAATCATGCACTTTACCTTAGATCGGACAACTAACGTCACTTTGCACTCAGATCCGATGGTTAGGATCTATTCCTTCCCAACGTTTCTCCTTTGCTTCCTTGGACGTTGATCTAACGGTCTAGGATTCTCCCCGCAATCGATCGGACAACTGTTGTCACTCCTCCCCCTGAGCTTTTGACTTCTTATGACTTGGAAGAATTTGGTAGATTTTCAAAGGCCTCAACCTTCATTCCTCCTATGAGTCTGACTATCTTGGGTCCCGTCTTCTCTCTTGAAAACGTTATCTCTTCTGAGCTTTTCGATTCTCTTAGACCGACGGTATCGAGGGACTCCGTTACTCCATGGATTTCCAAAAGCGCTCACAACCACCCATCTCGTAACTATTTAAGATCTAGCAATCATGATTTGACCGATACTTAGTTGTTCGTTGATCGACGGTTCACAACAATTGAGAGGTCCCAATGTGCATGCTCTTTATCAGAGAGATTAGCCTCCGTAATCTAGAAGTACTCGCCGAACCTGGTTGAACCAGAGTCATTGATCTTCCAGCCCGACGAGATCAATGACAATGGTGAATTGTGGGCCACGAACTAGCGCGTCCTGCTACTTTTGTCTTCACGCCCCGCAATTATTCCCCACCCTCGATCTCTATTCATAGATCGGTGGTTCACAGTGATTGCGGGGTCCCACCTCAGCAACTTGAGAAGTGCTCGCTTGACTCTAGTCTAATCCTAGTCGTTGATCTTCCATCCCCAACGAGATCAACGAAGTGGGTTCATTGTGGGTCATGAACTAGCAAGTCCACTAAATTCACCTTCGCACTCCACAATGATTCCCAACCGTTGATTAAATCGAGCGTCTGTTGTTTGATCGGTAAATCCAGTGAATATTTGAGTTGATCTGACGACCAGGATGGCCTCTCCTCCCGTTAAATGACTCACATCCATCTCCTCTATCAGATTTTTAAGTCATGGGTAGTTCTGGTAACTTGACTATCATCTACCTCCTAGATTTGACGGTCGGGACGGTTCCTGAGCATCCTCCGATCTAAGGCTCAAAGTTAACTTCGAGACTTCAGGACTTCAGAGATTTTACCTCCCTTACGACGAACTCGTTCAGTTCGCCGAACTCGCAAAGTATGAATAACTCCAGGGTTAACTCCCACGCTCTTTCCCATACCCAACGACACAATAGACCGTAGCTTCTTCCGAACATATTTCGACTGTTCGTCTTCCAAACAAGGGACCTTCCCTTTCGATACTTCATCCTCACTATTCTTCCTGAGCTTAGTTAGCTCTGAAAGGCTTAACAACTTTGCACTCTTTCTCTTGAACTTAACGCTTGGAAGAATCCTTCCACACACCCCTTACGCTCATTCTTAAACTCTATAACTTAAGTGGTTCTCGGTCTCTGCCTGCCTCGTAGAGAGCTTGTGCATACATGCACTATCTCTCCTGAGATTTAATAGACTCCCTCCTCCAAGGGACTTAGAACGACTAGGAGTGTCAACATGCGTACGTGAAATTGTGCCCAAGGTCGACGAACTCACAGTTTGTGGATCTAGCTTAGGCCACCACAGGGCGCAAACATTTATGAATACAAAACATGTCGAATCCATATTTTCTTAAATACACAATTTAAACGAGAATAAAGAGATACAGTATAACCATTAAGCAAACATACACATCCCTGGGTCCTTCATAATATATCCCTTTTCATTACATAATTACAGCTTAATTTCACAGGGTATGAGAATACTTATCTATTACAAGTTGCATCCAACCAACTGACCGTGGGTGTGTGCCTTTCCACCCAACCATAGGCTTAGAGGCATTCATTCTTAGCGCTTTGGCCACCCCTGTGCCAAGCCATGATATCACTGTGGAATTTATGCCATCTCTCAGAGAAACTCTCTCTGTCACAACGATCCTACGAGGTTTATCAGATGCTTCCTCAGCATCAAGCTCATGTTCGGGTCCTTCAGGCCATGTTCTCGACACTTCCTTTGGGTTTTCACATCTCCCTTACGATCTTGTGCTCTCGTCCCCGTATCTCCTCTCTTGCCGTGTCTCTGTATGTATCTTACCTTCCCTCCTTTGGAAGGTTTTTGACTTGACTTGTTCCTTCCGCCAGAAGGAAGCTCGGGTCTGCAGGTCTCTGTGGTACTTCGAGCTAACATCCTGCAGTTAGACCATGCTTCCATTCATGGGGGTGGTTGATAATTCAACCACTGGTCCTTTGTTCATTAACTGATTTCTTTCCCTTAGAGATATCATGGCTCGTACTTCAAGGCTTCACCCCCCAACAGTCGGTTATGGGCAACCTAACAATAATACATTTACATTTTCCACATGGCTTAGCATGGTAATCCTATCTTATGATTAATTACAAAATGGGGGAAACAAGGGTTTTACAATTCCCTCCCCCTTAAAGGAACACCGTCCTCGGTGGTCTTTCTCAAGAACATTCGTCATGCCTTTCTCATTCAGCTGTTTCAGAAATCTTGATCCTGCTTCCTCGGTCAGGTCCTTTTTCAGACCTTAAATCTTGGTCACCCTCTTTCAATAATTCTTGGACAACAAGCACATTAATCATAGTCTTATGTGAAAACATTGCATAAAATTTCTAGGAAAATTTCATAATCTTAGCATAATAATTATTTGCGCAGTTTGTGGATTTGTATCCACATGGTTGTTTTTTTGATCTAGGCTCATTGTTTTTCCTTGACATACCCATTGGGTGCATGATCCCCATCAATAGTTTACAAGAACTATCAAGGTTTCACATTACTTGCGGTCACTCACTCTCCAGGCCCAGGCTCAGGCATCCCCTTCACCGCTATACAGTCCCTCGGGTGATCCATCTTACCTTGCCAAGGTCTTCTCACATAGGAAGAACTACCCATTGTGTGCATGATCCCAATCAATAGTTTACAAAAAATATTAAGGTCTCCTCTTCCTTACGGTCACTCACCCTCCAGGCCCAGGCTCATGCATCCCCTTCTCAACTATATAGTCCCTTGGGTGATCCATCTTGCCTTGCCAAGGTTTTCTCACACAGGAAGAATTCCAGAGACTCTATCGAGTCTTACAGTTGAGGCGTCTCCCAGACTTTCTCTATCGAGGCATCCCTCTATTTTGTGTTACCTCAACACAACATATTCTAGGCGATCATGGTTTACCAAGGGGTTCTCACAACTCAGTAGTAGCCATTTTTCATGCTTTTACAACTTGACAACCTTCCGACTCAGCTAAAGTTAGGGATGAAGGTTACTCTCATTCTCCTGGCACATAAATAGTTAGGGACGAAGGTTACTCTCCTTCTCTCGACTCAATCATAGATAGGGACGAAGGTTACTCTCCTTCTCCCGAGTCAGTTTCTATTACATGCGATCGGATCATACTCTTTCTCACAGTTCTCCCTCGAACCTGAGAGCACAATTTCTTGTCTCCGCACTCTTCGCAGATCTTTCCCTTTCACTTGTATCAAAGGTATACACAAATTCATGAGACATCATAAATTTTTAAATTAAAATTTTTTCTTATAAATCTATGACCCACAAATATCCAAATTCCGCATTTTGTTTCCATATTTGTTTCGCACAGGAAACAGATTCATAATAATGGGAATTTCGTTCCCATAGCGGTTTGGCTCAGCAGACAATTGGTCTTCCTAATGGCTTACAACACTGCCATATTCAAGACTCCTTTGCTTCCTGTATGTTGAGAACCAAACCTCAATATAGCATGGAAAAACCTCAGGAAAAGTACTCAACGCCTTGAAACAGATATAATTTCAGATAATAAGCCTCTTCGAGGGGGCAACCTCCTTTTACCACACTTAAATGTTCAAGTACCAGATGATTCAAAATGAAAATGTCTCCTTGGTATATATAGGAGACTAGGAGGTATAATTACAACTAATGGCCTAAAGCCGACATAAATAAAATAACATTACTAATATAATATGCCCCAATTAAG
>ML800349.1:132706-154173 GCA_009831015.1 Picea engelmannii | reverse complement strand
CGCGTTGGCTGGGGCCGTGGATGTTTCCCCGTAGGGGTTTTACCACGTGAAAACATCGGTGTGTTGATCTTTGATCTGGTTATGTGAGTGGTTACTGAAGGTGTTCGTCCTCTGTTGGAATACCTGTGTTGTCGAACAAAGACCGTAAAACATTTTAGAAGGGATTCTTACCCAATCCCTTCATACCTTGTGCCACATAGGAATGAACATTTTTATATCTGTTTTCGCTATTACCACCCCCTCTGATATTATCCCATCAGTGGTGCTCCATGGGGACTTTTAAATTCCCTTCAACAATATTTCAACAAGGACCTTCTCATAGTCATCCTCTGATTGAGGTCGTTCATTACTGGCAATTGTCTTTCTCAACAGTTCCAATCTATTTCTTTCTACACATGACATACATCATAAACACATTAGTCGTCATGTAAATTAAAAATGCAAGTACCATAGAATTTAAATTAATAAAAAAATTTAAGACATGTCCTAGCATATCTGTATGCACTTCATCACATTATCCTTAATGTTTTCATGAGTGCAATACCGACAATTCTCAATTGTTTCTGCAGTAATACAATCCTCATCACTATGGTGTCAAAACATTTACTTTCATCAGCGTACTAGCTTTCTCATCCTAGAGAAAAACATAACACACAATAAGAAAATAATTGAGGGCTCTCCCCTTCTTCAAATTCTTTCTACATTTCCTGGGACTTTTCAGCCCAACTGAGTTATTTCTAAGGCCTCATTGTCTTTTCTCTTCTTTTGCAATTTACTCCCTGTTGGGATCTTCCTACTCTTTTCCTTGAGCCGCCTTGGTTAGGCCTCACCCTAACCTTTTTTTTGGAATACAACAACATGATTTAATAGCAAATGTTTTTTTTTTGTTCATAATGGATCATGAACCTGTGCATCCTGCACATTACCATTCGGTTATCAGAATGGTCAATATTCATTTATTCAGGACAAGAGAAAATGTTGCTTTATATTTCATTCATTAGGGAAACCATATGGTACCTGTAACTATACTCTTACATGATACATGTGCATCACTTGCACGTTTAATATCATTCATACCTAACTGGTATTAGTACCAGGCTTCATATTAGGAAGCCCCACAATACATTAAACCCATGCACTCAAGCATAATTAAACACAGATGAGTATTCATCATGCTAGCTTAATGCTCACACTTTTTCCATGTCATTCACACACATGGATATACCAGGCTTCTATATCCTTTTACCAAGGATATTCCAATCATCCTTATGATCATGTATACACATTCGTGTATAAGTAGGTGCATCTCTTGCACCTTTTTACCTCATGCATTCACTTGATAGTTTAATTTCATCATTAGTGTCCTTCAGTTTGAGATTTCAGTGGTTTACAGGACCAATCTCACAGTCATATCTCATATTGATGTTACCTTCTCTCAAGGCAATAACCAACTAGGGTCACTTTCCTCTTTATGCGACAATGACTAGCAAGAAAACCTTCTTGCCTTAGCGTCCATAGGGTTTTACCCATCTCACTTTTCTCTGGTCATGAGGAGTTATATACTCCGATTTTAATATAGAGCAGTGACTATAACCGCTAGGGATCCTACCTGATCCTATCATATTCCTTTAATCCCACAAAGGTATTAACCATTATATAATCTACCATCATCAATGTCTATAGTTCCAACTGCCCATGCTTAGAAGTAGTGTTACGAACACCAGGTCATCCATCCTTCAGGCTTCAGCTTCTCTTGACAGAACCCTGCCACCTTCAACTATACACATTCAATTCTTATTATAAATGTTAATTAGCATATCCCTACTCTGGTTAGAGTAGTTATCACTTTGACAAAGGGCGAAATAAATTCTTCTGCTGAAATTCAACAAGAATTCCCAAAATCACAGGTTCAATCTGTAGTCCTTCTCCTCAAGGAGTAAATGCAGATAACAATACCTTCTTACGCGACTCATACATGATCCCAAGCAATCCAAGTGTTGTAACCATGCCCTGATAACAATTTGTAACACACCCACAACGGTGCATACAAATTTTCACTTTTCTTAAAGGACAAATTCTCCATCCATGGTTTCTAATTTGGAAGGTCGGGGAACCAATCCGAACTCCTGGTCAAGGATCTTTGATTCTGGAGCCAAAAGAATCTTTGAGACCTTGATGGTCTCGTTTTGTAATTAGACGCAGACCCTTTCGACTTCCTAGTGCAGGTCTAAAGGTACCCGCGACCCTCCTCTTCGCGCCTGCGAAATCTCAGAGTCTGGGCGCTAGATCCTTTTCTAATAAGCCCCTTCCTTGATATGACCTTGGGCGATGGCCTTACATAACCATGCGATTTCGGGCGCGACCAAGGGTGGTTTGAAACCAAACTACTTTTTGCCCCACAATTCACCATGAGCCTCCACATGTCCTTTCTCCAAAACCATGGTCTGGATTACAGCCCGCCCTCAAAGTTTTAAAGTTTGCGCACCTTCAGTCCTCGCAATGCGAGGGGACCGTTGATCTCACGAACTTGACGATGCTTCTGAACTTGACGGCTTAGATCTATCCTTTCCAAATCTACGGATTAGATCTAGCCTTTCTAAATCAATAGTTGTGATTTATTTCTTGATTTAGTTTTCGAGAGTTTCAACTCTCAACCCTTATCTTCTCCCGTAGTGACAGATCTCCTACCACACATCCTCTTTAATCAACGACGTTGATCGCTTCGTGATTTCAGACTTCAGGAGTCTCAAGTCTCAACCTTTAATTCCCCTCGAAGTATGCAGATTTTTGTCACGTGTCCACTTGAATCAGAGGATCGAGGCTTACTTCAGTTATTTACCCGAAATCCTCAGATTCATGCCATGTCCCCCTTAATATGGTGGCTATGAATTACTTCAAGACTTTACCCAGAGTCCATATATTTACGCCACGTCTCTTATGGATCAGGGGGTCCAGATTCACTTCGGGTCTTCGGAGTTCGACAATCTCAATTCTCAATTGAAACCCTAGTGTGATTCACCCGAAGACACCGATGTATCGACACGTACTCCTCCTGGTGATTAACGACCAGGATCTACTTTAGGTCTTTAGCACTTTTTAACCAAGACTGGATCAATGGCCTTCAACCCCCTTCTCGAGCAACGGTTGAGATTCCACTTTGGGACTCCGATTCTCTCACCCTCTACTTTCCTCTGGAGTATTTTGTACCTGGAGCTCTAGATCTGGCACCACACATCCACCTTAAATCGACGCCTTTCGTCCGCTTCGGGACTTCGGCCTTCGGACATCTTGAACTTCAAATCCTTCTTGCCTTGTTTCCTTTGGAATGTTCTATCTAGATTTCGTGATCTGATGACATGTGTCCTCCTTCAGATCGATGACTTCCAACTGCTTTGACTGTTCGGGCTTCGACGATTTCAAACTCTTATCCATCGCTTTCTCCCAGAGTTCGCGATTGTTCACCACGTGCCCTCTGTATGTCTAGATTCTCTTCAGGTCTTTGGGTTGCTTTCACCCGAGGACAATGGATCTCTACCACGTGTCCCTTTCGATCTCATGGTTGAGAGTCATTTCGACTTTCAGGCTCTTTGGGATTTCGGAGTTTCAACTCTCGAGTGAAACTCTCGAAGTGATTTCTCCGGAGTTACTGATATGTTGACATGTGTCTCTTGGCGATCAATGGTCAGGATCTACTTCGGGTTTTCGGTGATTACGCTCTCTCCATGACCACAAGCTCTTGTTTAGGAGTTGTATATCTTGCGTCACTTGTCCCTCTTGGCGATGAACGGTCCCAATTCACTTCAAGACTTTGGCTAGTCAACCCTCCCGTGCACACAAACATTAAAACTCGTGCACTTTACCTTAGATCGGACAACTAACATCCCTTTGTGCTCAAATCCGACGGTTAGGATTTGTTCCTTCCCAAAGCTTCTCCTCTGCTTCCCTAGACATTGATCTAACGGTCCAGGATTCTCCCCGCAACTGATCTGACGGATGCTATCGCTCCTCCTCCTGATATTTTGACTTCTTTCAACTTGGAAGATTTTGGTAGATGTTCAAAGGCCTCAACCTTCATTCCTCCTGTGAGTCTGACTATCTTGGGTCCCGTCTTCACTCTTGAAAATGTTATCTCTTCTGAGCTTTTTGATTCTCTCAGAACGACGATACCGAGGGACTCTGTTACTCCACATATTCCCAAAAGGGATCACGACCACCCATATCGCAATTATTCAGGGTCTGGTGGTCATGATCCAATCTATACCGAGGTGTCCGTCAATTGACGGTTCACAGCAATTGCGGGGTCCAAATGTGCATGCTCTTTATGAGAGAGCTCAACCTCCGCAATTTGGAAGTACTCGCCCAACCTGGTCAAACTAGAGTCATTGATCTTACAACCCGACGAGATCAACGTCAATGGTGAATTGCAGGCCGCGAACTAGCGTGTCTTCTACTTTTGCCTTCGCACTTCACAATGATTCCCCACCCTCGATCTCTATTCATAGATTGACGGTTCACAGTGATTGTGGGGTCCCACCTTCGCAATCTAAGAAGTGCTCGCTCGACTCTAGTCTAATCCTAGTTGTTGATCTTCCACTCCCAACGAGATCAACGACATGGGTTGATTACGAATCGTGAACTAGTAGGTCCGCTAGATTCACCTTCGCACTCCACAATGATTCCCAACCGTTGATTAAATTGAGTGGCTGGTGTTTGATTCGGTAAATCCAATGAGTATTTGAGTCGATCTAATGACCGGGATGGCCTCTCCTCCCGTTAAATGGCTCGCATCCATCTCTGCTATCAGATTCTTAAGTCATGGGTAGTTTTGGTAACTTGACTATCGTCTACCTCCTAGATCCGACGGTTGGGATGGTTCCCAGGCATCCTCAGATCTAAGGCTCATAGTTATCTTCGGGACTTCAAGGATTTTACCTCCCTTATGACGAACTCGCTTAGTTCGTCGAACTCGCGAAGCCCGAATAACTCCAGGGTTAACTCCCACGCTCTTTCCTGTACCCAACGGTCACGACAGACCGTAGCTTCTTCTGAACATATTTCGTCCATTCGTCTTCCAAACAAGGGACCTTCCCTTTCGATACTTCATCCTCGCTATTCTTCCTGAGTTTCGTTAGATCTGAAAGGATTAAGATATTTTCACTCTTTCTCTTGAACTTAACGCTCGGAAAAATCCTTTCGCGCACCCCTTACACTCATTCTTCAACTCTAGAACTTAAGTGGTTCTAGATCTCTGCCTGCCTCGTAGAGAGCCTGTGCATACATGCACTATCTCTCCCGAGCTTTAACATAATCCCTCCTCTAAGGGACTCAGAACGACTAGGAGTGTCCACATGCGTACGTGAAATATTGCCCAAGGTCGATGAACTCATAGTTCGTGGATCTAGCTTAAGCCACCACAGGGCGCAAGCATTTACGAATACAAAACATGTCCAATCCATAATTTCTTAGATTCACAATTTAAACGAGAATAAAGAGATACAATATAAACATTAATCAAACATACACATCCTTGGGTCCTTCAAAGTATATCCCTTTTCATTACATAATTACAGCTTAATTTCACAAGGTATGATAATACTTATCTATTACAAGTTGCATCCAACCAACTGACTATGGGTGTGTGCCTTTCCACCCAACCATAGGATCAAAGTCATTCATTCTTATCACTCTGGCTACCCTCGTGCCAAGACATGATATCACTAGGGAATTTACGCCATCTCTCAGAGAAACTCTCTCTGTAGCAACGACTCTGCGAGGTTTATCAGATGCTTCCTCAGCATCAAGCTCGCGTTCGGGTCCTTCAGGCTGTGTTCTCAACACTTCCTTTGGGTTCACACAGATCCCTTATGAGCTTGTGCTCTCGTCCTCATATCTCCTCTCTTGCTGTGTCTCTGTATGTATCTCACCTTCCCTCCTCTGGAAGGTTTCCGACCTGTCCTGTTCCTTCTGTCGGAAGGAAGCTCGAGTCTGTAGGTCTCTGTGGTACTTCGAGCTGACATCCTGCAGTTAGACCATGCTTCCATTCATGGGGGTGGTTAAGAATTCAACCACTAGTCCTTTCTTCATTAACTGATTTCTTTCCTCTAGAGATATCATGGCTTGTACTTCAAGGCTTCACCCCCAACAATCAGTTATGGGTAGTTTAACAATAATACATTTACATTGTCCACATGCCTTAGCATGGTAATCCTATTTTATGATTAATTACAATTTGGGAGAAACAAGGGTGTTACAAAGGGATTTGGTTGAACATTGACAATTAGTGTTATCCATGAGGATCCAATACAGGCCCTGATCCATTCTATAAATGTTTCATTAGACCCAAGATTCTTAAGCACCACATAGAGGAAGGAGTGCTTGTTAAGCCCTAAATAGCAGCACATTACCCCTTAATTGGGGCATATTACATTAGTAATGTTATTTATTTATGTCTTCTTGGGTCCATTAGTTGTAATTGTACCTCCTAGTCTCCTATATATACCAAGGAGACCTTTTCATTCATAATCATCTTGTGTTTGGAAATTTATATGGTGTATAACGAAGTTGCCCCCTCTAAGAGACTTATTATCTGAAATTCTCTCTTTTTCAAAGCATTGAGTACTTATTCTAAGGTTTTTTTATGCTATTTTTATATTTGGTTCTTAACATTTGGTATCAGAGCTCAAGGTCTTGGGGTTTCTCTACTACATCTGAGACACCTCGTCATGTTCGCTATAACTTTTTTTCTATGAAGTTACATAAGGAACCCCTTGGAGGATATTTATTAGACGGATCAAGGAACGTGGCGTTCAAATTTCATCTTCTTATTTCTTATACTTTTAGAGGTATAGCCTATGTAAGATAGGGTTATGGAATCATCCTGAATTTAGTCATCGCGAAATTTTTGCTATAAATTTTTTTTTGTAACATTTCACACCTTGAAACCCAGAGGATATTCATAGAAATTATCAAGGTAGTTGTGATAAAAATTTCATCTTCTCGGTCATCCTACTTTTGTAGATACGCCATGTGCAAGATAGGGTATCTGACTAGTCATATTAACTAGTCTCAAATAGGTCTTTCGGGTAAAACAATGATATCTTCTTCAGTGAGTATCCAAATTAAGTGAGACAATTGCATTGGACAATGGACAATATGTAGTATTTTTGGTACAAGTTTTAGAATCAAATATAAGATATTGTGCTCTTGGCACGCTTTACAAGTACACTCTCCTGGAAGGGACAAAAATCAACAAGGTGTGGGGAAATTACCATAACTTCCACTTGACACATCCAATTTTGATTAGACCTATGGAATTACAGAGAATACGTATCAGAGAACTACAAAAATAATTTTTTAGACCTAGAAGGGCCGAAATTTTGGAGATATAGCAGAAGAAAGATCGTCTGACAGAACCACCTCGAAATCAAGGTTTAGAAGTGATACTTGGCCAACATGCCACCAAAAAAGGGAACTTCTACACCAAATAAGCCTCCATACAGTCCTGCTTGGACTCTTGATGAAGGTGAAGAAATGCGTAGGGACATAAATGATTTACAAAATAAGACAATAACAAAATATGAACTATAAGGGATGATGGATTCAACTGAAGCTAAGTTGGAGGCAATAATGGATACTAATATGGATGGTTTAAAAAGGGAGATCATGGGAGTATTGGAAAATTTTCTAATAGATAGGACACCTGGAAATGAAAATGTATCCCATGAAATTCACGATGAGGACACAAGGAAGATGAATCAAGACTTGAGAAACTCCAACTTTGGCTTGAAGACCAACCACTTTTCTAAGCTCGATATGAGGAAGTTTGATGGAAAGGATCCAATCACATGGATACTTCAGATGGAGCAATTCTTTGATCTACATGATGTGCCACATCCACAAAAGGTACACATTGTTTCTTTATATTTAGAACCTAATCAATTTATGTGGTATTGAAGGCTTTGTTCTCGCAAATCACTCGTCACTTAGACAATTTTTATGGAAGAAATGATAACACACTATGAGGATATAAGGAGCAATACCTTCTTTAGATAATTGATAAATCTCAAGCAAAAAGGTTTAGTTGCAGAGCACATTGAGAACTTCCAAAGATTGAATATAAAGGTAATGAATATTCCACATGAGCACATGATTGATGTATTCATAGGAACTTTAAAGGATTATATTCAACATGAGGTTCGCCTTTGGGAACCCAAATCATTGGAGAATGTGTTCAAGGTGGCAAGAAATGTTGAAAGTAAAAATATGGCTATGGCTACTAGAAGGACCACTCCTAACATCTATCAAGAGAATAATGTTTCTTCTTCTAAAACACCTCAACCTACAAGGTTGACACCTCAACAATTGGAGGAAAGAAAAGCAAAAGGTTTATGCTTTAATTGTGATAGCAAGTACAGTAAGAGACATAAGTGTGGTGAGAATAAATTATTCTACATAGATTGTGAAGAGGAAGAAGAAGAAGAAGAAGAAGAAGAAGAACCATCTCAAGATGAAAACATAGAAGAGATTTCTTCTGAAGAGTTCACTCCCACGATATCATGTAATGCATTGGCTGGAATTATCACTCCTCAAACCCTCAAGATCAGAGGATATATCAAAAAGAAAAAGGTAATAGTCCTAATTGATTCTGGTAGTACTCATAATTTCATTCAATATAAATTAGCCAAAGTTGTCAATTGCTTTATATATCCAACACCATAGTTTCAAGTAATGATTGTAGATGGATGAACTATCAATTTCTCAGGAAAATGCAATAAGATTAATATTACTATGGGGGAATATGTAATGAATAGTCCAATGATTGCTATACCCATGGGTGGTGTTGAAGTCATACTAGGAGTCCAATGGCTACAATCATTGGGACCATTGGCTTTTAATTTTCAATAACTTTTCATGAAATTTTCATTGGAAGGAAAAGAAATTGAGTTAAGGGGTATCACAGGGAAACCTAGTAAGGTGATAAGCTCTAATGGCATGAAAAAATTATTGAAAAAGGGGCATCAAGGTGTAATTGTACAACTATACTCACTAGATGTTCAAACATCTAAGCCATCTATTTCCCTATATCTCCAAGAGATCATTGATAATCATTCCAAAGTATTTGAAGATATTCCCGAAGGTCTTCCACCCACTCGAAATCATGATCATGCTATTCACCTAATTCTTGGGAGCGTTCCTCCTAACATTAGGCCTTACAGATACCCTTATGCCCAGAAGAGTGAAATTGAGCGTATGGTTGAAGAAATGTTAGAGGCTGGCATTATTAGACCTAGCTAAAGTTCTTACTCTGCACCGATGGTAATGGTACTCAAGAAAGAGGTCTCATGGTGTATGTGTCCAGATTATAGAGAGCTCAACAATATCACTATTAAAGATAAGTTTCCCATTCCCATCGTTGATTAATTGTTAGATGAACTACATGGAACAATCTATTTCACAAAGTTGGATCTTTGTTCAAGGTATCATCAGATTAGAATGAAGGAAGCAAATATCCCAAAAACAACATTCTGAACTCATGAAGGCCATTATGAATTTTTGATCATGCCTTTTGGCATTACGAATGCACCTTCCACATTCCAAGAGTTGATGAATTCCATTTTCAAGCCCTTCCTTCAAAAATTTGTGTTAGTATTTTTTGATTATATACTAATCTATAGCAAGTCTTGGGAGGATCATGTGCGACATGTTGACAAGGTGCTACAACTACTAAAGGAGCAACAACTATATGTCAAACCATCAAAATGTTTCTCTGGGGTGAAGGAGGTAGAGTATTTGGGTCATATTGTATATCATGAAGGTGTCAAGGTAGACCCTAACAATATTAAGGCCATGATGGACTGGCCAATTCCCAAAACATTGAAGAATCTTAAAGGATTTTTGGGTTTGACATGTTACTACCGCAAGTTTGTTCGAAACTATGGAAGAATAGCAACACCTTTAACGAAATTAACTAAGAAGGATGCATTTTCATGGACTCCAGAGGCAACTCAAGCTTTTGAACAACTTAAATAGGCGATGTGAAAAGCTCATGTCTTGACCACACCAGACTTCACAGAAACCTTTATTTTGGAATGCGATGCCTCGGGAAATGGCATTGGTGTTGTTCTAATGTAATAAGGAAGGCCCCTTGCTTTTGAAAGTTGACCACTCAAGGGAAAGGACTTACACAAACCCATTTATGAGAAGGAAATGATGGCAATACTACATGCATTGAAGAAATGGTGCCCTTACCTAATAGGTAGGCACTTCAAGGTCAAAACAAATCATGATAGTCTTAAATACTTCTTGGATCAAAGACTATCTTCAGAAGAACAACAAAAATGAGTGACCAAGATGTTGGGTTGTGATTTTGAAATCATCTATAAAAGAGGGAAGCAAAATGTTGTGGCAGATGCATTCTCAAGAAAGGATGAAGATGTTGAGGCCTTTCTCTGTGATATCTCGTTCATCCAACCCGATTGGATAATAGAAGTGAGGGATGCATGGAAGAATGACGAAAAATGTGTAGACTCTCATTCAAAGGTTGCAACATGATTCCATTGCATCATATACATTTACATGGAAAAATGATTCACTATGGTACAAAGATCGCTTATATTTATCTAAGAACTCCCAACTCAAACAAAATGTATTATTGGAATTGCACACCTCTCCGGTAGGAGGGCACTCATGATTTTTGAAAACCTACCATATGGTCAAGAAGGATTTTTTTTTGGGATAGCCTTAAAACTGATGTTCAAAGGTTTGTGCTAGAATTTTTGGTTTTCCAACAAAATAAGGTGGAAACAATTAAGACCCCAGGTCTTTTACAACCATTAGCCATTCCAAGTCAACGCTGGGAGGAGATTTCCATGGATTTCATCATAGGGTTACCGAAGTCTGCAGGAAAGAGTGTCATCATGGTGATTGTTGATAGACTGACCAAGTACACACACTTTTGTGCACTCTCTCATCCTTTCAATGCCAGTACAGTTGCCACCGCATACATGGAGATAATTCAAAATCTACATGGAAGCCCAAAGATTATTGTAAGTGACAAATATCCCATCTTCACTGGACATTTTTGGACATAATTATTTTCTTGTTTGGGTACTCAATTGGCTCATAGTTCATCTTATCATCCTCAATTTGATGGACAAACCGAGATAGTGAACAAATGTCTAGAAGGCTACCTTCGTTGCTTTGTCTCTGATAAACAAACATAATGGTTCAAATGGTTACCCTTGGTAGAATGGTGGTATAACACTTCCTTTCATACTGCAACAAAAATGACACCATTTATGGAACTCTATGGATACCATCCACCTTCCATCACTTCTTCTCTAAAAGAAAAATCTAAGGTTCAAGCAATGGAAGATCACATCGAGCATCAACAACAAGTTCTCCAATTCTTAAAGGACAACATGACCATGGCACAAAATCACATGAAACAACAAGCATATCAACATCGTAGTGAAAGAAGTTTTGAAGTAGGGGATTTGGTATTTTTAAGACTCCAACCATACAAACAAATGTCCCTCAAGCAAGCTAAGAAATATAATAAATTATCACCAAAGTACTATGGTATACAAATTGGAGTTGCCTGCATCTTCACGAGTACACCCAGTTTTCCATGTTTCATGCTTAAAGAAGGTTATAGGTGACAAGATCCCAATTCAAACTATATTTCTAGAACTTGACGAGGAAGGGAAAATCATATTGGAGCCTGAAGTTATCACTGACACAAGAATTTGCCAGCTGAGGAATAGATCCATTTCAGAGTATCTTATTAAGTGGAGGAAACTACCCGTTGAAGATTCCACTTGGGAAGATGTGTCTTTTATACAAAAACATCCATAATTACTCAAGTGTTGCAAACAACACTTGTCTGAAGGGGAGGGGCATGTTAATCCCTAAATAGTGAAACATTACCCTTTAATTGGGGCATGCTACATTAGTAATGTTATTTTATTTATGTCATCTTGGGTCCATTAGTTGTAATTGTACCCCCTAGTCTCCTATATATACCAAGGATACATTTTCATTTGGAATCATCTTGTATTTGGAAATTTATGTGGTGTATAAGGAGGTTGCCCCCTTGAAGATGCTTATTATCTAGAATTCTCTCTTTTTCAAGGCGTTGAGTGCTTATTCTAAGGTTTCTTTTATTCTATTTTGATATTTTGTTCTTAAGAGTGCCTTACCTTGTCAAAGGCGTTAGCCATGTCTGATTTCACTACCATTCCTTTTTCCTTATTTTCTCGGCTATTGTAAATGGATTCCTAAACAAGGACAATGTTTTCTACTACGTGCATGTTCGCTATGAATCCCCCTTGATTATCTAAGATGATATTTGGTAGCAGTGGCTTAATCCTATCTACAATGATTTTGGTAAGGATTTTGTAAGCTGAATTGCACAAGGAAATGGGCTAGAATCTGTTGAAGGAGGAGGGGTTCACTTCTTTTGGAATGAGGGCCAAAAAGGTTTGGTTGGTTGCTCCATCCACTTTTTTCTTCTTTAAAGAATAATTTAACATTATTTTAAGATCGAACTTAATTGTCGACCAAAAGACTCTGAAAAAATGAATGGAGAACCAATTTGGTCCCGGGGCTTCATCTTGCTCTAAGCTCCATACCGCTTGAATTATTTCTTCCTCTGATATTTCCCTGGATAAAAATTCATTTTCTACCTGAGTGAGGATGCAATTGATATTCTCTAGCATCTCTTGGATGCATGCGCCTACATCCTCTTCATCCTCTTTTGTATATATCTATTTATAATATTCAGTTGACGCATCCTTATCTGATCAAAATTTTCAAGAGATTGTCCTTATTTAGTTTGAATTTTTCTCACTGTATTTTTTTGCGTTTTGCTTGAGACTATTTATGAAGGAAGGCATTGTTCCTATCTCCTGACTTGAGCCGTAAGCTCCACGATTTGATTCTCCATTCTTCCTCTTCTTTCTGAAAGGCACTATGTATCTTTTGATAAGCCTCTCTTTCTTTTTGAAGGATAACATCTGTAATTTTAGTTTCTTCTATTATCTGTCGAATTGATTCCAACTCTAAAATTCGATTGTGTTTGTCCTGGGTAGGGGAGATAAAAGAGGATTTGGCCTAGTATTTGAGAACCTGCTTTACATTTCCGAGCTTAGATTCCCATACAAAATTATGGGAACCCAAAATGTATTGGTTCTAGGAAGCCTTGACAATGGACATAACTTCTTCTTGATGAAGCTAGAGCGGATAAA
Source organism: Picea engelmannii (assembly GCA_009831015.1). Taxonomy (NCBI): domain Eukaryota; kingdom Viridiplantae; phylum Streptophyta; class Pinopsida; order Pinales; family Pinaceae; genus Picea; species Picea engelmannii. The sequence continues at coordinate 140,926 of ML800349.1, read as the reverse complement.
AACGAAAGGGAACATGGCCAAAGTTTCGAGGAGGATCCAAAGAGAGAGTAACAGGTTTATGATCAAAGAGAGTAGAGGGAATGATTTGAGAGGAGATTAAAAGATGGGAAATAAAAAAATCACCATGTATTAAAAATTGATCTGGGCAGGTTCTAAGTGACCAGGCCCTGAACGCTTATTACTCCCAAGTGAATTGTCCTTTTAGTGGCTTGACATCCATTAGATCCCAATCTGAGAGGATATCCTCCATTCTTTCCCACATAGGATCACAAACAATGGTCCCCCCCCCCCCNATTTTTTTGAATTGTGCAAAATTGTGTTGAAATTGACAACCATAATATAGGATGAGAGGTCTATACTTTCTTTTACAAAAAATATTGAGTTCCAACAGCCTATCTTTTCCATGTATCTAACTGGCATATATACATTAATAATTGAAACTTTTGTTCAAGTTTCTTCACATCTCAAAACAAAGAGAATACAATTTTGTGAACAAAAAGTTACCTCAATGTCTATACATATGGTGTCCCAGAGACTCTGAATACCCCTCGAGGCACTGTTGGAGCTTATAGTTACGCCTTCGTTATGTTTCATAACATTTTCCCCTTCTTGGATGTAGCTAAACCATCCATCTTTGTTTCTTGGAGCAAAATTACAAAGGGTTTCTTTAATTTGATGAGATATCTAAGGGCCTCAACTTTGGATTTGCATCAAAAACCCCTACAATTCTAGGAGAGGATTTTCATTATTTAAAGAGGGAGGGGTTTCGCCCCTCTTTTGGGGGGGGGATTGAGGTTCTAGTCCCTTGCTATTACCTTTCTTTCCCATGTTTTTGAGTGAAGTTTCAATAGAGTGTTGTCTGCCCATAAGTTTTCCTTTTTTTGCATTTTCCTCGCGTGCATCACAACTTGATTTCTTGCCAGATTTCTTCTTGGTTTTCTCCATTGGAATTTAACCTTCCTCAAAGTTTTGTCGTGAATTCCCCCTGGTTACAATATTATCCTAAATGATTGGTTGATTTACTAAAATCGGGTCATCCCTATTGATATATTCTTCTTTGGTGTCCTCCTCCTCATCCCCGAGGTCTTGGGAAGATGGGGTGTGCGGGGAGTTGCTCTAGGAGGTGTGGGTGGGCTCACGAATATCTTCATCTCCTTTCTCATTTGAGACATTTCCCAGAGCTGCAAATTTGTTGATCAAAATTGTCTGAGGTTCTGGTTGGTTCCTGGGTCCCCTTTGTCGTCAGTGTTCTCTGGGATTTTGCGTTGGAGGGGCCTTTGGGTCAGAGGGGTGAGTAGGGTTTGATGAACCAACAATTTGTTTTTCATTCCTCCCATTGTTTGATTTTTTATTAACCAACTTCCAATATCCTTCTTGATCTTCAACTTCGACATTGTTCCCCTGAGTGATCTTGGGACAATTCCTCATGAAATGTCCATATTCATGAAAGGATTTGCATTTGAAAGGAATTTGTTCATAGCCTAGTTGTTGAAAATGTGTCCATCCATATAGAGCAAGGCTTAATGGCTTCCATAAGCCCTTTTTCTAGATCTACTTCAACACAAATGCTTGTTCAAGCAAACATTGTCCCCTTTGGTTCAAATTTATTAATATATTTTCCTAAAGAGTTCCCAATGCACTTTAGAACATCATCTCCCCAACAATGTAGAGGAAGATGTGGAAGGCAAACCCAAACAGGGACAACTGAGGGAATATCACTTTTTGGGTCAAAATTTGGGGTCCATTGGTTCAAATACATGCCTCTGGTACCACAAAAATATGGGCCACTCCTAAAACTTAAATCCTTGTCCTCTTTGAATTCAAAAGAGAAGGTGTAAAAACCATTACCATAAAAGAAATGGTTGATTTGACCTTTGATTAGAGGAAACCAGTTCCTTGCTAGACAAGAATCTATCTGGTGAGGGGAGGGCCATATCCCTGTGAACTGACCAATTATACCTTCACTGGCCAGAGCTAGAGCCTTACAACAAGCATAAACACGAGGAATGCTTATTTTTGGAATTTGATCCAATTGTTTGATGAAACATGTATGAGAGGGTCTGGTGGTGGGTTTGGCTAAAGACCCCACTAATTGCTTGAAAGCTTCAACATCGAGATCAATTTTCAGAGGATCCCTCCCTTGGCATGGTAGCATCTTGATGGCCTTTGACAACAACGTCGATCTAGGGATTCAAAGATCTAGGGTTCCCACAAAGTTGTGAAAGGTAGATTACTAATGTTTATTAATAAGTGAAATTGATTCAAGATATTAGACTTTGATGAAGAAGAGGAAGTTGGATTTACCAGAGGTTGAGTATCTCTTGCAACTTGACTTCTCAGATTCAAATCATTTCGAGGATCAGTTTGGTAAGAAGATGAACTTGGGGAAAAGTGGTTTTTTTAGGACCATTTTCATGTTATCTGAATTAAAGAAATAGAGTTGTAATATAATCCACATTTAAACAATTATGGTTGATTGAAGTTATAGAGGACCTAAATAATTGTATATTGAATAGTTGAATTAATACAATGAGATAGAGAGGGACACAACTCTTAGTTAGGTTGGATTTCTCGGTTAAAGGTCTCTAGGGTAAATCTTGTGTATAATATGTGAATGTACCATTACTATTCTTATGCTTTTACATTTTGTTAGTATTGATTTTCTTGCATAGAGTTATCAAACTTTTCATTTGGTATCAAAGTGAGGTTATAGCTTKAGGGGGATGCCTTTGTTGCTAGGTTTATCTCTTTTTGTGAAGATGGAGGGTTTCTTAGGTTTGTGATAAAACTACTCTTGAATGAAAGCTTTGCATAGTGAATCTTGTGTAACRAAAAATGACAAGCAATTCACAAAGAGAGATAGAGAATTTTAACAGTTAGAGATTCAAGTTATGGAAACTAAAGATGGCATATTTTCTTGTAGTTAGCAAATAGTGGGTTGTTGTGGAGCTAGGTACAAAACCTACTAGTATGTCAAAAGAATATTGGGAGAAGTTGRAAAGAAAGGCAAGAAGTGTCATTCGACTTTGCCTCTCAGATTCAGTGTTGTTGAATGCCTATGGAAAAGAAAACACAAAGAAGTCATGAGATAACTTAGAGAATTTTTATCAATCAAAGTCCCTAGTAAACAAGTTGTTTCTTTGAAAGAAGTTGTATTATCTTAGGATGGATGATGGTGACTCTTTAATGGAGAATCTAAATTCCTTTAATACTCTAGTTAGTCAACTTGTCTCTACTGATATTAGATGGAGGAGGTAGATAAGCGTATTACCTTGTTATACTCTTTGCCACACTCTCGGGATAATCCAGTTGTAGCAATTGGTAGTACTACTCAATCCACATTAAATTTTGAGATGTAGTTGCATCTTTGTTATAAGATGAAATGACAAGAAAATCCATGGAGGATGTGGCCAAGGATGCTTTATTTATAAAATGTCATCCCCAAGATAAAAAAAACAAGTCTTCGGGGGTCAGATCTAAATCTATAGGTAGCTCTAAATCTCTAAGACAATTTATTAGGAAGTGGTGGAAATGTGGTAAAGTTAGGAATTATAAGAAAGATTGTAGATCTAAGAATGTTGATAAAAGTAAGGGATCTGATTATTCCCCTTTCATAGATTCAAAAACCTCCATGGAAGAAATAGATTATGTTTACTTGGGATCTATAAGTACACATTCAGATCATGATGTATGATTGATTGACTCGAGTGCTTTGTTTCAGATACTCTTAACAATGACTAGTTTTGTGAATATGAAAAGTATAATAAGGGTGATGTTTTCTTAAAAGATGACTTGATAGCCAAAATGATAGGATGTGGAAGGGTCAAGTTGCTACTCAAAGATGAAAGGATGAAAAGTATCCCTAGGGTTTTACACATTCCAGATCTGCCAAGAACCCTGATATCTATAAGTAAGATGAGTGATGTAGGCGTGCACTCTATATTTGAAAAGGAAAATTGCAAGATGGTTTGAGGACCAATGGACTTGTTGATGAGGGTAGTTTAGATTAAAGCTCTGTACAAGTTGTTAAGAAGCATTATTAATGATGGGTGCATTAGTTCTGTTATTCTCAAGGGTAGGATTGAAGAAGATAGAACCCCTACTATTCCTAGAGAGAAGACAATGCTATGGAATCAAACACTAGGATATATTGGAGAGAAGATCCTTCGAGCATTACATGGTAAAGGCATGGTTGAAGTTATGTCTGATTGCTCATCAAATTTTAATTTATTTGCACATTATGTTAAACAAAATCATGTAAGTTTCCCATATGGTTGTAAAATAGCAAAATGAAATTTGAAGTTGATACGCAATGATGTGTTTGGACCTGTGCCTATTCCATCACAAGGTAAATTTGTATATTATGTTTCATTCATAAATGATTTCTTGAGGAACACATGGATCTATTATCGCCAAAAGAAATATGAGATTTTTGATAAATTTAAATAATTTAAAGCTTTTGTAGAGAACCATACATAGAAGAAAATAAAGGTATTGAGGATAGATAATGGTGGAGAGATTTGTAGCAACGAGTTCAAAGAATTTTGTAAGAAGTGTGGAATAGACTACATACACGCCTTGATGAAATGGAGTTGGAGAAAAAATCAACATGATGTTGATCGAAAATGAAAGAAGTATGCTTAGTGGTGCAAGGTCATCACTTGAATTCTAGGTAAAACCAGTGGATACTATATGTTACTTGGTAAAAACGATTAGCTACATCATCCCTGGTTGAAAGAACTCTACATGGGGCACGAAATGGAAAAATTACCCTCTCTTCAACATCTAAGAGTTTTTGGTTGTGATGCTTATGTGCATGTTCCAAGACAAAAAGTGAATAAGTTAGATAATAAAGATGAAAAATACATATTTATTGGTTATAAAGATCATATAAAAGGTTATAAACTTTGGAACTCAATATAAAAAAAAAGAAGACTATTTATAGTTGGGATGTAGCATTGAGAGAGGTTAAAACTATTCTCAAACATTTATTCTAACCAAGGGAAGAAGAACCATAGACAATAGAGTTTGAGTTGGAGGCTTAAGAATCTAATTTAATAGAGGAAAATGAACTAGAGGAGGAAGAATGTTATACTCCAACCTTGAGGCAATCAGTTCAAGAGAAAAGGAAACCATAAAGGTATAAACCACTTGTTTTTCATTCTAATTTTGTTCTATCTGTTACTAATGATGATCCTATAATTGTTAGGGAGGCAATGGATTCAAAGGATAGTAAACCTTGGAACAAGACCATGGTTGAAGAACTTGATGATTGGATAAAAATGAATCTTAAGGTCTAATTGAGTTGCCATCTAGAAAAAAACTATTGGTAGCAAATGGGTGTTTAAGAAGAAGTTGATTTTCGAAAATAAAATAGATAAGTACAAAGCTCACTTGGTAGCAAAGGGATATTCCCACGTGGAGGGAATTAATTTTTGTGAGATTTTTTCTCATGTCACTCAATTAACTTTTATTAGATTTATTTTGTATATCGAGAGCATTTTTTTTTTTTATCTTGAAGTAGAGTAGATGGGTGTGAGTACAACAATCCTACATGAGGATCTTGAAGAAGGAACCTGCATGAAACGACAAGAAGGTTTTACAGTGAAGGGAACAGAGGAGTTAGTTTGCAAGCTGAAGAAATCCTTGTATGGATTAAAACAATCTCCAAGAATGTGATATCAAAAGTTTGATACTTATATATTGGGATTTGGTTTCTCAAAAAACAAAGTTGATCTTTGAGTGTATTCCAAGTTGGTTGGTGATTATTTTATTGAAGCCATCTTGTAGGTCGATGGCATGCTGCTAATTGGAAACAAGGAAATCATCAAGGATGTCAAAGCTTAGTTGTATTTTGAATTTAATATGAAAGATCTTGGTGTTGTAAATTTTTATTTTGGGCAATGAAATTAAAAAGATTGGACAAACATGAAACTCTGGTTGAATCAGAGAAAATATGCCAAGGCAATATTGCAAAGGTTTAATATGCAAGAATTTAGTCCGACAAAAGTCTCGATTCCTCTAGGTGTAAAGTTATATGTAGATTAGTGTCCCAAGACACAAGAAGAGGTAGAGGACATGTCACGTGTTTCTTATGTAAGTGTTGTTGGAAGTCTGATGTATGTTATGGTTTGTACTAGACTAGACATTACCCATGTAGTGGGTCTTTTGAGCATGCATATGTCGAAGCTAAGGAAGAAAATTTGACGGTTGTAAAGAGGATCTTCTAATATCTGCATGTCTCTTTAGATTATGTAATATGATACCAAAGAAGGTGATCTAGGATGATCTCCACACAAGGATTCAATACTTTGCACACCATGGAGAAGATCATTAAAATGATTGATGATAAGCGACAAAGTTTAAAAGAGAGATTAATGCCCCATTTAAAATTGTAAAAAAGATTAATACTTTAAATGATTGTGAGAAGCTCATGTATTATTCATTCACAAATAATTAATACTTGAAGTGAGTGGAATTACTTAAGTGTTTTTCATTTAATTTGTAAAAAGGAGAAATTAGTGTGAGAATCCACCTCACAAATTAATTTCCTAGTTTAAGGGAAAATTAGTTTTGTGTGAGAATCCACCTCACAAATTAGTTTCATAGTTTTAAGAGAAAGTTGGGAGTCTCATGAGTTGGTTTGGGTAACCACAAACCAACTTTTAGACTGGAAGCTAGCCCTTCCAATCCAGAGAGGGCTCCCTGTTACTAGTTTTTCAATTAATACAATGGCTAGATCTTGAAATGAGGATGGGATTTTAATATGTTTGGTAAGATTTAGGAGAAAAAGACCATTGGGCAATGGAGTCTAGTTGACTGAAAATCAATCAAAGTACAGAGATGGTGGTTGTATGATTACACATTGACAAAGGCAAGGTAGATAGCATGTCTTAGACACTTGGATCATCGTTGTAGCTGGAAGTAGAATGGAGAAAACAATCAATCGTTGTAGCTGGAAGTAGAATGGAGAAAACAATCCATTACGGTAGGGCACCTAACAAAGGGTGAATCCTAAAGTAACTTTAGAAGGAGATGGTAGAAATACTTGAACATGTGCAACAGAGCATGACACCATGAAATCTGAAACAGTTAACTTATTCAAATACTTTGAAGACATACATTTGAATGAAAACAAAGAAAGAGACACAACCACACATAGGAAAACACAGACTAAACCATACCGTCACATGAATCTTTGTATAAATGACCATGTACTTCTGATTTCTTTGGTAAACTCTAATTAATATAAAAAAAATACAGTACACAGAGCATAAAATTCTTTTCTCTCCACAGTCGAACCCCCTTTCTATTACAATAGCTGGAATTTAAAGGAAAATTACAAGGCCTTTTCCAAAGTGTAAATGTTTTTCTCACAAATAAAAATAAAACAAAATACGTCATCCAACTCATAACGAAATGCTAGGAAATTAAATCATAAACTAAAAATAAACCAAAATCTAGAATTGGTTGTAAAATATTTGAAGGTTGGAGTGAAATCCTTAGTTGTTGCCTTGAAATATGGATTTGTATATTGTTGTTGATTTTGTGCATGAAAATCTGTGATATGGAGCTGATTTTGTGCCATCTGGAAACACTGCTAAGATCCTTGAAATATTGGAGCCACTTGTCTTTTTTAGATGCCTCTGACTGTTGAGTTTGGATGCACTGAAATTACTGGATTTGTTACTTAATCTGTTGGTCCTGTTGACCGCCCATTTAGCAACAGTGGTCAACTCACGTGCCGTGAAGATGCATCACCAGATGCAGATTTGATGAAGACAGTTTTGGTTCTACTTGGGTATCTGATACCCCAACACAAAAATTTGTAATCGAAATTTCTGCACCCCTGCGTGGGTTAATAATGTAATAAGTCTGCATGGATCATAGTTAGGTCAGGCACCTTGGGTGTTTCCATTGGGGGAGTTCCTTTCACCGAGGGTTTTTTATCCTCAGGTTGTCAACCGGGCTTTAGGGCCTGGCCGGTTTCCCTTGAGTTTTTCCCTCCTCACATGCAATAATTTCCTCCAAAGTGGGGAAAGGCGCTCTAATGGTCTCATTTTTTGGTAGCCTTTGTTTAGGAATATTGTAAATGACCATGCCAGACAGTGTAGAAAGTTTCGTGGAATTTCGTCGAGTCTAGATAGGTTTTTTTTAATTAATTAAATTTTTAATAATTTAATTAATTAATTAATTTTTGAGCTTATATTGTAAAAACTG
>ML800349.1:79349-99763 GCA_009831015.1 Picea engelmannii | reverse complement strand
TATTGAAGTGTCAATTTTTCCATCTTCTCATTGGTCAGTAACGAGTGGTTGGGAATGGGAAAAATATCTAGCTCAAGTAGAAAAGGATGATTTGAAAGAGAATATTTCAAATGCTAGGTTTTTTTCATTGTCTTTGGATGAAGTTGCAACAATTGATAACACTTTATGGATCTGCATGAGCATTTATATGGTTAATGATCATGTTAGGCATTCATATTTACTTGGGATTCATAAAATGAGGGAGAATTATACAACTCAAAATATTTATGAACTTGTCATCAAGACTTTGAAGGAAATTGGTGGTATGTATCATTTAGTGATTGCGAAAAAGTTGGTATGTGTCGGAGCAGATGAAGCAACATTCATGCAAGGGCAAAGGAATGGCCTTTGTGTCAAACTACAACTATCAGCTTCACCATTTATGATTAGTATTTATTGTATGGCTCATAGAATGAAACTTGCATTTAAAATAGTAAGCAAGTTTCCACTGGTTTCAAAAGTTGAAGATCTTGTACGTGAAACTCATGCATACTTTTTTCGTAGTCCCAAGCAATTTAAAGAGTTTTAAAAATTTGTTGAGGGTGTTACAGATGGAAAAAAGCTACTAAAAGATGTTGATACAAGATGGATCTCATTGAATGGACAAGCTCAAAGACTATTTAGTGAGTACCAATCCTTATTAGGGGTGATGTATGAACATCACTTTAGTGTAGACAAAGCTCAAGATATTCTCTTTCGATTAACTGATATAGAGACATTATTAACATTGGCTGCAATTATTCCTATGCTTTATGAAATGAATGTCCCTATGAAAATGTCTCAGAGCTGCACAATCTATATTGCAGAATACATACATACCTCCCAACACCCAATAGACTCATTTCCTCTCTCATACCTCCTCGCAGGCAAGCCACCCCCACCTTGGGGTGAAGTGGTCGTAGTGGGAAAGCCTCCACAGTCCCCCCCACCCCTCCTGGCCAACCAGGACGGGTATGATCGCTCGGTTCCAGTCTCACTGCGATAACTTCTCAATGATTGGGAAGAAGAGGTCTCAGGCTCCCTCCTGGCATCCCGTCGCACCTCCAGGCACCGTCGGAACTAATGGGTGGTTAAGAAAATTCTCTCTCGCACCCTCCTCAGCCTCCCAGGTGTCTTCGTTCCGAGCCTCCCCAGCTCGCCTCACTCACCCCGCTCCCCCACTGCTCGTCCTCTCCCCTCTACTCCTCCCTCCCCCGAAACCCGTCTTCCCCCCTTTGTGACATGCCCTAGCACATCGGTACCTCAGGAGGCTCCCAACAATTCAGTTGCGGCCACTTCTCTAGGCAAGCATAGTTCGTTGATGGCTCCCTTCATCAAAAGCGCAGGCCTCTCGGTTAAGGATCCAAGTTCAGACAACTCTAGTGACAACGACAAAGATTTCGGTGGATGCCTAGTTAATGAAGAAATTCCTCATGATCCCCCCTCCCCATCATGACCGACAAAAACTCTTGATGCTCAGGCCTCTATTTTTTCAGGTTTTTATTTAGAATTTGCAAGTCTTTATGGTCTTAAGTTAGTAGGCAAACAAATAATTATCTATAAGTTTTTGTAAGCCTGGTTTCCCATCAAGGGCAGGTAGAATATTCAAGTCTCTTCCTCGCCTAGTTTCCCATCAAGGGCAAGTAGAATATTCAAGTCTCTTCCTCGCCTGGTTTCCCACTAAAAGCATGCCCAATTTTTTTCCATTCTCAAAGACAATCACTGTGTTTTTTTTACTGTATCTATATTGTATTTTTAATAGATTAGTACCTGAACTTACAAAAAAAACAAGTATCATTCACCTCAAGGAATGGACATGTCTATATAACCAAATGAATTGCAATCCTTATAATAATAAACTACAATTTAATGTTTTTCATTAAACTACAATTTAATGTTTATGATTTAAAGGAGAATACTTTTTTTTTATGTTTACAAATTTGTTATGTTTAAATGTTTTATTTTCATTTTATATAAGCATTTTGTTATTTGAGAGATTTTCATTTTATATAAGCATTTTGTTATTTGAGAGGGTGAATGTAACTTACAACACTAATATGTGATTAAAGGTGAAGGGGAAAGTAAAGAAGAATCACCAACCAAAAAAAAGGCAAAAGCAAGGTGAGTATGAAAAATTAAGAGAAAAAATCAAAATAAAGTTAAAGGCAAGGTGAGTGTCAAAAATTAAGGGAAAATATCAAAATAAAGTTAAATGTTTAAGATGGATGAAATTAACTTAATGTAATAAAAAACAAAAGATGGAAGAGTAAGTTGAGTGGGAAGTGAAATAAACATTGATCACATAAGTGAGTAATCATTTGAATGATTAGACAAGTATTTATATGTAAGTGAGTAATCATTTGAATGATTATACAAGTATTTATATGGTAATGAAGCCATTCCATTTTATTATTGTTTAATTTGATAACTTCCAATGTATGTGTTATTATGTTTTTATAATTTCATTATACACACTCTATCATTCGAATAATTATTTTAAAATCTTGTTACAAGTATTTATTGATGAATGGGATGAATGGAAGTCAGACCATTTTTTTTTAGTGAGTTGAGATTCTATATTACTAAGTAAAATATTGTATAAAAAAGGTTAAGGGGTGGCCCCTGATCTGCCAAAAAGTAAACAAGATCAGGGGTTCCCAAGCTGCACTATCTACATTAATGGTAGGATGGTTGGGTCGCCACTTAGAGAAACCGACCCAGTCTCCATAAGTTCGTTTAAAGAAGAAAAAAGAACTATACCATTTGAAATACATAAAAGCGAGAGCATATAACATGAACTGGTCCTATACCGATAAGCAAATGAACTTGAGTTAGTGTTGCGCTAGTCCACATAGATTGGGTGGTTTTCATCTCCTGCCTTCCTTACCTCATTTCCCTTTTTCTTCTCCACCGTGTGCGTCCTTCTGATGTTGGCTGGTGTTCCGTGTCGGTCTGCTAGAGTGATGTCCATGTGATGGACATAGCGAAGGTAGAGTTGGAATTGGCCAGCCAGTCGGTCTATTTTTTCTCCTTGGTTCCTCTGGTTCTCTGCTATGCCTCTTACGCTGGCCTCCAGGTCACTGAGGCGGCCTAGGATTTCTATGATTTCCTTCTTGCGGACTCGGTTTTCCACCCTGCTGGTCTCGTTATTTTCTGCTCTCAACTTGCATATTAGCATTTTTGTACGCCAGGATTCCTCCACTATTTTGTGGTAGAGGGTTTTCCTGGCCTGTGTAGCCCTTGTGTCCCTTAACCCATCTGCTTCTTGGATGAGTTCCCCCCAAGCTTTACCCTGGCGCTTGGTGTTGACTTCCTGCTCCCATCTGTCGATGATTGTTTTACCCTTTGTATCTACCTTCTCGAGGAAGGTGCCTTTGGCCTCTCTAGCCGCTTGTTCCATCCTAGTGATCTTCCAAGCGCTTATTAGGAGTTCCTCCCCCTGGGGTCCCCTCTTACTCTGGGTGTTCTTTGTTCTTACTATATTTTCTTGTAAGCTATGGCTTCTTTAGTGCTTTCTTTCTCTGCTACTACTCTCCCCTTCCTGGTCTCTGGACTTACTGCTAGTTGGTCCATCGCTATCCCTGATGCTTCTTCTTTCATAGAGTTTCCCCGGGGGTGGTCTTCTCCAGGTAATCATTTGTCTCCTGTAAAGGCGTATATTTCGGTCCTTTATCTTTGTTTTTTAGTGTGTGCGCTTGGGAGCTCTGTCGTCGCTCCAACGCCAATCTTTTTCCTTACACGTTGTCCTCCAATCATTTCCTCCCTCGGGATCTGGGTGTAGATGAGGTGTACCCATGCCTATTGTCAGCCTATCCCTTTGGTCTTCATCCTTTACCAGTTGTGGCTTACCCTTTCCATTCTCCCACGGCCAACCCCTGTACTTCCTTCTATTGACACCTTGGTATTGTACCCCTTCTTGTGGTGTGACTGTGATCTGCATTGTAACTTGTGTTTAAAAGGTGACCTGATAGATTTGGCCTCGATCCTACTTGCCCTTCATTTAATTCTGTGTCTCTAGCCTCGATGTGGTCACCCGTACTTCGACTGTCGTCGTAGTCCTTTGTCGCTAGATGGGTATAGTCTATCTGAAACTGGCCACTTGGGATGCTAATCCATGTGGCATCCAATTTTGATCCTTCCCTATCGGCCCCTTTCATTAGCAATTATATCCGCCGGTCCATTTGCTGACCTGCGGACCCAGAATAACTCCATTGTGATCCCTTTCTGTAGATGCTCATGAATCTTCTGCAGATAGTATGCCAAGCGATAGTGCCTTTTTATTTTTCCCACTTTGGTGTCGTTTTTGAGTTTCCTTATTGTGTTTATGACTAGCATGGGGTCGCCTTCCACTATTACATTTTCCATTCCTTCCCTGTGTAGTATCTCCAAACCTGTCTCCAATGCTCCAAATTCCACAACATTGTTTATCGAATTCCCTAAACTTCCTGTGTACAGTCGGATAATTCTTCCTTTATTGTCCTTGATTACTCCCCCCATACCAGTCCGTCCTGGGTTTCCCTTCGACGCTTTGTCGAAATTTAGCTTGAGGGAGCCCTCTGGTGGTGGTTTCCAGTTGTGCTCGCCTAAACTTAGTTGCGACATCCGTCTCACCTGATTGGGGTTGTGTCTTCCTTTCACTTGGAAAGCCTCTAGAATTATGAGATCTCGATTAGTGATTTGCGCTCCTCCTGTTCGAAGGTTGCGGCTCTGTACCGTTTCCTTATCATGGCTATTACTGTTTCCTTGATCTTTCCAACCGTCCAACTTTGGTTCGTGAAGATGCGTCGGTTCCTTTCCTTCCAAATTGCCCAAATGATCATGCTGGGGGTGAGGGTCCAACAAAGATTCACCTCTTCGTTGTCGCTATAGTTTTCCTCCCAGGTATTTATAGTTGCGGAAATGTTTCCTCTAACCCTATTAGACTGACAAAAAATGCTTGTCTCCCAGTCCCATAACTCTGCTATGTAAGGACATTCATCCAAGAGATAGTTCGTTGTTTCCTCCTTTTCTTCACATAGGTGGCATGTTGAAGGGCCTATGAAACCTCTCTTCTTTAGGTTCTCCCAAGTTAGGATTCGACTGTGTAGTATTAGCCACTGGAATATTTTTATTTTTGGCCATTGGGGGCTATTCCAGAGCTTGTCCCAATGATATGTCGCAACTTCTTGATTCTGGTTTGTTATGTAGTGGCGTACTTCTTTAAGATTGAAATCACCTCCATCTTTGTGCCCCCATCTTAGCTGGCCATTTCCTTCCGTGACTGCAATTTTCCTTCTCCCAAATTCCTCTTCCACTTCTTTAACTGTTGTTGTGGTCTGGTCTCGAGTATGTGGGGTGAGAGTGTTCGATATTCTCCATTTGTTGCGCTCTACTTCTTGTTTCCAGTAATGGTAAACTCAGGTTTTGCCTTGCGCCATCATCTCCTGTTGGAGTTCCTCCCGACCAAGTTGTTCCATTTTGGGTTCCTGTTGCCAAGCGTCCTCTTAAAGTCTAGTGGTTCTGCCATTCCTTATTTCCCAAACGATGTGTGTCTGGATCCAGGTCTTGTTGTGCCATGCTAAGTTCCAGATGGTTGAACCCTCCTTGGTGCCTCTAAAGCAGATTCTGTCCTAGTTACTAATATCTGGGGCATACTTTTCCTTCCACAGGTTAACCCATGGCGTGGTCGTTTCTTTGACCCATCTCCACCAGAGATTCACCCCATAGGCGTCGTTGGTTACTTGTGGGTCGTGTAGCCCAAGGCCTCCCTTGCTCTTTGGCTTACACACCTTCTCCCAAGCCACTAGTGCCCATTTTTTCCTTGTTTCCGCTCCGCGCCACAATAATTCCCTTTGTATGGTTCTTATTTTTTGTAAAATTCCCTTGGGGGCTAGGAAGACTGACATCATAAACGTTTGGATAGCTTGTAGAACCAACTTGGTTAGGATGAGTCTTCCTTCCAAGTTGAGGGATCTGTAAGTCCAATTGTTTACCTAGTCTTAAAGCTTGTTGACTATTTCTTCCCACGTTGACATCTTGTAGGCTTTGTTTGTCAGGGGGATGCGTAAGTACTTGGCTGGGAGGGTTTTGCGTTCAAAACCCAAGATGTTGGATAAATTCCTTTGGATAGTTGGGTTGGTGTTAAAGAAGAAGATCATTGATTTGGACTAGTTTATCTCAGCCCCCGAGGCTTCCCCAAACTCATCTAAGAATCGTTTGTAGGCTTCCGCTTCCTTGACCGTGAGCATGCCATGAAGTAAGGTATCATCCACGAATTGTTGGTGTGTGGAAGTTGGACAATTCTCATAAGGTTTGATTCCTTTTATTTCCCTTGTTGTGGTTGCGCTTTTTATGCTTCGATCGAGTCCTTCCATCATTAAGATGAATAAGAAGGGGGACATCGAGTCTCCCTATCTGATGCCTCTCGTGGGCTAATAGGGTTTGGCAGGGGCTCCGTTTACTAGTAGAGAGAAGCTTGTTGTGGATACTAGGTTGGTTATCCATCATATCTAGTGTTGGGTGAAGCCGAAGGATTCCAGGGTTCTGACCATATAGTGCCAGTTGATTTTGTCGTAGGCTTTCGCTAGGTCCAATTGTATTATCATCACCCCTCTTTTATGAAGCTTCAGGGTGTGGATCAGTTCACGGGCTTGGATAATATTGTCCATTATTTTCCTTCCTTCTACGAACCTTGCTTGCTCTTGCGACACCAATGTGGGTAGTAGTGGTTTCAGTCTGTTGGCTATAACCTTGGAAATTATCTTATACACCACATTGCACAACACTATTGATCTGTAACGATCGAGAGTTTTGGCTTCATTTTCTTTGGGGATGAGTGTTATCAAAGTAGCATTTAGTGCTTTTAGGATGGAGGCTGACCTTCTAGAGTCTTCTACTACCGTGTAGACATCCTATTTGATGACTTCCCAATAAGCTTTGAAAAAATCCGTTGTGAACCCATCTGGGCCTGGAGCTTTTCCATTGGGCATTTCCTGGAGTGCTTGGTCTATTTCTTCCTCCGCAATGGGTTTAATCAAGTTTTTGTTTTGTTCTTCTGTTACCAGGTGAGGGATGTACTGGGTCACCTTTTGTATGGCCTCCGTTCTATCCAGATTGGGTTCCTGGGCGATCCCATGGAAGTGGTTTACCAGCATTGTTTCAATGTCCTTGTCGGACTCTCTTTCTAGTCCATTCGGGTCCCTTATCTTCAAGATTTTGTTATGGGCTCTTCTGGCCATGGTTGTTCTATGAAAGAACTTGGTGTTCCTTTCCCCTTCCTTTAGCCATCTGATCCAGGACTTTTGTCTCCAGAGAGTTTATTCCTGTTGGCACCTTTCATCCCATTCCTGGGTCATCTGGATCTCCTCTTTTTTCCTGTCCTCATTGTAGCCCTCCAAAATGCAGGTTTTATGGAGTTCTTTTATTTTTTCTTCTATGTTTTTCTTCGCTTGGATTGTATTCCCAAAGGTGTCCTTGTTCCACTCCTTGATCCTATATTTGATATATTTTAGTTTCTTGTAGAGTTTGAGCATCCTTGTCCCTTGCTCTGGTTTCTCTTCACTCCACCATTGCTTGATATTTTCCTTGAAAGTCGGGTGTTCCAACCAAAATTTCTCGAATATGAAGGGTCTGTTCTTAGGTGTGGTCTGGAAGCCTGCTTCTAGTTGCATTGGCCAATGATCATATCCCCCCCATGGAAGGATGTTGCAGTCTAAGGTTAGCCCTTGCATAATGACTGAATCTGACACTAGGAATCTGTCGAGTCTAGTTGCTACCTGATGTTGGCTCATTCGCTTATTATTCCAGGTGAAATGACCATTTTTGGTTTTCATATCTACCATTTCTGTTGTGTCTATGAATTTTGAGAATTCCTCTGCATCTCTATCCAATATTCTTGTCCATCCTTTTTTCTCCGCGAGTGACGTGATGATGTTGAAATCCCCATCTATGATCCAATGGAGGTTGTTGGCTCGATTTTTGAGGATTGCTAGATCACATAGCATTCCCCTCCTATCTTCTGGCGCCTGGGGTCGATACACATTAGTGCATAAAATCTCCTCTGTGTTCCCAATGATTTTCATGCGGACCATAATGGTATGCCTTGTCGCTTCCACTGCTATTAGGCTTAGTACTTGTAGGTTCCACAAGGTGAGGATGCCTCCTGCCATTTGGTGGCCTCCAATGGCCACCATCTTGTACTTGCGCCATTGTTGTTGATTAATTGTGTCCATTTTTTCTGTATTACATTTGGTCTCTTGGATAAAACAGAGATCCAGTTGTTCCTGTTTTAATCTATTCCTAAGGATTCATTGTTTTCTTGGGCTGTTTAGGCCTCTTATATTCCATGTTATAACCTTCATTTTAAACATGCGAGGGGGAGTTGGGGAAGAGTTTTTTTATCTTACCCGAGTTTATCAGTAGCACTCCAAGCTCCTGCAGGGCTACATTGTTGGATTTCCTGCCTTTTTTCCTCTGCGTCTGTTTGGGTGAGAGTTGTGGTTGTACCTCACCGGCTTTGACTCCTAGGTGTCCAATCTCCTCGTGTGCTCGTTTTTGGCCTCTAGCTTTGGCTTCCTCCCTTAGGACGAACAAGTAATGGATGCGGTCTAGTTGCTCTATTGGTACATTGTCCACTCCCTGTCTTTTCCATTGCTCCAGTATGTCTGTGAGGTCTATCCCTTCCCTTTCCACCAGGTCTCTTGTAAGTCAGACCACTTTATTATTGTTTAAGTTGATAATTTTTTTTTGGTAAGATTAGTTACAATACATTATACAAAAAAAATTGCATGCTTACTTGACTAACTATCAAACATTCAATTAGTTTGCTTGTGATAGACTTTAATAATATCAAAGTTGTTCATATCCTCCATGTGACCATTTATCTTAGGATATCTAGTTATAACCATATAATAATTACATATGGTGTTTTTGAGTCAAAAAAATTGTTAACCAACATTTTTTTAGGGTCTAGAACAAGGGAGAAAATTCTCCTAATATTTAGCATAAAATAAAAAATAAAAAAGAGAGTTGAGATTAGATAATGGCGTTGTCTAGTTGTTCTATGAAATGGTTTTTTCGTCGGAATCCGACGATATAAATTTACACGAATCACTATTTTTTATTGTTCAAAATCCATTTATGAATGCAGAAATGGATTCATCATGCTGAAAAACCCCTGGGACACTCAGAATATACATATATAATCACTTAAATCTACGAATCTAACAATTTCTCATCGAATTTCGGGAAAATGTCCCCGAAAAAATCGTCACTTCATAGAATGTTTAGCCTACGGCTTAGATAACAAGGCACCTAGTCCTCAACATCAGACATTGAGCCCACATATATGAAGGCATGGTTGTTGTCTATAGGGGGCTCTATGACTAGGGTTTGGTCCCCTTGATTCTACTCCTACCCCATTGCTTCCATATCTCAAATTGTCTTCACTAATGCATCATATTTTTGGTCCAAGAAATCTATTTTCTCGAGACTGAATTTCTATTGAATAACTTGTTCTTCAATTACCTTAATAATAATGGATTTTGTGTCCCAATAAAGGTCAATTTAATACTTTCTATCTCTGCTACAAGAGAAACCCGTGTCTGGTATCCATTCCATGAGTTCAACATTTATATCATTAGATGAGATATTGCCTCACTTCTTATTTTCTTTGCAATTCACTCTATCTCTTCCTTAATGTTGGGTGGGTACCTCATGTGATACCTTAAAGCAACTTCCATGGCCTCCATTTCTACTTTAGTTGGCTTGTTGGAGAAATTTCCTTTGCTACGGTTCTTGCACGATCGAGACTTGCCTCGTTTGACTAGCCTTGTTTTAAACATAGTTACCAACTTAATGAGAACTCTACATAGTTTTCGTTTTTTGGGGGGTCCAATTTTTTACCCCGTTTTTAAAAATGGGGCTACCCGTAGCACCCCCTCTCCATTTATAGGTGGTTTTTCGATATTTTAAATTTTTCAATCCATAATGTTTCCACATTTTTTTTAAATGCTTATTTTTCATCTATTTTCAAATTTTTCAAAAAAATTTTATTCAACGGTGTTTTTAGTCATTTTTCCATGCTTCTTTCAATCTTAAAAATATTTTTTACCATTTACTTTTTTGAAGTTACAATTTTTCATATAATTGTGTCTCCATAATTAATTTATTACTCCATACTTTTAAAATATAGTGGAAAACATCATTTTTAACACATTGTTTACTTTTACTTCAATACATAGAAAAAAATTGTAGTTAAATAACACTATTTTTTAATATTTAGCAAAAAAATACAATTCATTTTTTTTTGATAAATTAAAAACTAAGAAAAATAAAAAAAATTGAAATTAAAAAAATTAAAAAACAAATTTAGATAATAAAAAAAATTAAAAAAAAAACTTAAAAAACTAAAGAGGAAAAAATAAAACCAAAAAATAAAACAAATATATAAACTAAGTTAAAACGACAAAAAAAATACAAAAAAGGGTAAAATAGAAAATTTATGGCCCAAAAACTTTAGAAAGGTTTAAAAAACAATTAAAAATATATATTAAAAAAAACAAATTAAAACATTTAAACTACAAAATTAAAATTAAAAAAAAAAAACATAAAATTACACTTTATTTTTTTATTTTTTTTGTAAATAAAGTAAGATACTTGTATTAATTTATGCTTATGTTTATACACTGCCATCTTATAGCCACCTGTTCTGCCACAAAAGGGAAACCAAAACATGTGGCTTTCATCAAAAGCTTAAAGTTTGACATGTCACAACTTAAACAAAATAGTATGAACAAAACGATGATCAGAAACTGGTCGCCATGACCATCTAGCTTGCGTCGAAAGGCATTGATTATGCCCATCTTTGGAGAGGTGAAAAAACTAGAAGGAGAGCAAACAAAAAACTTGGAGGTGTTATTCCCTGGGCAAGCTCGGGCTGCCATGGATGTTGTAGGCAGGGACAAAATTTTGGTCGCATGTTGGGCAATGATTCCACGTTGGAGCATCCGCTAAAGCATCGAACAAAATATCCATTCTCTAACCGAGGATGCGTTGAATGTGCAGCTGGTCATCCTGCTTTTGCCAAATTTCGAAAATGATTTGGAGGTGCTCGTCCGAGAGTTGGTTTGGGGAGAGTAGAGGAGTCTCTGCCTCCGTTTCCTCGCTTGCGCTCGTCGTATGGTCCTCCACCTACCTGTTTGGGGGAATTTCTTCCTCCATAATGCAACTGCCTGTGCCAAACACCTAATCATGTGGGTGGATTTTGGGGGGGGCAAGAGGATAATTGAGTAGAGGAGTGCTCTCTTTCATAGGTGGCACCTCCTCTCCGACTGGGCAACTACCAGGGATCAAAGGAGGTATGTGAGGGGATGACGAGGGAAGCTAAGGCGACCCCTAGCTATTATGCATGGGGCTAGAGGTGCGAATTGGTATGAGAGCTAACTAGGAGGGGGTGAGTTTCTTGCACCTAGAGAGGGTTTTGTAATACAATGATCCTCTTCTGGACTTCCCCCCCTCTCTTGACATGGTGGAGGGATTGCAGAGGTGGCCTGCGGTGGAGTGAGGGTGAAGGGTGGAGGGACTAGTGGGGAAAGATTGCAATGAGAAAGCCCGAGAGATCCGAGGAGCAAGAGGAATTGCAGAGTGAAAATGAGAGAATTCTCCAAGGCATTTGCCTTCATAGTGCATCTTGAGTTTACAGGGTGGCTTTCCATGAAAGCCGAGGTGATGGCTTCCCTAGCCCTGGTTCCTAGCACAGTATGCCCAATCTGGCTCACGCGGGGGATCATTAAACCTGTGAAGTTGTCCAGGCGCACTACCTTAACTCTCCGCTGAGTGTGGGTCATTCTGAAATAACGAATGGGAGGCTGACAACATGGTTATTAACTCCCATTGCTTCCCCATGCCATCTGTCCTCTGGCTCTGTCCACTTGTCACCCCATCCGGGGGAAATTGTTTATTAAAAAAGTTAAAAATATATAAAATTTTATAAAAAAACAAACAAATTTGGGAGGCCATGGGGGGTGATGTCGACCATCACCCCAACTCTCAGGGGCTAAGCCCTAGTCCCACGGGGCCAAGGCTTAGCCCGTGGGGGCTTGGGTGATGCCCGACATCACCCTAGCCCCCAGGGGCTAAGCCTTGGCCCCATGGGACTAGGGATTAGCCCCTAGGGGCTGGGGTGATGTTGGACATCACCCTCCATGGCACTCAACCAGCCCACACATGGGATGGTTGGGCATCGCGGGGGGTGATGCTCGACATCACCCTAGTCCCCAGGGGCTAAGCCGCCCACAACACCCACGACGCCATCCAACCCACGCAAGATGGTTGGGAGCCATGGGTGTCGTGGGGGGTGATGCCCGGCCCCACGAGCTAAGCCTTGGCCCCATGGGACCAGGGCTTAGCCCGTGGGTGCTAGGGCGATGTCCAACATCGCCCCCCACGACACCCCAATAATATGTAGGTTTGTAAGTTTTTAAATTTTTATTTTGATTTTAATTTTAATTAAAATTTTATGTTTTTTTTTGTTTGTTAATTGGTCCGGACCTTCTTGGCATCGGGATTAACCTTTCGCTTGAGAAACCGCGACTTAGGGGCATCTAAGTCATCAAAATCACCCGGGGATCGCGCCCGGCCTGAGCCACACCAACCCTTACCATGGTTGGATTTTTTGTCCCTGCAGGTTTCAAAACGGTGACTTTTCAACACATAGTGGCTTAACAACACACTCCATCACCGACTGTCCTACACATCGGGGACTAAATTTGAAGGACATGGGAGTGGGCTTTGATCCACTTATGTGTGCACGGGTCACGATACCATTTAATATGGTATCTCTGGGTGCAACCACACGTCAACCACTACCTCAAGGTGTCCCCATGGCTCCAGGTAAAGCCTTCACGAGAATTGAACCTTGCCCAACAATGAAAAACTCATCACTTTCCACTATTGGATCCAACCCGTTTGGGCAATTAAAATTTTATGTTATTTCAATTGCAAAATTGTATTTATTTTTTTTATTTTTGTTTTAAATGTTATTAAATTTGTTTATATTTGCATTTTATTTTTATTTTTTTACTTTAGTTTCAATTAAAATTGATAGTTTTTGTATTTTACAATTGTTTTTATCTTTATTTTTTAAATTTTGGTTTTCTATTTTTTTAAATATGTTTAGAAATTTATTTTAAAATTGGTTTTAAAATTTTCTTTTTATTCTTTTGTTATTGATTTTATTAAAATTGTTTTGTTTTCATTTAAATATTATTTTTAAAATATATATATTTTGAATTTTTTTATCTTTTATTTTAATTTTAAAGTTTTAGTTTAATATTTTTTGAATATTTTTTATTTTAGACATTTTTTTGTTGAATTTTATTATTTTTATTTTTAAAGGTTTTTTTAAATAATTAAACCCTCTCTTATTGTACTGCCTCCGAGGCAGTATACATAGTGATGAGTTCACTTTGACTACTCTATTAATTTAGGTTGACTTTACAATTTTTGTAAAAAACTTAATGTTTAACATAACAAACTCAAAATTTTATTTTTTAATATGTAAAAAAAACTGAATTTTCTTACATTTTATTGGCTGATAACTTTATAGTGTTATTGCAGCCTTCACGTATTTCGAGATCAAAATTAACTCAATGACATGACAAACTGGGTAAGAGTAAGTTAAATTTATATTTTATACTTATATTTAATAATTTTATATTTATATTTATTAATTTATGGTCAAGTTTTCCCGGTCCCACTGCCTTTATGCCCGCATTAATCCCAAACTCTCTTGCACCCGTCCGTCTATTCCTCTTATCCTTTTAGAACTGACACGGGGATCTCTATTTCTTCTAATGCGCTCCCTTCTAGGCTTGCCATAGCAGTATACTATGTCCTATTCTAATTTTATAACCCTCTTGGAACTGTCGTAGCGTACCCCTATTACTCCATTTATAAGGGGCCTGCCACGGTGATATCTTATTCTTCTTTTTCTTCCGATAAGTAGTGCCGTGATGCAGTTCATCCTTATTTTGCTTCTAACGGGTATAACTTTCATGGCAGACTGAGGAGGCAGTACGCGCAGCCTCGCTGCCTTGTTTAATAA
Organism: Picea engelmannii; assembly: GCA_009831015.1. NCBI lineage: Eukaryota > Viridiplantae > Streptophyta > Pinopsida > Pinales > Pinaceae > Picea > Picea engelmannii. The sequence continues at coordinate 85,662 of ML800349.1, read as the reverse complement.
TGTTTTATAATTGATTTTAATGTTTTATAACAATAATTTGAACTTTATATATATCAATATTAATATTATTAAGTTTTGGATCACGTAACTTAAGTTAGATTATGATTAATATTTTCTAACTAATAAATTATCTTTAAAACTTGTTAATAATATTTTTTTAGATAATAATTTATTATGATTAATATTTTCTAACTAATAAATTATCTTTAAAACTTGTTAATAATATTTTTTTAAGATAATAATTTATTTATTTTAATAAATTGTCTTTAAAACATAATAATATTTTCTAAACTTAATAAAATATTTTCAAAATAATATTATTATTTTCAAATAATAAAATATAAAGGCCTAATATCTAAGCATAGAACCAAGGGCAAAGTGCCAACTTAGAACCACAACACTCGAGACCAAGCTAGCGACCATTTGTAAGGCCTATGAATAATATTTTCAAATAATAAAATAAAATTAAAAGAAATTAAAATAATTAAGGTCGAGCTTCGTGGGTCCTCGCATGAGGCCCACGTGTCTTGCCCCCCTCCTCGCTATAAGTACCTAAACCCTAAACTCTCACTCGCACATCCCATAATGTTTCTTCCCAATAGCCTCTTCCATCTGCCACTGCTTGGCATGTCAACGAGCACAAAGTTTGTGTGGCATGGTCTCGTGAGCTTGGTGTTGGGCGTTTGTTTGAGCATGGACATTGAGTTATTTGCATAGCAAGAGGTCATGGTTTCAATGCTTGGTTGGACGTTGGAGGAACCGGCACTGGCACTGGCAGTGGGAGCCAAGAAAACCTTCCACTGCATCATCGATCCGTCGACCTTTGATGGCGCCCCTTCAACACACAAAAGTCTCCTACAAACCCCTTTGAAGGCCACGAAAATCGGCGATACCATTCAGAAATCGAGGCACAAGTTACAGTTGTGAAGCAGCGAACCGATGCAGCCATGTCTCCTATGTTGCCGAAGGACTAATGCTTGATCTAAGTCGAGCTTTAGAGCTTAGTCTTGGTGTTGAGATTGTCCATATCTCAGGTGCTTGACCTCTGTTGTCGATCATAGAAACTTGTTGAATCATAGGTCCAATTTTGAGAAGGAAACTGTAACTTTTATTTGCAGTGTCTCGCTTACTTGTTTTGTCTGGTGTTTATCCGCAATTAAAAGTAATAAATTGTTGATTTTCTTCGCTATTCTCAGGTTTGGGGTGTTTGTGAAGGCTTGGTTATACAATTGAGCGAAGAGTAGAGGGTTTTGGTTAGGCAAGAGTTGGAGTAGTGGGGAATTCTTTGTTGAGTTTTTCTTATTGTGGGCAGCCCAAGATGGTTCAACGTAAGTTGGAAATCAAGGTAGAGCTAGAGAATCTCGCCAATTTTCAACCTTAGGGTGGGTGCGATGATCATGATTTCTCCTACTATTTCAAGTTGAAATGTGAAAACTACAGAGAAGTGGGCCAAATGGAATCGTGTCAAACTGTCAAGAGATGGTGGACCTCCCCAAAGGTAGAGGCTCAGCTCATCTTGTGCAAAAGTGTAAGGAGGTTATTGTGCAAACCTCGCATGTCTGTCTGATCTTTAAAGCTGGATTTTTTTTTTTTTGCTTATTCCTCTTTGTCAAATCTGTAAGCAAACTTCGTGCGTTCTCCCTTGATTGGCGCTACATGGGGGTGTGTTACTTAGTGCTCGGTGGATATGTTTCTTGTCTTACCTGGTGCTCGGTATTAGGATTTGTGGTATGGTTGACAGCTAGTGGACTTTGGTCGATAGTGCTTGGATCATTGTTTGAGGCTTAGCGCGTGTATGCGTTGAGGAAATAGCAAGCCCCTCATGGGCTCCTCCTTCCTCGTGGTCACTGGCTTGGATAGGTGTGATGCATTGTGACGTGTTGTGCACATTTTTCCGTTCTCATGAACTCTCTTGGACTCAACTAGAGTGCTTTGGCGCTCAAACACTTGTGTAATATTTGGTGTGAGCTTGGATTTAAGACAAACAACCCCATATTTTATTCTCTCTCTCTCTCTCTCTCTCTCTATATATATATATATATACATTTATGAGAGTTTTCTAGGATATAAGTCTTATAATTATTTCGGCTGGTTATTTTGCAGGGGAGGATGTTTACAGGGACAGAGGTTAGAACAGGGGAACAAGAAACATATGGACATGAGACTAAAAGAGGTGTGGCAAGGTCTTTTCTCTGGTGCACTCACTCTCTTGTCCAATAATTTTCTGGGTAATTTCCTTAGGGTTCCAAGGTCCTTTCTAGATTATTTTTGGTTTAATTAAGGGTTGTAAACAAAGAGTAGTTGCATGAACTTGTCCAAGGTTCGGGTTGTAGGTTACATGCTATCTTAGGAACTGGTTTGCACAAGTGGTTGTTCAAGCCCAAGATTTGAGTTTTGAAATCAGGCTTTGATACCATTTGTAAGACCTAAATTACAGAACCTCATAAAAAAAAATACTTTCTAATCTACTTTAATTACTGCTACTTACTTTAGAATTTCTTTTCTTGATATTCTTCTACCAACATAATAATTGATAGCAACATGATAATCAACAACAAGCTAATAACAATAGCATACTCACAGCATAATAACTAACAACATAGCAACATAAGCATACTAACAGCATAATAATTAAAGGGTCTTAGTAAACAGTTTGGTCTGAAAACTCTCACAGGGACACAATTGTTGCTGAGAATTTTGGGCTCGGAGGTCAAGAAACCGCAAAGATTCCTAGAGCTAGGGAGTCAAAGAGATTGTTCCTAGTTGGTTGGGAGGTTAATACTCAATTTGGGACATCAACAATTAGAAAATGGCTAAATCAACTAAGCTTCAGGTTGAGATAAATACTTTATGCATTTTCTGCTATCATTATATTGTTGTTAGTATGTTGTTGTTTATGTTGTTAGTATGTTGTTATTAGTTTGTTGTTGATCATCATGTTGCTATCAATTATTATGTTGGTAGAAGAATATCAAGAAATAAAATTCTAAACTAAGTAGCAATAATGAAAGAAGTAGATTAAAAAGTATCTATTTTTTTACGAGGCTCTGTAATTCAGGGCTTACAAATGGTATCAGAGCCCAATTTCAAAACTAAAACCTTGGGTTTGAACAACCACTTAGTTGTACAAACCAATTCTTAAAATAACATTTAACCTACAACCTGAACCTTGGACAGGTTCATGCAGCTACCCTTTGTTTACAGCTCTTAATTAAACCATAAATAACCCAAGAATAACCCTCAAACCCTAAGGAAACTACCCAAAAAATTACTGGACAAGAGGGTGAGTGCACCAGGGAAAAGACCATGACCATGCCACACCTCTTCCAGTGTCATGTCCATATGTTTTTTGTTCCACTGTTCCAACCTTTCTACCTGCGAACATCCTCCCCTACAAAATAACCAAAGGAAATAATTATAAGACTTACATCCTAGAAAACTCTCAAATATATATATATATATATATATATATATATATATATATATATCAAATACTAAAACAGTAAACAGAAATAAACATATATATCTCAGCACACAAAAACAAAAATAAATATACATATATATAAATAAGAAATATATTAAAAATATATAAAATAAGATGAAAAAATAAAATATGGGGTTGTTTGTCTTAATTCCAAGTTCACACCAAATCTTACACAAGCGTTTGAACACCAAAACGCTTGAGTTGAGTCCAAGTATCAAACACCCGAGAGTTCATGAGAAGAAAAAAATGTGTACGACGCATCACAAGGCAGCGCAACTGTCCAAGCCAGTGACCATGAGGAAGGAGGAGCCCGCGAGGGGCTTGTTATTTCCTCAACGCGCGCTTGAGTTGGATATATCAAATACTAAAACAGTAAACAGAAATAAACATATATATCTCAGCACACAAAAACAAAAATAAATATACATATATATAAATAAGAAATATATTAAAAATATATAAAATAAGATGAAAAAATAAAATATGGGGTTGTTTGTCTTAATTCCAAGTTCACACCAAATCTTACACAAGCGTTTGAACACCAAAACGCTTGAGTTGAGTCCAAGTATCAAACACCCGAGAGTTCATGAGAAGAAAAAAATGTGTACGACGCATCACAAGGCAGCGCAACTGTCCAAGCCAGTGACCATGAGTAAGGAGGAGCCCGCGAGGGGCTTGTTATTTCCTCAACGCGCGCTTGAGTTGAGTCCAATATCAAACACTCGAGAGTTCATGAGAAGGAAAAAATACGACACATCACAAGGGAGCGCACCTGTCCAAGCCAGTGACCACGAGGAAGGAGGAGCCCACGAGGGGCTTGTTATTTCCTCAACACATACATGCTTTAAGCCTCAAACAACGATCCAAACACTATCAACCAAAGTCCACTAGCTATCAACCAAACCACAAATCCCAAATACCGAGCACCAGGTAAGACTAAAAGCATATCCACTGAGCACTAAGTAATACACCCCCATGTAGCACCAATCAAGGGTGAACGCACGATGTATGCATTCTTAGCCATATGATTGGTACAACCAAAGTCTACTATCCACTCACTATGAAAAGTATGAGCATGAAATGCTAACAACGAAGGTATATTTCTCTCCCTTACCTTCTAAAAGTAAATGTTTTAGGTAAATCAGTTGACTAATTGACACCTCCTTCATCCTTATTGACCTTATCTTCAAGATCTTTAGTCTTCTTCGAAGAAAAGTTCTCAACATGTCTTATCTTTCCACAATGTTGACATGTCTTCTTCTTCTTCTTCTTCTTCTTCTTACCTTTCATAATCGATAGTTAATCTTCAAGCTTCTTCCTATTGGTCTTGTCAACACAATCCTTATCAGGGTAACATCCATGATATTTCTCCTAATTGTATTAGATACCTCTTTCTCTATATTTCTATTGACCTTCATCCTAAAGGAGATGGGCATGTTGTTTATACTCAAGTTTACCTTCATCGACCAACTTTTCATGTGCCCTAAATAGCAAACCATCCATTGAAAGAATCAAAGGTATAGTCCTTTGTGTCTACTTTTTGGAAGCCCAACCAACACAATGCCAATCATAAACATCATAAGGTTTCCTCATATTTATTAGGATTCGTTCTATAAATTGATCATTTTTCTTTCAAAAATACTTTCCACATTCACCCAATTTTTATTGTAGCTCTTTCACACAAGCCAAATAGTATGGAACATTGCCAAAGGAGAGAGGATTAAGAGAGATCAACTCTTTCTCAATTTGAAATTTGAATAATCCAAATTGAGTTGATCTTGTCAAACAATCTTTTCAACTTCTTCCATACTTTGATTCAAATAGTTAATCTCGCTTGTATAAAAGTAAATCTCTCCAAAGATGTAGGGCCATGACTTCTACACCCTCATCCTTCTTCCCATTAATATTGAAATTATCTATTCATCCTTAGGGTTTATAGGATTGTAATTTTTGTAAACTTCCAAAGTGTATTACTTTTTAATAACATTTCCATATATTCTACCCACATGCCTACATAATTGTACCCTTCACCCAATTTTTATTATAGCTCCTTCACAAGTCAAAAAGTATGGAATAATGCCATAGGAGGGAGGAATAAAATAGATCAACTCTTTCTCAATTTGAATAATACAAATTGAATAAGTTATCTCTTCAACCTCTTCCATACTTTATTCAAACAATTAATCCCACTTGTATGAAAGCAAATCTCTCCAAAGATGTAGGTCGCAACGACTTCTAAGGCCTCATCCTTCTTCGCATTAATAATGAAATTCTCAATTCATCCTTAGGGTTTGGGATTGTAATTTTTGTATACTTCCAAAGCGTTTTACTTTTTAATAACATTTACATACCTTCCACCCTAAGTCAATATACCAAAAGAGATCAACTCTTTCTCAATTTGAATAATCCAAATTGACTTCTTGTCAAGTCATCTCTTCAACTTCTTCCATACTTTTATTCAAACAATTAATCCCACTTGATGAAAGCAAATCTCTCCAAAGATGTAGGTTGAAATGACTTCTAAGGCCTCATCCTTCTTCGCTTTAATAATGAAATTCTCAATTCATCCTTAGGGTTTGGGATTTACTTTTTAATAACATTTACATATCTTCCACCCCAAGTAAATATACCAAAAGAGATCCAACTCTACAAAAAGAACATATGCAAGTGATAACCTCCAAAACTACTTGTAGAAAATTGACTAGCTCTTAAACTGAAAACTTTGGTACCATCTTAGAGAACTAGGGAAATGAAGAAGTGAATAACAATGAACTCTAAGAAAAGGTGGCATCTAAAAACGATGATATAAAGAGACCAAATGATGATGCT
>ML800349.1:57978-74018 GCA_009831015.1 Picea engelmannii | reverse complement strand
CTCCAACGGCCCAGATCGGCGCGCCCGGATCAACGGTGATAAAGGTAATTCCGGACCCCCCTGCCTTTCTACCTTTAAGGGGAGGGGGGGGCGGTCCGGAATCATGGATGCAGCTTTCGACGGCTGAAATCATAGCGCCCGAATCAACGGCGCTCGCGCACCCTCGTCCTTCTCAGTCGCCCTGCGTTTAGCCAGCATGGGCCCTCCTCCCGTCATATCATCCTTCACAATCACCTTTCTCCTGCTACCATGTGTTGCCTGTCCTCCTCCACTCCTTGGTTCGCGCGGTCATCTTTCCTTCTCATCGTCCGCTTACCACTCGCCGCATATCCCTTTCCTTCCATGTCAGCCTCTCACTACATTAAGCCTGCCACGTCTATTCTCCCACCGTCTCTATTTATATCCCTCATGACTTATGTCATCCCCCGCCACCTCTCTCGCCTTTCATCGTTCTTACTTCGTCCTTGCGGTTGTGGCCCCGTCATTCCGTAGCCGTACCCCACTTCCCGCGTTGGCCTCCATACCCGTCTTTCAAGCTATTCAGTCATTCCAGGTGGCAGCACGAGGAGTCTCCCATGTCCCAAAATGTTGAGTTGGCCAGGTCGTCTTCAATCCCAAGAAGCAGTTATTGAAGTGGTTGGTGGTGGTTAGACATCGTCTCCGCCATAATGGGAAGTCCTGCATTGAATTAAAGGCACGTCGATTCGCCAAATAAACTGTCAGGAGATCGATCGCGTCTGCCATAAGTTGCACGACCGTTCAAAGATTGCAGCTCCGTGTTGTCAGAAGCCATGCAGACGCAAATCTTTCAATGCTACGTCTCGATTTTGTTGTTGTTGTTAGTTTGAGTATATGAAGGCATTTTAGCCATTTTTGTATGGATCGATGGTAGAGCTAAGCTCCCAACTGTAAAGTTTTCATGACGTTTTTGGATTCCTGGTTATGTATCTGTGTTTGAGACTTCTTGGTTTATAACAAACAGTTTCCCTTTTTCATCTCTGTTTTCGTCTTATGCTGGAGAGTTCATGATCGAATGATTCGTGTGAATTAATACAGTTATGTTATGGTAAAGGATTTATTGTAGCATTGTTGTTTCCCTGGTTTCCCGCGTTTGGAAGTAAGAAGATCTTGTTTTCAAATGCCTGCTTTCATCGTCTGTTAGAAGCTTGATGCCTATAGCAGACCCTTGCACCCTTCTCGTGAAGTCTTCCGTCTACTCACCCTTATTACAACTCATTGTTTGAAGTTTATCAAGACCTCACTCGTTTGTGCATGCCTGGCCCAGTTTCTGAATTGAGACGACTGTTCCGAGGTTGTTTCCATTTGATCACCCCTTTCAAACAAATCGTGACATTAAACTGATGGGTGTCAGGCTCTGCTCCTGCAAGCAATCCAGGGGTGACTTCCGACGCTAACACTTCCAAAACCCTAAATCACTGCCAAAACCATAATTCACTGTTGACTTCTATTTTTAGCTCATAATGACTTAAAAGCGTTTTTAACCCTTTTTAGCTCAATGTCACTTTCCAAATATAACACCTGTGACTGGAGTGACCTCTAGTAACCTTGTTTACCTCTCTTTAGCCCTGGCTATAGTCTAACGGGGTGGTTTAGACCATTAAACTTCCTCTCTGGAGCTCCTATTTGGAAAGGGACATTACAGTCCTCCCTTCCCAAAATTGTTTGTCCTCAAGCAATACCAGTCTAGGGCGCTACAACACCTGCTCGCTCTCCCAAGTAGTGTCCTCTACTGGAAGCCCTCTCCATCTGATCAAACACTCTTTGATGACCCTGCTCCTCAGTTTCTACTCCCGAAACTCCAAAACCTCCTCCAGAACTAACTCCAACTGTCCCTCCTCATCCAACGGAAGAAGCTCCTTAAATGTGCTAATGAATTGTCCCACTGCCTTTTTTAAGCAAGACACGTGGAATACGTTATGAATCTTGCACCCCTCTGGAAGCTCTAGCTCGTAAGCAACCTTGCCTACTCGGCGCATGATCCTGTAAGGACCATAAAATCTGGGCTTGAGCTTCTTGGCCCCACTCTTCTTCAGAGATGACTTTTTGTAGGGTTGGAGTCTCAAGAAAACCAAATCTACAAACTCAAAGCTATGCTCTATCCTGTGCATGTTCGCACTTATCTTCTGTCGGTTTTGCGTCGTCTGCAGGTTCTCTTTCAACAACTTGATAATCTCCTGACTCTCTATGATCCAATCATTGACCTTGGAAGCTTTGCTCTCCCCAAAGACCAAGTCTACCAAAGTGGGAGCATCATATCCATACAATTCTCAGAAGGGTGTCATACCAATGGACATGTGGAAGGTGGTGTTGTAGCAATGTTCTCCTAAGTGTAACCACTTTACTCACGTTCTTTGTTGTCCTCCTACATAGTTCCTCAAATACCCTTCAACCCACTTGCTAACAATCTCGGTCTACCCATCTGTCTGAGGGTGATAACTGGTGCTAGGTGTCAACTCTGTCCCCACCAACCGAAACAACTCTCTCCAAAATGTCCCTGTGAACCGATTGTTCCTGTCACTGACGATGTTCTTCGGCAACCTATGAAGTCTGAAGACCTCCCTGAAGAAAATCTTGGCTACCTGAACTGCGTTGTACTCTATCGGTATGGCATAGAAGTGAGCAAACTTGGTCAATCTGTCGACCACTACATAGATATAGTCCTTACCCTGGGCCTTGGGTAGACCTGTGATGAAGTCCATAGATATACTCTCCCATTTTTGCTCTGGAATGGGGAGTGGATGAAGTAGCCCTGCTGGAAGAGCATGCTCTGACTTGTTCTGCTGGCAAGTCACATACTCACTAACGTGTCTCATAGCGTCTTGTTTGAGGCCCTTCCATGAGAACCTCTCTCTAATCTGTCTGTAGGTTTTGAAAAACCCCTGATGGCCTGCTAGAGGTGAATCGTGAACTGCGGTGAGGATCTTCTTCTTAAGCCTTGAATATGGCACCAAGTAGACTCTATCCTTGTAAAATATGACATCACCAATGACCCTATATCGGTCATTTTGTATATGCCCATCCATCACCTCACAAGCCAACTTGTTCTTGGAATATTCCACTAACAAGTGGGATTTCCAATCTACTGAAATATCCATCAAAGAACATGTCGCAGGTCTCCTCGATAGTGCATTGGCCACAATGTTCTTCTTCCCCTTGACATACTCTATTTCAAAGTTGAATGCTTGTACCTTCATCACCCATTTCTGTTGATGCTCACTGAGGTCCTTCTACTCAAGGAAATACTTCAAACTATTATGATCGGTCTTGACCATGAATTTGTTGCCCACCAAATATTGTCTGAACTTAGTCAAGGCATGCATGATTGCCAACATTTCCTTGTCATAAATGGAGTACAACCTCTCAGGTTGACTAAGCTTCTGACTCTCGAATACAATGGGGTGTCCTCCCTGCATCAAAACTGCATCGATCCCTTTGTTGGATGCGTCACACTCTAGTACAAATGGCAAGGTGAAGTCTGGTAGTGCCAACATTGGACAAATGCCCATGACTTCCTTCATGTGATCAAAGGCTTCCTGTGATTTCTCGGTCCATATGAAGGCCCCATGCTTGGTAAGATCTGTTAGCGGTGCTCCAAGATGAGAAAAACCCCAGACAAACCGCCTGTAATAGTTGCACAGCCCGAAGAAGCTCATCAATTATGTTACGTTCTTAGGCGTCAACCAATCCAGAATGGCCCTGATCTTCTCTTGGTGCACCTGTACCCCCTGTGCACTGCTGATGTGGCCTAAGTAAAGTAGCTCTGTTATACTGAACTCACACTTGGACTCTTTGGCATATAATGATTGTGCCTCCATGATGCTCAATACCTCATCCAGGTAACTCATATGCTCTTGCCATGACCGGCTATAGATCAAGATGTCGTCGAAGAAAACCAAGATTGATTTCCTTAACTGATCCCTGAATATATGGTTCATGCAAGACTGGAATGTAGCGGGTGCATTGGTTAGCCCAAATGGCATGACCAGGAACTTGAAGTGTCCAAAACGACATCGAAATGTCATCTTCTCTATGTCCTGCTCTCGGATGTTGATTTGATGATATCCAGAGCATAGATCATTTTTTTAGAAGAAAACTACCCCATGCAGTTCATCCATCAACTCATCAATGTGTGGGATAGGGTACCGGTTCTTGATGGTTTTCTTGTTCAAGGCTCGATAATCAATGCACATCCGCATGGTGCCATCCTTCTTCAAAACTAAGAGAACTGAATAAGCAAATGGGTTGTTGCTCGATCTGATGTGTCCCATCGCCAACAATTCCTTGATTGCCTTCTCTATCTCATCCTTTAACCTCCTAGGATGATGATAGGGGGGGTGATCATAGGTTTGGCCCCCTCCTTCAACTCAATGGTGTGCTCAAACCCTCTATCAGGTGGTCTCCCTGGTGGAATTGCCTCAAAGACCTGTTGATGTCGTCCCAATAAATTCTTGATCTCTGTATGGTATTGTTGTCGACCTTCTGAATCCTTTTAAGTAGTGATCAAGCATTTTGCAGCATATGCTACCTCCCCATGTCTAAATATCCTCTCCATCCTCTTGGCTGAAACTGTCATGGGTGCTCCTGTCGACATACCTCTTAGAACAACCTTCTTCCCATCCTGATCTCCGAATCCCATTTCCAAGGTTTGGTAGTTGGTAGTGATTTTTCCCAAGGTAATCATCCACTGAACTCCTAACACCACATCTATGTCCGATAGGTCAACCACATAAAATGTGTCTCTCACTGTGTAGTTGCCTAACTTCATCTCTAAGTTTGGAACTCTATCTAGACACTCCATAGTGTGGTCACCTGCTATCGCAACATCAAACCCCTCAAACTCCTCTGTCTGAAGTGCCCGTCTCGATACTAATGAAGCGTCGATGAAGTTGTGGGTGGCCCCACTATCTATCAGGGCGATTGCATGTTGCCCTTGAATAATCCCTCTGATACAAAGGGTATCATACCTGGGAACACCAGAAAGGGTCGCTATGACACCTCCCTTTGTTGGTTTCCTCCTGTTAGCCTATTCTGGCGGTTATGGGACTACTGGAGGATGGGCTCCTGCCGGTGTCGGTGGTCTACGGGGAGGATGCTACTCTGCTGGTGCTGACTCCTCCTCTGAACTAGTGGATCCACTGTCTTGCTCCTCCTCCTCATTGTCCACGCTATCTATTTCTACCTCAATATAATGAATCTCTCCCTTACCCATGCACCTATGGTCTGGGACCCAAGGATCTCTGCAACTGAAGCAAAGTTTCTTCCTCATAAGCTCTCACCTAGTCTCATCATCCAACTTCTCCTTGCCCTTCCATTCTCTCTGGAATGGCTTCCTGTCTTGATCCCTCTGGGACACAAATGGCTTGGAGAAAGTTTTAGTCTTTAGCACTGAGTATGCCAGATCTCAAGTGCAAAGGATGACATTCTGCAAAGTGGGAGGCCTGTATGCCTTCACCCATCCTCTCAAAGGCTCTGTGAGTCCTTTTGTGAATAGCATGATCAGCCTGGGCTCTGATATATCTGTCACTGCCACGGCTACCCGCTGAAACTTTGTGATGAACGCCTCTATTGTGCCAGTTTGTCTCAATTGGGCTAGATCTGTGAAGTGTATCTCGGGATCCTTCCTGTCAAACCTGTCCATGAGCCTATCTGTAAACTCCCTATAGGAGGTGATGTGACTGTGACCCAATGTCACCAGTCCATGATACCACCACTCGTGTGCCTCACCCTCCAAGTGTAAGGTCGCGAAACTGATGGCCTCTATCTCAGTCATCTGGTTGAGCTTGTAATACATGTCTAGTTTCTGTACCCAAGCTCTGGCAGTGTATTTGGACGATCCGTTGAAAGAAGGGATGGTGAGTTTCCCAACTTTTTGGATGAAATCGAGGTTATGCCCCGGTTGTTGTTGTGGTCCTCCCCTCTGCAGCTCTCTGGGGCAATTCTTGAGTCTGAGTCCACAGTACTCGACTAAGGTCATGTACTGATGGAAGTCACAACCCAATGTTGCATACTCCCTCCTATACTCTGCAATGTCATCGGCATGAGTGGGTGGCCTCTGTGCTATCGATGGCGGTGCTTCTACCAGGGGTGCCCTCTGGAAACTGGGAAACAAGGGTCTGGGAATCCTACTCGCAGAGGTGTATGTGCGAGAGGGTGACTGGGGTCTACTGCCTGCTCCAGAGTTCCCCCATGCTGCATGCGAGACTTGTGTGTATGGGGTGCCCAGTCTAGCCCATCTATCAACCACCTGTGCCAAGGACTGAGACATGGTCCATTGAATAGTTAACATATCGTTGATGACCTGGAAGAAAGTCATCTTTGGATCTACAGGGGCCTTGCCACTGCCCTCTGGTCGCTCATATATGTCTCCTAGCATCCTTTTTGTCTTGCGCTCAACCTCACGCTCTGCCCTTCTCTCTGCTTCTCTGTGTGCCTCTTCCTCTTCCTCTGAGCTAAGAGAAAAAGGGGGAAAATCAGGCCTATGCCTTCTTTCCTTATGCCTGTTGTAAGTGGCATATTCATCACCTACGTGTTCACGACCCTCTGGGTCTTCTGCTGCACTCATTGTCTTTAATCACAGGATGGCATGACTAAAGCTCTGATACCACTGTAATGTTCCTAACTTGGCTAGTCTAGGAAACGTTGCTAATGTGTGTGTAGGATCAAAGGTTTATAGCATATAAATGATCATACAAATAATAAACGTGACAAAGGACTGCAAAGTTTGTATTATGATATCTCTGTGGATTACAAAATGGTCAAATGTGGTTGAATAAACTGCCAATACTTGACTAGATCAATAGACAAAGGATCTTAGCCGAAATACAAATAAGCAACTGCAGCTGAATAAAATAACAACACTCAACTAGATCAAAAGACAAAAGGATCTTAGTCGGAATACAAATAAGCAACTAAAAGATAATACCCGGAATACGGGAGCACTGCAGAATCAATGAAGAATGATGGAAGACCTGGATGATCTTCCCGGTGACTAGGGTGTCTTTCAACACCGAAATCAGCCAACTGGTGTCTTCCTCCTGGAATTCATTGAACTATCTCTCCTGAGATGCGCCTCTTCTCCTCAATGACAAGTCATAATCTGCATAATGATGAATTAGGTCGTTGACCCTTCCTTTATAGCTTTCCAAAACCCTAAATCATGTTGAAACCCTAATTCACTGTTGACTTCCAAAACCCTAAATCACTGTTGAAACCCTAATTCACTGTTGACTTCCAAAACCCTAAATCACTGCCAAAACCCTAATTCACTGTTGACTTCTATTTTTAGCTCATAATGACTTAAAAGCACTTTTAACCCTTTTTAGCTCAATGTCACTTTCCGAATATAACACATGTCACTGGAGTGACCTCTAGTAACCCTGTTTACCCCTCTTTGGCCCTGGCTATAGTCTAACGGGGCGGTTTAGACCATTAAGCCTCCTCTCTAGAGCTCCTATTTGGAAAGGGACATTACAATGATAAATCGAATAATTGCATTGAGAGGTGCCACATATAGTTTAATTGGGGTATGTCATTTTACTTAACTTTTGAAATCAAATTCAATTTTTAATCAAAATTATATTTTCGCTAATAATTCCCCCACCCCTTCTCCAAAATATTACATTTATGCTCTCCATATGAAAATAAAATTTAATATGCTTACTCTAGAGTCTAATACTATCTTTTAAGCCAATTTAAATTTTTAAATGTTTGATTTCTATTTGTTATAAGATTTTGTGTGTTAACTTGAGAATAATTTTGACACCCATCCTCAGGCATTAATTAGCGAAGATGGGGTTGTAACTATGAGCACAAATTACAATTAATTGCTAACAAACCACTAATCAATTATTGGCACAAAGCCCAAGAAGATGTTAATCCAACATCATCTAAGAAGGCGTGTCTTTAAACAAAGGTGACAAAGTTCTAGGTCAAAATAGATAAACCCTACACATAGGAGCATGACTTCTGGGATTTGAATCTAGGTCAAGTTATTGCTAGACCGCAACCCCAAAAACACACACATATTTCTTAATTATTGATGATTTTTCATTCTTAGATGAAATATATTAATGATGACAAAGAAGTATTTGATTGGGAAATAACTTATTATATGGCAATATATTATTTTTTCAACATTAAAGATAGCCTCGAGTTAGCGCGACAGAGGCAAAAAGAGAAGAGTAAAGATAGAAAGGGGATGAACAATAGAGAATCCATCACTAACAACAAAGCTAATGTGACACCTAAGTGAAAGAAGGAAGAAGGAAAATCTCCAAATATCTTAGAGCTTGTTAACAACATCGAAGGGAACAAGACATTGGGGCAAATAAAAGAGATGTAGAAGGAATTTTATTTCAAGGGAATAATATGGATAGAGCATGCTAAAAAAATTATTGCCTGGATATTATGTGGCACAATATATGTCAAAGTTAATTTGTTGCATTAGATTTTATCCCTCAAATGCATGTTTTTAATCAAAATGTCTCTTGAATAATTAACAAAGAATGAGTTGTGTAAAGACAGATATGAACATCAATTGTTCGCTCTCATTTGGTTACTTCTTACATAAGTATGATTATGGTGATCTCTATGTTATTTTTTATTTGCAAGTGACACCAATATTGAACAAGACGAGTTGTTGAGCAACAAGTCCCTACCTTTGGGGGACTACTACCATTGCTCAAAAGACGAGTTTTTGAGCAACAAATCCCTACCTTTGGGGGACTACTTCCATTGCTCGAAAGATGAGTTGTAGAGAAACAAGTCCTTGTGTTTGGGGACTACTGCCATTGCTCGAAAGACGATTTGTAGAGAAACAAGTCCCTACCTTTGGGGGACTATTGCCATTGGTCAAAAGACGAGTTGCAGAGAAACAAGTCCCTACCTTTGGGGGACTATTACCATTGTTCGAGTGCCTGAATGCTTCAAGGTGGAAGGATTAGAAGTCACAATGTAGATAAGAATCCAGTTGCAGGCCTAGTTTCAACAATAATAGCTTGCTATTGGAACTTTTCATGCTTGGGGCTGTGAATTCCCTTTTCCGAGTCCCTAAATTCTCGTGTTCATGCGAGCTTCTGAGGAGAGATTTCCTTTGGAGAGATGCAATCCAGGTGATTTATCCAATTGACCTAAATTCACAGAGTTATAATTGTGCACTATTAATTTGTTTTTACCTCTTGTTAGAGCCTTGTTGTCATATATAATATCAAGATCGTTGGTATTGATAGTGACCATACGTTGTAATCTTTGGAAGTGGAGAGAAAAGTGTGGAATCAAGGATTGATCTTTGTACCTTTCATGGAGGAGAATGTCAAGCTCCATGCCACATATGGACGGAGGCGATTGAAGTGGGCCCCATTTGTTATCGCTCAAAGAGTCACCCCGAGACTGCAAATGGGGACAATCCTGGTAACATCAAATTTGGTTTGAGTGGGTTAAAAGTCGGGAGTCGGAACAAGACTGCAAAGAAAGGAAAAGATAACAGAGGTCGTTGTAGATCAATCCTGGACCGTTGGGTTATGGAATCATAAGTATCGTGCATAATGAAGGCATTTAAACTGCCTATTAGACAAAGGATTTATGTGGTGATGAGGAGAAGGAAGATAGAATGTGTCTGAGTGATAAACGATGAAACATGGGCAAGATGACAACATATCCTCTACAGCCTCAGGAATCCATAGATCATAGATGCTACATCCAGACAAGAAGAAAACAAAAAGTGTCTGAGAGATAAACGATGAAAAATGGGCAAGATGACACTGAATCCTCTACCGCCTCAGGAATCCATAGATCAAAGATGCTACATCCAGACAAGAAGAAAACAATAAGTGTCTAAGTGATAAATGATGAAAGATGGGCAAGATGACAACATATCCTCTACCGCCTCAGGAATCCATAGATCATAGATACCACATTCAGACAAGAAGAAACAAAACAACATGTAAACTAACAAGACAGTCTGATAAAACACCTCAAAGGAATCTTCAATATAATATTTACAATCCATGGCCCTCAGGCTTACAAACTATAAAATATAGTGCCCTGCTCCTAAATCTCTCTCGGCTCTCCAGCCTCTGAAACCCCATATTACATATCATTCATCTGATGTATTTATAGTCAAAACAGTAGACATGTCTTGCTTCTTGGGTGCCTCTTTTCCAGTGTCGTATGTCTTCTCTTGTCTGTCATGTTACTTCTGTCAGAAGGAAACTCTGGTCAATACGGGTCTGCAGGAAAAACTCCCCTCTGTGGTACCTCGGGCTTACAGTCTTCTCTTGTTTGTCATGTTCCTTCTGTCAAAAGGAAACTCTAGTCAGTATGGTCCTGCGAGAAAAACTGCCCTCCATGCTTTCTAATTACTGAGTGAGTCGAGGTTTCAATCACCAGTCCCTTCTTTTATTAACTGAATCCTTGGGATCAGGACGAGGCTTAACGCCCAGGGTATACCACATGTTTCTCTTGGGTTTGACATTATATGAGCACGTGATTGTGAGTCCATCAAAGGCGGTTTGGATCCAAACCGCTTTTGAGCCCGCAATTCACCACCTTATGTCGCGTATAACTTTCGTTATACCATGGTTTCAATTACGGGACCGCTCAAGAATTTTATCGTTCGAGCATGTTTTGTCCCTGCAATGATGCGTGGTCATCAATCTGGTCGTGATCTGCGATTTGGGAAAGCCCTGCTTTTGCTGCCACATGCTACTCTTGGATGGACCCTGCTTCTTGTTGCAAAGATCAAAGGTTCTCAACTACTACGAGAGTTTTTCTTCTGCTTTCTCGCACAATCCTCTGAAGTGTTGAATTCCTAAAGTGAGAGATCTAGTGATGCTTGGACTCTCAATTTGGACAGCAGAGATTCACTTCAGGAGTTCGGGCTTCAGGCCTTTTTCTTCTGCTTGCTCGCACAATCCTCCGAAGTGTCAAATCTTCGAAGTGAGAGATATGGTGACGCGTGGCCTCTCGATTTGGATGGCTAAGATTCACTTGGGAGTTTGGGCTTTGGGCCTTTTTCTTCTGCTTGCTCGTGCAATTCTCCGAAGTGTTGAATTCCCGAAGTGAGAGATCTGGTGACGCGTGGCCTCTTGATTTGAATGGTCAAGATTCACTTCAGGAGTTCGGGCTTCGATCCTTTTTCTTCTGCTTGCTCGCGCAATTCTTCGAAGTGTTGAATTCCCGAAGTGAGAGATCTGGTGACATGTGGCCTCTCGATTTGGACGGTCGAGATTCACTTTGGGAGTTCGGGCTTCAGGCATTTTTCTTCTGCTTGCTCGCGCAATTCTCTGAAGTGTTGAATTTTTGAAGTGTGAGATTTGTTGACGCGTGTCCTCAGCCTTCAATGGCTCAGATTTACTTCAGGACTTTGGGATGCTTAGCTTGTTGTTAATCCTTGCGCAACTTTTAAACTCTGACTATCTGAGAGCTACTAATCTGAACTGTATACGAGATCTCCATCGTTGAAACATGAACCTATCTGCTTCCCTGCATTTCAACCCGAAATGGACTACTTTTGAATGTTGTGCTTCGATGCTTCATGTGCAGACCACAGACTTGGACGACCTGTTGCCCTTGACAACTATATGTGATAACATTTGGCTCCACAGGGGATGGCATGCTCCCTCCAAGCTGCCAAGAACGCACAGTTTCAGTGCCTTAGCTGTTGAGTTGTGGAGTGGAGCTCAAATACATTTTGTTGAAGAAACCAGGTTGATATGTACATTATTCTACGTACAAAAAGAAAACATACACATGTGCTCTAGAAGGAGCTTATTTATGTACGATCCTAGACTAACTGATTTTTTACAATGTGCTAGGTGAAAGCAAACTTCCATAATAGCCACCTAGACTATTTGGTAATATAATTCCTCCTTTCATTGCAAATTATCCACAAAAAGGTAAGGGAAGAATGACAACAGAATGAAAACATGTTTTGGAACACTGACAATACCCCGAAATGATGATATGATGAATCATTTTGCAGGCTCCAATGCTTTTGGAGAACTAAAATCCATATATAACCCTACAGGGTCATAAAATCTATAATAAGGCACACTAAACTAGTAAGAAATGATCTCCTTCGTTGCATCGTTGCTATCCTATTGTTTGATGTTCTTAGCATGTACAAGTGGGTAAAGAATTGATGCAGGTTGGCTAATCCCAAGCGATATTTGCTCATTTACCAGTGATGGACATGAGATGAGTTGCACATTTAGCCCTTCCTTTTCTCCTTCATGGCCCTCCCAATGATCAGGTTCATAATTATCATACACAGGAACCATACTACAAGGTTCAAAAGGAACCATGAAAAAGCTTTGCTCTTCATCACCTTCACTGGGATATTCATCAAACATTGGTTGTTTTTGGTCATCATTTGAAACAACTTCTTCATCATAAGTAGGGCTGCCAAAAAAATATGCTTCAAGGACAGGAATATCCTCTGCATTTTTTCCATAAGAGCAACAAACAACATATGCCTTCAATACTGAAAAGCTAGGAAAAAACAGAGAGAAATCTTCCCCAATTCTTTTAACTAGCTTGTCATCTATCTCAGCTTCGCAGTCAAGAGAAATATCTACTACGTAATACACTTGTTCTTCATCATCAGAATATTCAAAAGAGAGATGTTAATCTTCATGAACATTTAAAACAACATATACATCTAATATGATGCCAAACGTTTCTATGTTATTTCTATCATAATGAATATCATTCAACACCTCATGATCTTCATGGTAAACGTTTTCTTCTACAATAAATGCTTCGTTACAAATCAGGCTTTCATGACTAGGGGAATCTTTATGGAGCAAAGAAAACTCATTACAACATCCCTCAAAAAGACGTTTAGTTGGAAAATATTATTTACAAAGGGAATTGAAAGCTGCATGAAAGTTTGTCAAAGAGATGATACTTGCAACTGGGAGAGATCTACACCAATCGCGAGAAATCCCCTCTAATGGATACCTGAAAAGCTTTATCTGAACATATGTGTGCATGATACGAAGTTGATGAATAAAATCATGAAAATCCAACAAGTGTTTAGCTGGTTCCTCCCACTCTTCTCCTTGAAATTTAGGAAGGATACTTTCCCATTCATCTCTACTAGGCACTAGATTAGGGAAACCAACTATCTTTGAAAAATCGCAGAAAGCATACCTCTGAGGTAAAATCTTGTCCATTTCAAACCAGTGGAGTTGCCAATAGATTTTCAAACAATGGAGTAGCCATGGTGAAAGATGAGCAGTCGGAATAATGTGTCCAGCTTTAGTTCACCATCTAAAACTGGATCTTTTCGTTGTCGTTCTCCCAAGGAAGATATCTTCACTTCTGTCCCCGACAACGATGCCATTTATGTTATCGCTCCAAGAGTCACCCCAGATTGCAAATGGGGATAAGCCTGGTAACATCAAATTTGTTTTGAGTGGGTTAAAATTCCGAAGTCAGAACAAGACTGCAAAGAAAGGAAAAGATAATAGAGGTCGTTGTAGATTAGTCCTAGACCGTTGGGCTATGGAGTCATAAGTATTGTGCATAATGAAGGCATTTAAACTGCCTATCCGACAAAGGATTTATGTGGTGATGAAGATAAGGAATAAATAATGTGTCTGAGTGATAAACAACGAAACATGGACAAGATGACAACAGATCCTATACCACCTCAGGAATCCATAGATCATAGATTCTACATCCAGACAAGAAGAAAACAAAAAGTGTCTGAGAGATAAATGATGAAAAATGGGCAAGATGATAGCAGATCCTCTACCGCCTCATGAATCCATAGATCGAAGATTCTACATCCAGACAAGAAGAAAACAAAAGGTGTCTGAGTGATAAACGATGAAAGATGGGCAAGATGACAACAAATCCTCTACCGCCTCAAGATTTCATAGATCATAGATACCACATCCAGAAAAGAAGAAAAAGAGCAGCATGCAAACTATAAAGACAATCTGATAAAACAACTCAAAGGAATCTTTGATATAATATTTACAGTCCATGCCCCTCGGGCTTAGAAACTATAAAATACAGTTCCCTGTTCCTAAAGCTCTCTCGGCTCTCCAATCTCTGAACCCTCGTATTACATATCATTTATCTGATGTATTTATAGTCAAAATAGTAGACATGTCTTGCTGCTTGGGCACCTCTTTTCCAGTGTTGTATGTCTTCTCTTGTTTGTCATGTTCCTTATGTCATAAGGAAACTCTGGTTAGTATGGGTCTGTACGAAAAACTACCCTCTGTGGTACCTCGGACTGACAATGTTCTATTGTCTATCATGTTCCTTCTATCAGAAGGAAACTCTGGTCAGTATGGGCCTACAAGAAAAATTGCCTTCCATGCTTTCGAATTACTGAGTGAGTCGAGGTTTCAACCAACAGTCCCTTCTTTTATTTATTGAATCCTTGGGATCGGGATGAGGCTTAACGCCCATGGGGATACCACGTGTTGCTCTTGGATTTGAAGTTATATAAGCACATGATTGTGGGGTCGTCAAAGGTGATTTGGATCCACACCGCTTTTGAGCCCGCAATTCGCCACCTTTCGCCACGTAGCTCTTTCGCTATACCACAATTTTAATTGCGGGACTGCTCAAGAATTTTATTGTTCGAGCATGTTTTGTCCCCGCAATGAAGCGTGGTCGTCAATCTGCGATCTGGGAAATCCCTGCTTTTGCTGCCATGCACCGCTCTTGGATGGACCCTGCTTCCTACTACAAAGATCAATAGTTCTCAACTGCTTCAAGTGTTTTTCTTCTTCTTGCTCACATAATCCTCCGAAGTGTCGAATTCTCGAAGTGAGAGATCTGGTGATGCGTGGCCTCTCGATTTGGATGGCCGAGATTCACTTTGGAAGTTCAGACTTTGGGCCCTTTTCTTCTACTTGATCATGCAATCCTCTGAAGTGTCGAATTCCCAAAGTGAGAGATCTAGTGATGTGTGGCCTCTCAATTTGGACGGTCGAGATTCACTTCGGGAGTTCGGGCTTTGGGCCTTGTTATCGCACAGTTTGTAGGAAAGGTTTAGATGGCTGGAGTCAAGGCTCAAACTGGCGTAACATGAGCTTCCCCACCCACTGTCACCTCGATGGGGAGCTCTTTCTATTTAGGGTGGCTAATCCCAAGGGAGACGTCCCTAGTAATCTAGGGTTCTGAAAGGTCTAAAGGTCTAAAGGATCAAGATGGTGGTTTCCCTTCACAGATTACTGCCAAAGAGATAGTCAAAAGGAAGAAGATATTCCATTGGATGGCACCTGTTTGCGAGACAAGGCAAATAAAACTAAAAGAATGTGCCGCAGTGGTTAGTACTTCACAATATCAATGACTATCTTTAATATATATGAGCATTAATGAAAGTAATTATTGACGAAGTCAATGATTGCAATAAAAGCTTATATTTTATGTTGCTTCTTCAATAAATACACTAGAGATACTGGCATTCAATGTGTAAAATCAAATCTTTGTATTATCACAATGCAATGAATATGCTCATACACCAATATTGTTGTTGCGTCACTATTGCAGATTTAGGGTGACGTCAGCCCTACTTTTAGGTCAAAAATGAAGACAATGAGAAGGACGTTTTATCAAACAAGATTATGAATATAATCAACAACTCAAGGTCTATCAAATAGATGAAAATGTCAAAATGTTTCAAGGCCAAACAAATTTTTTAACAGGTATGACGTCACCTATATTGTTGTTGTTTTAGGGTTAGGGTTAGCTAGTCAAAGAGGTGGACGTTTTGACAAATCAACCAACGAAAAAGCTTAAAACCTCTATGGCTATCAAGAGATGAGTCAGCCGCAACTTTTAGTCCAAGCACAAGTTCAAAAGAGGCAAGACGTCATCATCAACTAGGGTTAGTCTAGGTGCTAGGGTTCATTAGGGTTTCAAATAAAGAGAGTTTGAAAGAGTTGTTCTAGCACATAAACCTCAACGTTTTGTTCTTAGACTAGTGCCTTGGGTAAATGGAGTCAAGTGGAGAGAAGCTAATGGCTTGGAGAGACTTAAACCTAAGGACAAGA
>ML800349.1:19364-46633 GCA_009831015.1 Picea engelmannii | reverse complement strand
AATTAGTGAGATGACAGTCACATGCAGATTGAATAAGCATCAATAAAGAACATTCACTCATAAGATATCAGAGAACAGAAAAGAAAAGTCTGACAACACAACTGAAGGAAGCTTGCAATTTTTCATATAATAAGAATAGGTCTTTCTTACAGTAGCAGCATGTAGAACCCGAAATCGAACCCTTAGTTCATCTTCTATCCTAAGATTTATAGCATTACAAAGTAGTTTTGGGATCCTAAAAACAAGGATCAGATGTACTAAAAATAGTAACTCCAAATTCAGTTGCAAAAGAAGTGGGATGCTTCCTCAAAATGAGGCCAATCCCAGATTTCTCTTTGTTGATGGTTGGTGTAGTGTAGAACAGCCTCCCAAGGCTAAATGATAACTTTCAAATAAAGACCAAGTCGAATTTGCTGATGTGGCAAGGTGTCCTGATTTTCTGTCTTAATTAAAGATGTCCATAAACCTTTGAAACATCTCCTTTCTCCACCATTTGTCAAAAATAACTGTTGTGCTAGACTTGATAATTCACCACATGTCTATTCCAAGAGGTTCCATTGCATTCTGATTCGAAAATTTCTGATCTCGGCAAAAATTCGCTCATTCTGGCCGTTACAGGCTTTCGGTGGTTAACTTGGAAAGCTTCTGGGTGAATTAACCACCGAAAGTGCAACTTTCGGTAGTTAATGAACAGTCGTCCTGTTCGCCTAAACCACCGAAAAGGGAGATTTTACAGAAATAAACTGCCTTGGAAAAAATCAATTTTCTCAGCCGTGGAATGTCCGTTTTGCATGTTCAAATAGTCGATTTTTAACTACAGATCATAAGATTTCCAATGGTTCAATAAGATTTGGATTTGGAGCTAGGGAAGCTAGTCAATTTTTTCCTACAAGATTATGCATCGTTTTTTTCAAAAAGGCTGGTGCGTTTTTTATCGCTAACATCTGGCTCCAACTGGGATGGATACCTCCCTGCGAGGTCTCCAAGAACCTAGCAGACCTTGTGCCTTTATTATTGGGCCATGGAGTCATTCAGCCTTTTCAGTGGTTAATGAGCACATACAGGCTCGCCTAAACCACCGAAAACAAAAACTTACCCAAAAATCAAAACTTAATGAATCTCGATTACCTGCAAGAGTACAAAGACCTCAGGGTTTGCTAGACGAAGCTCATCTCTCTGTTTACAACGCTTCCAATTCTCAGTATGAGGTCAACAGGCACATTCACCATGAATATCTTCCATGATTAGGAGAGAAATGAGGATTTTCACCAATTGCATATTTCAGCCTTCCAGAAACATAATGAGGAAACCAAGCTGCACCACCACTAGCAGGATCAAGGACTATAGTAAACCAAAGATCCACTGAATTGTGTGAACAATCATAAAGAAGCCACAGATAAGTCTACAATAATAATAATCAAAACTCAGGCTGTGAAGCCACCAACGGAGGGTGTTGCCGGTTGCGACCATGTCTCTGTAAACCTTTTCTGGATTGTGTATCAATATAGCAACAACTTCAAATACAAAGCATTTTTAGATCTTCTGATATGTGTAGATAGCCTTTTAAAAATGACCAAATATAGTCAAAAAACTTCTTTTTGACTTTCTTCTTCAAGAATAGTGTTTAGACTTGGTTTGATAATTCATAATCATCCTATTCCAGAAGATTTCACATCATTCCAACTTGAATATCTCGAATCTGGGCAAAATTTTGAATATTCTGGTTAAAACAGCTTTCTATGATTAACAGTATTTGGATTTAAGCACCTTATCCACCGAAAGCACTTCTTTTCGGTGGTTAATGAGCACTGGAGGGCTCGCCTAAACCACCGAAAAACAGAAGTATTTCAAAAATCAAAATATCAAAATTTTGATTACCTGTATGTTTGTAAATGACTTCAGGGCTTCTTAGATGAAGCTCCTTTCTCTCTGACTAAACTTGTAATTTCCTCCTAATGGGTTTCAGCTTGCAACTCTCCTTCCTCGGGATCTTTGTGCACATTGTCTATTGGCTAAAATTCGTTTCACCCTTTTTGGATCAATGTTTGGGTCGAGCCCCATTGTCGATGACGATGTGGGCATTTCAATCTTTACTGCTTGCTGGAATGGTTGCTCACCTTTGCAAACGCTTTGAAATTTTGACTCACTTTTGAACTGACCTGATACAGTCATGAATTTCTCTTCCATAGAAGTCTCAATCACCATCACATATGTAAAAGAGTTGCTTAAAGCTCGATGGTCTTGGTTGGAACCTGATACAATTACTTAGCCGGCTTTGATTATTTATGTCAAATGACTTCGAAAGGTGCTTCTGTTCATTTGTTGCATTGCTTGCATCTGTCCTGAGGTACTGAAGCACCTCCATTATCAGTTGTTGAAAGACTGGAATTTACTTTCTTAGGTTGCTCTGCTCCAGCTTTTGAAGTAAAGGAAACGACATTAGAGGAAAACGAACAAGAGCAAGTAATTCATTCAAAAGTTCTAGCCTTTCTGCAAAGAGTGTGTCAGGACTGCATTCCTCTAGTTGCTGACTTGCTGCTTTCCAACCATGAAGGCCATCTCCTTGTGTTCCCCAAGTTAGAATAGCATCCAGAACCCTTTCCTCAGAGATCACTACCAAATGGGGGTGTTGTAAAAGCCATAATAATCACAACTCAAAATGTTTACTACATTTACCTATCTCTCCACATTCCAGACTGTCAAAGGCAGACAAGTCACTCTTGTTGTATTCACGGACGCCTGAAGTATTTTCATAAATGATGCCCTCTCTAACATTTTTAATTCTGCACTGGCAGTAGTACAGTAATCAAAATGTTTGGAAAAAATTTCTTCACATGCTTCTTCAAGCGGTCTGGATGCAGGTATTGAGGTGACCACCTGCAGGATTGGACCTACTGAATCAATCTTGAACTCAGTTTTGTATTATGCAAACAATGGCTGATGAAGAAGCTACTTCCAGTAAGTACCACACCAACCCTTTGAAATGCACTCAAATAAGCATTCACAACATTCTTGTTGAAACAGGTGAATTCCAAACTGATCAGCTAGTAGAACAAGGGGGAGCAACAATGAACCCAAGTCCTGTTTTTCGTCCATGTCCAACTTTCCACTGTACATGAAGTGAACCATAGCTAAAAATGCTTCGGGGAAAACATCTCTCAAGCAGACTCCTGAGGCATTACTTTCACTCATCCCATTTGTAATCATCTTGGCAAAAGGAGCACTACAGACACTCAAAACAAGTTTGTATGTTTGGACAACCAGACCATACCCCTCAATGTAAATATCGATGTCACTGCATTCGCTAATTTCAAGCAATTTTTTCAGCTTTTTCACATCAATCAGCATGTCGGACAAGAAAGCTAAGTAGTTCCACAGAAAGGTATTGTGCAACTTCTCGATACTCGCTAGAACTGTGAATCGTGGAAGAGTTTTGAGACTGAGAATTATAAGACGAAAGTACGATATCTTTCTAAAACCCCAGATCATCCATCTGCTTAACCAATTCACTGCTGCAAATATTGTTATTATTCTGCGGCTGCGGTGACGATGAGGAGAGAGAGGCAGTGTTGAGATGCAGAAGATCGTAAAAAGGCTCGTTCTCAAACCCTGTAAGATGGGCTTCCATGCTTTTTTATGAATCAAAGATCCAAGTTTCGATCCTGCGGAAGCAGGCGTAAGGAACACACCGATAACAAAACCCAGAGCAAAATCAGGCGTTTATATCATTAATCACGAGCTGTCAAAAGCTCGTAGGCTGCCAAGCGTTTGATGATATAACCGCCCCGGATTTGCATGTTTCACCGCCAAACAAAACCTCAACTGCAGGAAACAAGTGTCCAGGTGTCGATTTGCCAACGCCGAGCATACTTGCCAGGTATAATCATGACTTTGATTGCATTTCTCCCACCAGCGCTAGTCTCAAAAGCTTCTTCCACTTCCTTCTGAGAGAAACCAAACCGATGGGTGATCAAAGGTTTGACATCCACTTTTTCTGTTGTTTTAAAAATTCCAGCCTCTAAAGCTACGCGGTCACCAGGAGCCAGATGTTTCACTTCACTGCCAATCTCCTCAATTATTTCAACAGGCTCATGAGCTAGTTTTTCAGTACTGAGATCCTCATTCTGAAACAATTTCTGCACCTTCTTTGGTTTTCGGCGATGATTTTCCCTTGTTCTGCCTCCTCCAATATTCACTCGACCCACTGCAGAAGAATGCTCATGTTGGATACAATAAGCAGGACCAACACTGTTATCTATGGGAACATTGGAAGTTAATTTCTCTGATGGAACAAATTCAGACCATTTTGTCACATATGAGGAAGAACCCCCAGACCTTTTCACTATACTTAACTTATCCATGGATTTGTATCTCATAACCTCATCAACTGCAGCTGCAATACTTGGTTCTTCAACATCATCCCACAAGGCATACAACTGACCAGGATTAGCAGAGGCATTCTGACTATGAACAAGACTTTCTGCCAATGATTTTACAAGACCTTTTGAGATTCATACATTATCATTGTCTAGAGCTCGCTCTCTTTTTAGTTGTTGCAGGTGCTTTGCATACCGTGTGACAAGCAATGTAAAACGATTCATCAAAGCTTTCCTAACTGCTAGTTAATGCTTGAAAGAAGCAATTCTTCTTCGACAAATCTCCGGAGGCGCTGGCAAACCAGGTATTGCAACCCAATCAACACGATGAAATCGAGCCCCCAAGGATGCTCTCTATCTTGTATAGCTAATAATCAAATATCTTTCTAAACTGTCAGTCCAGGGAAATTGTCTCTTTCGCATAGGCTTCAGCCTTGACAGAGCACTAATATGATTAATAAATGTGTCTTCATCTACCTGCATTGCACCTGATGACTTCTCATCTCGAAGCCCTTTGGAAGTCTCTGCTGCTTTCTTATATGCATTTTGATATGCACTTTTCCTGAATTCAGCTTCTGCCGTGCACCCCAGCACAACCACTTTTGGAGGAACAACTGACTTTGCTCGTCCCTTTTCAACAATGGTTTTTCTGCTTATTCAACAATGATTGAAAGTGATCTACATGCTCGTAGGACGAGCTTATTTTTCTATCTACTCCTACATCTAAACCCACAGTACTGGCTCTTATTAAGTGAAATCATGCTTCCAATGAAGCCATGTCAGGGAATGATTTACTGATAACCTCCTTGAACTGGACCCAAAAAGTAAAGGAATGCCCAGAATGAAAAAATGCATTTTAAAAGGATAACAGAACCATCCTTCTTCTGAAGGATATATTTTGACATTTATGCTGTTCATAAATTCTAAATAATTAGTGATAGGGTCATTAAAAACGCCAAGGAATACCTCTTCAAGCAGTTGTTCCAACTGAAGGTTGACATGCTGCTCCCGATGGCTTCCACCGATCTCCATGTTAGCTGTAAACTACTCAGCTTCGATCAAATAAACATGCATGATGTACCGTTGATCTAATTCTTTTTTCTTTTCTTCATGTCTGCTGTAAATTTCCAGTCTCTGCAAATCTTGAAACTATAGGCTGCCCTCATGATCCTCTGCATATTTGAAACTGCCACTTGTTGTCTTGTCAATTTGCTCTTCACTTTTTAAGTTTTCAAAAGAGGCAATATGATCTTGATAACAATCTAAGATAGTGGATGTATTTGGTGTACTGTTTAAAAGATCTATACTATGGCCATCATCCTGTAGATCATCAATATCTTGTTCATGATGAGAAGCATCTCCTGCTGTAGCATATTTCACATAACTATCTAATTTCTTATTCAACAAATTGAAATCATGACAACATTCAGGATAGAGAAGGTCATCCGAAAAATGGTCTTTACAAAATACATGGAAGGCAACATGAAAATCAGACAAAGAGCAGACACTTGCACTTGGAAGAGATCGACACCAGTCAAGAGCAATCCCTTCTAATGAAAATTTGAACAGCTTAATTTGGACATCTTCATGTACAATTTCAAGCCGGTCAATGAAGTCATGGAAATCCAGCAAATATTCAGCTGGTACTTCCCACTTCTCTCCACGAAATCTGGGAAGGCTATTTTCCCATTCATCTCTACTAGGCACTGGATTAGGGAAACCAACAATACTTGAGAAATTGCAGAATGCATACCTCTTTGCTAAGATCTGATTCATTTATATACCAGTGGAGTGGCCAACAGATTCGTCCTTCATGGAGTCGCCAGATAGATAATTACAACCGAAATAATGTCCAGGCTTTGTCTATCATCAAATTTGGATCTATGTCGTCTCCCAAGGAAGCTGAGCTTCAATCTCCTCTCCCCGACAATGACGCCAATTTGGTATCACTCTAGGAAACTCTCCTAGGTTGTAAGTCGGAGATGCCTGGTAACTAAATCTTTTTGGGAAATATTTTCTTAATAATTGATGTGGTTTTTGGATCAAGATGAATATCTAGGGACTGGACCGTGTGTTCAAGACTGTCTAGAGATATAAAATCTCACAAGGCCTTCTAGTAATGCAGTCAGACAAGGTTTGATTAAATGGAAGAGAAGATAGCTATTGAACCAGATTATACTCATATAAAACAAGCACAATGGGTTTAAGAACTAAGGAAATAACTTATGATTCTCAACTTAATCAATCAATTAGTGAGATGACAGTCACATGCAGATTGAATAAGCATCAATAAAGAACATTCACTCATAAGATATCAGAGAACAGAAAAAGAAAAATATGACAACACAACTGAAGGAAGCTTACAATTTTTCATATAATAAGAATAGGTCTTTCTTACAGTAGCAGCATGTAGAACCTAAAATCGAACCCTTGGTTCATCTTCTATCCTAAGATTTATAGCATTACAAAGTAGTTCTGGGATAGTAAAAACAAGGATCAGATATACTAAAAATAGTAACTCCAAATTCAGTTGCAAAAGAAGTGGGATGCTTCCTCAAAATGAGGTCAATCCTAGATTTCTCTCTGTTGATGGTTGGTGTAGTGTAGAACAGCCTCCCAAGGCTAAATGATAACTTTCAAATAAAGACCAAGTCAAATTTTCTGATGTGGCAAGGTGTCCTGATTTTCTGTCTTAATTAAAGATGTCCATAAACCTTTGAAACATCTCCTTTCTCCACCATTTGTCAAAAATAACTGTTGTGCTAGACTTGATAATTCACCACATGTCTATTCCAAGAGGTTCCATCGCATTCTGATTCGAAAATTTCTGATCTGGGCAAAAATTCGCTCATTCTGGCCGTTACAGGCTTTCGGTGGTTAACTTGGAAAGCTTCTGGGTGAATTAACCACCGAAAGCGCAGCTTTCGGTGGTTAATGAACAGTCGTCCTGTTCGCCTAAACCACCGAAAAGGGAGATTTTACAGAAATACACTGCCTTGGAAAAAATCAATTTTCTTAGTCGTGGAATGTCCGTTTTGCACGTTCAAATAGTCGATTTTTAACTACAGATCATAATCTTTCCAATGGTGCAATAAGATTTTGATTTGGAGCTAGGGAAGATAGTCAAATTTTCCCTACAAGATTAGGCATCGTTTTTTTCAAAAATGCTGGTGCATTTTTTATCATTAACACCAAGAAGAGGCAATGTTTAAAGACAATGTTATAGCACTAAAGCATAAGTGAATATAGCTCACTATACAGAATAACACATAAAAATTGTTTCATAAATCAATCCATATGATCATCTATATATAATCCAATGTATAATTAAATCCCTTAGAATAAGGAAGACATAGTCAACTTTGATCACCTTGAATGTGCCTGGATCTCCAACTTTTCTACCCTACATGTTATGGGAATATTTCTCACAAGGATCTCGCTAAATAATCAACAAGATCTCCCTAGAATTATCTTGGCAATCCTATACAAAAGGGGCTAGATTTCCTATGGATCTCCTATATCTAGAAGGGAAACAATTCTCTACACTAAAAGGGAGTATATCAACATAATTTTTTGTCTAAGGTATGTCCTTGAGTGTCTTGGCTGGTGTAGATCTGCATCTCCATCTCCATCTCCTATCATCTGCTTCCTGCACACAAGTAAAAAACACTACCAACCTTTTTCCTTTCTCTAGTGTTAAGAATAATCACTAATGATTTAGATCTACCTTGATTAACCAATTATATATTCGGATCCAAATCATTCATGATAAAACACAAATAAAATGGAGGAAAAACCATTGATCTATTATTAATCATAAGGACATTACATCATGACATACATACCTCAAATGTTGATGCAAGCTCCTTTAACCTCCTTGCTCCTTGCCTCTCCTTGCAACTCTTTGGTCAGGCTAGGATTCACTAACTTCTAGTTGTGATGATGGATACCTTTGCAGTTGGACAACATAACAATACCCTCAATTCTCCCTCTTGCCCAAGGCTTACCTTTGTTATATAGATCTTAGAGGAGGCTTGGGAGAGGCTTCTAGATTTTATAGAGGCCACTAAAGACTCAGATAATGTGAGTTCCTAGGCCTTTTCCATGAAGATCCAACTCATCCCTCGCCTATCAGCTCATAAATCCTCGATTCTAGAAGTTTGACATTGCCTCGCTTGTTGAGCCACTAGTGACTAGTGAGGGCCTCGCTTGTTGAGCCACTAGTGACTAGTGAGGGCCTCACTTGTTGTCTACTAGGTGTCTCACGTGGATGCCAAAAAGGGCTCTAAAAGTGTTCAAACCTTAGGCAATATATGTTTTCTAGCCTCTATCCTCTGATGGCTTCTTCTCTGGCCTATAGGGTGGAAATTAAGTCTATAACAGATTCCCCCTAATGTGTGAGGTCAGTAAAGGAGTGGATGGCCGAAATACATTACAATAATGTCCATGTGAGGTAGCGCAAAGGAGACAGAAAAGGAAGTTCGGAAACCAAAGAAGTCATGCAATAAAACACCAAGGATGAGAGCATATATAGACCAATTCCCTAGGTAGACATACTCAGACTTTGAATGAACATGGCTGCCAAACAATACACATTCTTTTCTTCATCAATTTCTTCACAGAGGAGAAGCATAAAATTTGCCACACACTCAGGAAAGAAGAAGAACCCTCCCATGCAGAGGCCACCAGAGGATTCTTGTCTTCATCGATTTCTTCACAGGTGTTGTTTGTATTATTATTTCCATTGGGTATAGAGATTGATCACATTCTTTAGATACATCTACTTCATTTTGTAGATAATATGTTCTTTGTTTTATTTATTTTCTGGTATAGTAAGATCTAAGCGAATATGGATCCATTTATAAAAATAAGTTGTATGTGCCTTTTACCCATTTCTATTTTTGACCTAGTGCAACCTCTAGAGATGCAAGTTTTCTCACCCTTGTTGTAGGTTTGCTACAACATAATGGTGACTCCACGGGGGTTCTAAGTTTTACTCATGATCCTTGGTTGTGGGTGTGTGGTAAAAGTTTTTTCTTTCACTTTTTGTTGGGATTTATTGACTTTTTTAAGGGTTTTTATATTCATGTAGCTTTCTGTCCATTTTTGAAAGTTACTAGTGTCGAAAATCCACTCAAGAAACCCTTGGAGCCAGATCCACAATAGGGAAATTTTTAGGGGCTAAACTTCGCCCATGGGCTAATTTTCCATGTTTTTTTCCCAAAAAATATTTGCCTATTTATAAAAATGGTCCATCAAAATTCTATAGAATAAAATTATTTTACCCTAAAAATAGCCCAAATTTTATACACACTATATAAAATCCTTAAAAATTTGAATATTTTTAAAAAAATATCACCAAACATTTTAAATTTTGCATATTAAGGACCAATAAGATTCACCAAGGTTTCTACATTCTGAGATAAATTTCCATCCTTAAAATTATCCCTGAGCCACAACTTTTTCTCCTGGATCTGGACCAACACACGTTTTGGCCCTTTTTTCAATATTTTCTTGTATATTTTAACCTTGTACAATATTTTACTGCAAACAAATTTTCAATAAAAGAACAAAAAATATACCATGGAAAATACACACATTACACAGAGATTTTTCCCCTAGAAACCCAAACTAGGAAAACCAACATATTATATATTCATTCATAGTGATACATTGTTTACAATACAATATACATATAGGAGCCAACGACATCCAAAACCCTAACCCAACGACTTGGATTAGTCAACAACACTAATTCCTTAATCGGAAATAGAAAACCATCGGCAAAAACCATGTGTCGAAAAACAGCTCAACAATGAACATAAAAATCGAGGCGACATGTAAAATGAGGGAAAAATGTGACACATTTCCTGAGGATTTTTTTTTATGAAGGGCGCTGCACTCAAACCCCCTTGCGCTCCCGATGCAACGTAGCAAACACTAGACCTAGTCGTGCAAATAATATAACACATACCCAACATTCTCCCACTTGTTGTTTTCTTTGCATATAGGGGGTTATAGGGTTACATAGTCAACAAACCAGGGCAACAATGCCCATGGATCCTCTACACCAAAAGAAATTCTCAATGCTCACATATATTTTTAATGAATCTGCAACATTCTTCAAAGTTTCCACCTTCATTAGCATCACTTTCTTTTCTTCAACCATCTCTCTCACAAAGTGATATTGAATATCAATATGCTTTGTATTTGAATGATAAGTCAGGTTCTTCTCCAGAAAAATTGCACTTTGACTGTCAAATCTATCCTTACAACTTGTTGTACCAACCCAATACATGAACACACTATTTGTAACCATACATCTTCCTTACTTGCATGAGTGGCTTCCATGTATTTAGCTTCTGTAGTTGAAAGTGCCACTACATCCTATCTTTTACTCATCCAATTGATTGTTCCCCCAAACAGGTTAAACACATACTCACTTGTAGATCTCCTACGATCCACATCTCCATCCCAGTTTGCATCCACAAAACCATGTATGTCCAACACTCTATCCAATCTGTCTTCCTTGGTAGCACAATCCATAGCTAGTAGTGCCGTGCAAATACCTAAAAACCCTTTTTACTGTTGTCCAATGCTCCTTCCTTGGTTTTGACATATACCTACTCAAAATTCCCACTGCAGGTGTAATGTCTAGTCTAGTACAGACCATTGCATAAATCAAACTTCCAACTGCACTCACATATGGAACATGAGACATGTCTTCCTCCTCTTCATGTGTCTTGGGACACTGATCCACATATAAATTTACACCAACATGAATAGGGACCTTGACCGATTTACATTCCTGCATATTAAACATCTACAATATTGTCTCGACATATGTTCTCTGAGTTAACCAAAGTTTCCTCTTTTTTCGATCTCTTTTAATTTCCATGCCCAAAATGAAATTTGAAGCACCAAGATCCTTCATGTCAAATTTAGAGGACAATTGAGTTTTCATATCCTAGATAATCTCTTTGTTGTTTCCTATCAGCAACATGTCATCCACATACAAGACCAAATAAATCAAATGATCATGAATTAATTTAAAATACACACAATGATCCTCTTTGCTTCTTGTGAAGCCAAGTCCCAGCATATAAGTATCAAAATTTTGATACCACATCCTTGGTGATTGTTTTAAACCATACAGGGACTTGTTCAACTTGCATACCAACTCTTTTTTTCCCTTCACAACAAAGCCTTATGGTTGTTTCATATAGATTTCTTCTTTGAGATCCCCATGTAGGAATGTTGTCTTCACATCCATGTCTTCTACTTCAAAATCAAATGCAACAACAACAGATAACATAAATCTTATAGAAGTTAACATGGCAACAGGAGAAAAAATCTCACCAAAATCAATTTCCTCAACCTAGGAATAACCCTTTGCTACTAACTGAGCTTTGTATTTCTCCACTTTTCCTTCTACATTCAGCTTATTTTTAAATACCCATTTGTTGCCAATGGGATTTGTTCCACTCAACAACTCCACTAGATCCCAAGCCTCATTCTTATCCAAGGTTGTCATTTCTTCATCCATGGCCTTTTTCTAGAGCTTTCCATCCTCTGAATCCATTGCCTCCCTGACAGTTCTAGGATCATCATCATTAATAAACAAAGAAAAATTTGAATGGAAATCAGATGGAGTATACCTTCCAGTATCCTTCTTTCTCGAACCGATCTCCTCAATACTGGAGTATGAGAATATTCTTCTTCTGATTCTTGTTCTCCTGTAGAGTTTGATTTATCATCCTTTAAATCAAACTCTATTTTCTCTGGTTCTTCCCTACTTGGTAGGACTTCTTGTTTAACAACATCCTTCATTTCTCTAAATACCACATCTCAGCTATACACAACCTTCTTAGTTTATGGGTTCCAAAGATTATAACCTTTGAAACCATCTTTATACCCAATAAAGATACACTTTTCAACCTTTTTATCTAACTTACTCTTGTTTTCCTTGGGAACATGAAAATTGGCCTCACATCCAAATACCTTGAGATGTCTAAGAGAAGGTTTCTTACCATTCCATACCTCTTGTGGAGTCTTGTCATACAATGTTGATGAGGGTGATCTTTTGACCAGGTAACATGCAGTACCCATTGTCTCTACCCAGAATTCTTGCCCTAACCTGGCACCACTCAGCATGCACCTTGTTTTTTCCATAAACATCCTATTAATCCTTTCTACAACTCCATTATGTTGATGTGTGTATGAAGTAGTATTCCCCCTTGCTATACCGCACTTCTTACAAAATTCTTTAAATTCATTCTAGTAGAACTCTTCACCATTATTTGTCCTCAACACCTTAATTCTTTTCTTTGTTTGATTCTCAACAAGAGCCTTAAACTCTTTAAACCTGTTAAAGACTTCAAATTTCTTCTTGAGGAAATATATCCGAGTATTCCTCGAGAAGTCATCTATAAATAAGACATAGTACACACATTTTTTTAATGATGGAATGGACACAGGTCCAAACACATCACTGTAAACTAGCTATAAAATTCCTTTTGCACTCGTTGCACCAAAGGGGAATCTTACTCGATTCTGCTTCCCATATACACAATGTTCACATAAATCAAAATCCAGAGAGAAGTTATACATACCTTCAACCATACCTTTACTATGTAGTAGTCGAAGACCCTTCTCTCTGATATGCCCCAGTATTTGATGCCACATCATAACCTTTTCTCCAGAGTCTGTCGGAGTTATTTCTTCTCCAATTCCAATATCAGGAACAATATAAGTGTTACACCCATCACTAATAGTGCTTCCTTGTAGCTTATACAGAGTTACAAACTGAACTCCCTTCAGCAACACCATTGGTTCTCGAACCATCCTGCAGGTTTTCTTTTCAAATATTGTTTTTACCCCTACATCATACATTTTTCTTACATAAATCAAATTTCTGGCCAATCCTAAGATGTGCAGAACACCAAGTAGTGTTCTAATCCTTCCATCTATGAGCCTCAACTTGACTTTTCCTCGACCTATGATTTTGGTTTTTGAGTCATCACCTAGGAAAATATTACCTCTATCATACCTTTCATATTCAAATAACCACTCCCTATGGGGAGTCATATGAAATGATGCACTTGAGTCAACCAACCATTCCTTGTGATCTACATGTGTTCTTAAATAATCCAAGTACACATCCCCTCCTTCTTCCTTGGAGGTCTTTTCTTATGTAGAAGGAGATTCTTTAGATCCCTTCTTTTTCTCAACTTTGAATCTACACTGCTTCTTGTAGTGCCCTTCTTTTCCACATCTCCAACATACATTTACAAAATTTTCAGAAGACTTAGATATTCCCTTAGACTTATATCTCCTACTTGAGGTGATCCAAAAAGGATCCAGAGAAGGCTAAGAACAACTCAGAACTCACAGAGGCAACTCAGAACGCTCATAATGGCTTCAGTAGATAGAGAAAGGGCAAAAATCAAAGTTCTCAAAACTCAGTTAAAACGGCATGGTCGTGAAGAGCGCATCGTAAGATTTATAACGACGCAAACGACTCATCAAACATAGCTCGTATGAAAAATATATAAATGTTCAAAGTTCAGGTAAAACTTGGTCAAAAGTCAAAGGTCAATGTGACATGTGGCACGTCCGTACAGGGATATGTGGCACATCCATACAAGGTGATGTGGCATGATGTTATAGGTCTACATGGAAGATTCTCTAGTTAACACATGGCAGAGGACAACCAATGAGAGGTTTCCATGTGGCAACCCCCCATTGGCCTCTTACGATCTAGTTCATTAAAAACATATTGGAGCCGATGGGAGTCGAACTCCTAACCTCCTATCCCAAAGGACTTACAACCTCTGCGCTAGTCAACATACCACTATGTGTTCCTTATTTTTAATATGGCATGCATTTTATTTATGTTTGGTAATGTTTCATATGGGCGGAGGAAAAGGGATAGGCCCTTGGCCCAACCCTTGGTTCTATGTTAACCCATGCGACCATGTTTCAAACACATGCCATATATGGCATATCCACTACTCTAGCCAGAATATATCCCGATTTAATAGCCATTCCGCTAGTTTAATCCACCGCTATATTTAGCGTGCACGCCAACTTTTGTTATAATTGTGTATTAAAAAGGAGAGCCCACGGGATTTGATCTCGGGACCTCCGCTAACCAAAGTTCTTAAAACAACATCCACAACCAATGCGCCAACCAAAGCATTTATTCCTAGCTGCCCAGAATTTTGTATAACAAGGGGCCTCCGCTAGTGTTCGGGAAAAGGGGAGATCAGACTAGGGCGCGATCATACGGTATAGAGGCACAGTTTTCAAGACTGGGCATGATTTTCAAGACAGACTAGTCATTTATTGCAAAGGAAGTGGCATGGAAAAGGAGGCAAGGGTGTCTCTTGGGCTTGAAAGTGTCAAACTCAGATCGAGGTGTGGAGACAGTCATTTTTAGGTAAAACGATGCCACGAATGCAGTGGTGATATTAATTTTATGATATGAGCAAAGCTTATGTAGCTTAACTCTGGAATGAGGTATACTTATGTATTTTTCCCAATTCTTTTGTGGAGTTAATAAAAATACCTACCCATTTGAGAGCAGGACCCGGAGATGTAGTCCACCAGGGACGAACTCCGTTATCAAGTTCTTTGTGTTCATATTGCATGCTCATGTCTCTTTCCTTTTGAGTTTTTCCATATTTATGGTGTACTTCAGTTTATACTCATTTAATACAATTCTTTAATAAGTCACCTGACTAAAAGATCTCGGTTCATGTTGGTATCAGAGCAGTCGTCTTTGACTTGAATTATTGAGTATGAATGCTTACTAGGGCGAAGCATAAGCAGGGTGAATGAACTCTTAATACTTTCAATATCGAAGTTGGTCGCTCATTTCGAAGGAAGAAGATGGTAAAAGAGGAAAAGCGTGATGAACATGAGGCAAACTTTCACATGGTCCTTTATTGCATGTCAGAAATGGTCGAACGAATGTATGGAGATTATGAGAGGAGGATGAAAAAGAAAGGGAAGAAAAAGGAAGCACATGTAGATGATGATACTTCGGTAAACCAAGGGGTTGGAGGAGATCCTTCTGAGCCTCCATCTTCACCTTCAAGTTCTAGTTCTTCTTCATCTGAGCATCCTCATCACTCCCAACATTCTAACCATAAAGCCTCTTGTAAGAAACCATTATTAAAGCTTGATGTAAAATTTTCTTTACCTATGTTTAATGGAGATGCTAATCCTAAAAATCTAGACAATTGGATCCAACAGGTTGAAGTATATTGTCATGTTCAACATATTGACGAAGAGGAAGTTAAAGTGCAACTGGCTTCTCTTTGGTTGGAAGGCACCGCTCTCGTATGGTGGGAGAGCAAGCTACAGGACAAAAGCAAGTGTGGTAATCTTCTTTCCTCATGGTCAGAATTTAAAATAGAGATAAGGAAGCAGTTCTATCCATTAGAGTATTTACATAAAGCAATGATGGAATGGCAAACTTCGAGGCAGAGTAAAGGTCGAACTGTACAAAGTTTTACAGAAGAATTTAGGAAGAAAGATCTAGCATTGAACATTCATTTGGATTCTTATGAAACTTTAATGAAGTATATTGGCACACTTCACATCTATATTCATCATACTTTGCTCTTGTTTAACCCCACTAGTATTGACGAAGTTTGTGTGCAAGCCACTCACCTTGAGAACGAGAGGAAACATGTTCAAGAAGATCCCACGAAGAAACCTTCCAATTTTCCACAAAAAGACTTTCAAGAAGTTCAAAAGGAAGGACAAGAAGACCGCTACAGTAACAAGATAAGGAGGAAAACCATCTTGCACTCATTGCAAGAAGGGTCATCACAATGAAGAAAACTGTTGGAAACTACATCCAAAAAATAAACCGAAACAGTTCGGTGGAAAGGGGAAGACAAAGACCGTTTCTATAGTGCAACAAGATCTTGGTTCTTATTCAGGAGATGAAGGAAAGATCACAACGGCTGGGGTACAAGGTAAAGATTCTCTTCATGCTAGTTCAAGTTCCAATGATGAATCTCATAATGATGAACGAAAGAGGAATCGGTTATTTCATATACGATTTGTATCTAAACATACTAATATAGATAAATTATTTGATCCAGGTTCCCAAGTAAACTTAATATCTGAAGCACTTGTCAAGAAGATGGGTCTTGAAACGAAACCACATCCAAAGCCTTATCCTCTTGTTTGGGTATGTTATAAAGAAAAACTTAATGTCACCAAACAATGTAGGGTCAGATTTGTTATTTCTTCAAAGTTGATTGATGAAGTGGATTTGGATGTTGTACCACTTGATATATGTGGCATAGTGTTGGGGAGTCCTTATCTTTATGATAGAAAAGTAGTCTTGTTTCGTCATGAGAACAAATACCACCTTACTAAAGGGGGAGTGGAATATATTGTTAGAGCTCACAACATGAGGGTAAATATAACACTTGTTAGTATGGAACAAATAAAAAGATGCATAACCACTAATAAGAGACATGTACTCATGGTCATCAAAGAGAAAGATGTCGGTACATCCAAAGATTTCCAAGGGTGTCATCCATCTCATAAAAAGTAATTAATTGATATTGTTTATAAGTATGATGATATATTTTAGGAACCAAATGGATTACCTCCTAAGAGGGAAATCCAACATGAGATACATATTCAACATGATTCACCTCTTCCTAATGTGGGCATGTACAAGATGTCAGTTGTGGAGATGGCAGAGATCAAGAAGCAGGTACAAGTCTTATTAGATCAAGGGGTCATCAAGCCCAATTCATCTCCTTATGGTTCTTCGATCGTGATGGTGCCAAATAAATATGGCACATGGTGAATGTGTGTTGATTACCGGGTTTTGAATAAAATCACAGTAAAAAATAGACACTCTCTTCCTCGTATAGATGATTTACTTGATTAGTTGAAGAATGTTATTTATTTCACTAAGTTGGATTTGTACAAGTCTTATTAGATCAAGGGGTCATCAGGTCCATTTCATCTCCTTATGGTTCTCTGATCGTGATGGTGCCAAATAAATATGGCACATGGCGAATGTGTGTTGATTACTGGGTTTTGAATAAAATCACGGTAAAAAATAAACACTCTCTTCCTCGTATAGATGATTTACTTGATTAGTTGAAGAATGTTATTTATTTTACTAAGTTGGATTTGTACAAGTCTTATTAGATCAAGGGGTCATCAGGCCCAGTTCATCTCCTTATGGTTCTCTGATCGTGATGGTGCCAAATAAATATGGCACATGGCGAATGTCTGTTGATTACCAGTTTTGAATCAAATCACGATAAACAATAGACACTCTCTTCCTCGTATAGATGATTTACTTGATTAGTTGAAGAATGCTATTTATTTCACTAAGTTGGATTTGCGCAGTGGATATCATCAAATCAGGGTCACAGAACAAGATGCATGGAAGACTGTCTTTAAAACCAAACAATGATTGTTTAAGTGGTTAGTTATGTCGTTTGGGCTTTGTAATGCTCCAACAACTTTCATGCATGTGATGAATGATGTATTCAGGCCTTTCCTGGATGACTTTGTGATTGTATATTTAGACAACATTATTGTTTTTAGCGAGACTTGGGATGAACATGTAAGGCATGTAAAGAAGGTATTGGATACTTTTCAAAGGGAAAAGTTACATGTGAAAATGTCGAAATGTGAATTTGGCAAGACTGCACTTGTATACTTAGGTCATATTGTAGGAGGAGGACAATTGAAGATTGATCCTTCCAAAATTGAAGTAATTGTAAAATGTCCTGAGCTAAAAAGTGTAACCAAAGTCCGAAGCTTCTTGGGTGCAGTTCAGTATTGGAGGAGATTCATTCCCAACTTCTCCTTTATAGCAACTCCTTTGCATACCTTAACCAGTGTGAAGAACACTTTTTAGTGGGAAGGAAAGAAAAACAAATCTTTCAACATTTTGAAGGAGAAGATCAGTACCGCACCAATATTAGCATTCAACAATCGTTCGAGATTGAGACATATGTCAACGGATACGCCATGGGTGCAATATTGTTGCAATATCATAAGCCTATATGTTACCACTATGAAAATTTTAACCAAGTTGTTCTTAACTATCCTACATATGATAAAGAGTTGTATGCATTAGTTCAAAGAATAAATAAATGGACACATTACTTGTTAGGGAAGGAAACACTCATACATACAGATCATCAACCCTTATAGTATCTTCAAGCACAGACCAAACTGCAACAATCTCGACACTACATATGGATGGGTTTTCTACAACAATTTTGTTTGGTAATCAAGTACAAGAAGGGTACAAGTAACAAGGTAGCCGATATTCTTTCTATACCTCCTATTGTTGCTTCTATTATTTTGAAGAATATTTATTTATTTCATGATAGCTATGTAGAGAAATATGCCTTCGATGAAGATTTTAAAGAAGTATATGAGAAGCTAACCCATGGTGCACGAGTATAGAACTATTTTCTGTAGGGAAAATTACTCTATCATCTTGGGAAGCTATGTATTCCTACAAGCGAACAAGTCCATGTAATACGAGAAGCTCACACTTCTCTTGTGTCTAGGCATTTTGGGGTAGGAAAAACTATGGCTCATTTGCAGAGGTTTTGTTGTTTCCCTCACATGAAAGCAATTGTAACTAAATATGTAAAGGGGTGTGTGATGTGTTCTACTTGTAAGTCCACTAATAGAAAATTGGGGATATACTCACTACTTTCTATTCCATCCCATCCATGGGAAAGAATTTCCATGGATTTTGTAGGGGGTTTACCAATGACCAAAGGGGGTCATGACTATTTGTATGTTGTAGTGGATAGGTTCAGCAAGATGTGTATCTTGATGCCATGTAAAAAGCAGATCACTGTTGAGTAGACTGCTAATCTCTTTTTTCAGTATGCTTGGGTTCACTTTGGGTCACCCATGTCCAATGTCTCAGATCGAGATAATTGATTCCTTGGGGATTTTTGGACTAGCTTGTGGAGAATGATGGACACCAAATTGAAGAGGAGCATTGCTTTTCATCCACAGTCCGACGGGCAAACAAAGGTGGTAAAAAAAACAATTGTATTGTTACTTCAAGGTTACTGCAACAAGAATCCTAAGTTATGGCATGAATGGATACCCTATGTACAACATGATTATAATAGAGCTTTACATTCATCCACTCAGAGTTCACCTTTTGAGGCATTTTTTGGGTACCTACCAAAGGTTCCTTTGGAATTAATGTATGGGAGAGATGTCGATGTGAATGAAGAATGAACAAAGGACAAAGCTCACAAGTACATCCAGAGGTTTCAACAAATACACCAGGTAGTCAGGGAACAGTTGGAGAAGAGTCAAGCATAGTATAAAGCTCAGCATGACAAACACAAGGTTGATCATCAATTCCAAGTTGGAGATCGGGTATGGCTTCACATCAGCAAGGAACAATTGAAGGGTGAAGGAAATAAACTCAAGCCTATCTGAAATGGTCCCTTCATTATCTTGGAGAAAAGCGGCACTAATGATTTTTGTTTATATCTTCCACCTTATATGCAGATTTACTCTGTTGTGAACGTAGAGAACTTGAAACTTTTTGAGCCTCCCATGAACATGGATTAGGATGAGGAAGTTTCAATACCTTGAGTTGATGAGTTTGCACCTGAATACTTGGATGAGTTACAAAAATATATCATCCTGGAGAGAAGGACAAGGACTTCATGAAGGGGTGATGTTGATTATCTTCGAGTAGGCTTAAAGGGCACACATCCAAGCAAGGCAAAGTGGATTATGAAGGACAAAGTGAGGGGACTCTTCCCTCACTTACCAGTTTATTGATGAAAGATTTTGGTAGTCCAAAAGGATCTCAATGGGAAGGTGTGATCCAAAAAGAATCTATAGAAGGATAAGAACAACTCAAAACTCACGAAGGAAACTCAGAAGGCTCAGAATGGCTTCAGCAAACAGAGAAAGGGAAAAAATTTCAAAGTTCCCAAAACTCAGTTAAAATGGCATGGTCGCGAAGAGCACGTCACAAGCTTTCTAAGGAGCAAACGTCTCGTCCAATGGAGCTCG
Source organism: Picea engelmannii (assembly GCA_009831015.1). Classification (NCBI taxonomy): domain Eukaryota; kingdom Viridiplantae; phylum Streptophyta; class Pinopsida; order Pinales; family Pinaceae; genus Picea; species Picea engelmannii. The sequence continues at coordinate 26,192 of ML800349.1, read as the reverse complement.
TATGGAAAATATATAAGCGGTCAAAGTCCAGGTCAAACTTGGTCAAAAGTCAAAGTTCAAGGTGACACATTTCACCACTGCAAGGGTGACACGTGGTACGTCTGTACAAGGAGATGTGGCACGTCCGTACAGGATGATGTGGCACGATGTTATAGGTCTACATGAAAGATTCTTTGGTTGACACATAGCAGAGGAAAACCAATGAGAGGTTGTTATGTGGCAACCCCCCATTGGCCTCTTATGGTCTAGTTCATTAAAAAAATATTGGAGTCAACGGGAGTCGAACTCCTAATCTCCTAGCCCAAAGGACTTACAACTTTCGTGCTAGCCAACATACCACTATGTGTTCCTTATTTGTAATATGGAGCTTATTTTATTTATGTTCGGTAATGTTTCGTATAGGCAGAGGAAAAGGGATGGGCCCTCGGCCCAGCCCTTGGTTCTATGTTAACCCACGTGACCACGTCTCAAACACATGCCATATATGGCATATCCGCCACTCTAGCCAGAATATCCGCAAATTTAATATCCATTCCGCTAGTTTAAACCACCACTATATTTAGCGCACGTGCCAACTTTTGTTATAATTGTGTATTAAAAAGGGGAGTCCACAGGATTTGATCTCAAGACCTCCACTAACCAAAGTTCTTAAAATAACATCCACAACCAATACGCCAACCAATGCATTTATTCCTAACTACCCAAAATTTTGTATAAGAAGGGGCCTTTGCTAGTGTTCGAGAAAAGGGGAGATCAGACCAGGTTGCAGTTGTACAGTACAAAGGCACAATTTTCGAGACTGGGCATGATTTTCGAGATAGTCCAGTCATTTATTGTAGAGGCAGTGGCATGGAAACCGATGCATGGGTGTCTCTTGGGCCTAAAAGTGTCAAACTCAAATCGAGGTGTGGAGACAATCATTTTTAGGTAAAACGATGCCACGAACGCAGTGGTGATGTTATTTTTTCTGATTTGAGCCAAGCTTATGTAGCTTAACTCCATAATGAGGTATACTTATGTATTTTTTCCAATTCTTTTGTGGAGTTAATAAAAAGACCTACCCATTTGAGAGCAGGACCCGGAGATGTAGTCCACTAGGGACGAACTCCATTATCAATTTATTTGTGTTCATATTGCATGCTTATGTCTCTTTCCTTTTGATATTTTCCTTCTTTATGGTGTACTTCAATTTATGTTCATTTAATATAATTTTTTAATAAGTCACCTGACAAAAAGATCCCAGATCATGAGGACTTAGATCTATTTATTTTCTCGGAGTGTCGTCTTGCAAATAATTCATTCGTGCTCTGTCCTTCCATGTTCTTCTGTCTCATCTCCTTCGACAACAAGGATGAGACCACTTCATCAAACTTCAAGGCAGTTGTATTACTACCTATGGCCACAACCAGACTATTCCACAAGTTTGGTAAAGAGCACAGTAAAATGATACACTTATATTCATCTGAAATTTTAATATCAAGAGATACTAACTAACTTACCACAGTATTGAAGGTGTTCAAATGCTCTACAACCAGGTCTCCATCTCTCATCCTCAGGTTATACAAATTCTTTATCATGAATAGTTTATTTACTAGGGATTTAGATTGATACAACTTCCCCAACTTATCACATAAATCTTTGGTTGTAACTTCCTTTGACACATTTAGTAATACTAAATTTGAGAGACACGATCGGATTGTGCTCTTCGCCTTATGATCCAATGTTTTCTAGTCATCTGTTGAATTTCCTGTAGGTGCAGCACCTGGATCCACAACGATCCACTGATCTTTGTCCACAAACATATCTTCCATCTTGAGCTTCCACTATTCAAAACTTTTCCCATTAAACTTCTCGATCTCCATTTTTGAACTTCTTGCCATTTATTTTCACTTGAAAAATCAATACCAAAAATATCCCATTGTAACAAGGCTTATCACAGTCCTGAGACAAACCCTTGACCACAAAGACGCCCCCCTTAAGCCAACAAAACTCTTCTACCAAATGTAGATTTTAACCTTGTACAATATTTTACTGCAAACATATTTTCAATAAAAGAACAGAAAAGATACCATGTCAAATACACACATTACACAAAGATTTTCCCCCTGGAAACCCAAACCGGGAAAACCAACATATTCTATATCCATTCATAGTGATACATTGTTTATAATACAATATACATATAGGAGCCAGTGGCGTCCAAAACCCTATAACCCAATGACCTGGATTAGTCAACAACCCTAATTCCTTAACCGGAAATAGAAAACCATCGACAAAAATGATGTGTTGAAAAACCACCCAACAATGGACACGAAAAATCGAGGTGACATGAAAAATGAAGCCAAAATGTGACACATTTCTCGAGGTGACAAAATTCTCGAGGGCGTTGCCCCTGAAGGGGGGGCCTAGAGGCCCCCCCTCAAACCCCCTTACGTGCCTGGTGCAACGTAGAAGACACTAGACCTAGTCATGCAAAGAATATAACACATACCCAACATTGCCAACACACTTTTTGACCATTTTTCTGCCACTTGCCAACACAAATTTTAGCCAGTTTTCTGCCACTAGCCAATGCTAGTTTTGGCCAATTTTCTGCCACTAGCCAATGTGAGTTTTGGCCAGTTTTCTGCCACTAGCCAACGCATATTTTGGGCACTTTTATACCACTAACCAACACATATTTTAGGATATTTTCTTCCATAGGCCAATGCACATTTCCAGGTATTTTCTGCATTGGTCACTTTTTAAATTTACCTATATTTTCAATACTTCATTTGCTTGTTGTAGGTATTATTTCGGGCCTGGATTTTCCTTTAGTTTGTTAGTTTATTGAGTGGTTTAAAACTCCATTAAACCTTAGGAATTGAGGAACAAACCCCGGGGGGTTTTGATCCCTTTTCTTAAGGGGTTTCTTAAGGGTTTGGTTCCCTATTTGCTATTGCAAATAGGTTGTAGCTTTACCATTTAATTTTTGGTCTTCCCCTTTGTTTTTTTTCTTTATTTGCATCTCATTTAAAGTGCATTCAAAAAGACAAAAAGAAGCATATAAAGTAGGACCTTGGATTTGGTTACATCACATTTAATTCTTTATTATTTTCTATAGCCATTGGTTGTCGTATAATTGTTGGTACATAACCTTAGTTAACTTGTATTTGCATACCAAAACCCTTAGTGAAAAGAAACATCATCTAGAACCCTTTTTTTACTTGCCAATAAGGTTTTACCATTGTGAATCTAGCTACATTAATTGAAGGAAAGTTTTCCTAGTTTGATTTCTTAGCTTGCATGCGACACATTTTCAAATTTTCAAACAGAAAAGTCAGCCCCAAGTACTTTTGATTAGGTTGCTAGCATCAACGGATATTTATTTTATGAACTTACACCAATTTCACAAGCACATTAACACTTCAAAACAATATAAAAAAACCACTTTAAACCAAAACTAAAACTCAATGTTACCTTTGGACACCATTTCTCCTACAAAGAGATAGTCACATGGGCTAAAAGGCCTTCGACCAGAGTTTCCTATAAAATTTTCTCTCGACTCCACACGAAGAGGCAAGGACCCCCACCCTACTCTTTCCTCGGGTTCTAGATCCTTAGAGTTGGAATCCCCGTCCCCATTGAGAGGTATTGGTGCACCTAGTTCCAACCCTTTACCTCCTTCACCAGGACCATCTTCACCCCATTCCCCCGTGGTTGGAACCACCCAAAATTCCTTTCCTTTCATGGCCGGATTGAGTATCCTAGACCTCAAGCAATTGATTAATGACCTAATCCTTCATGACCCTACCTAGCCTCTCATGCCTATCAAACTACCCTCTAACAAGACATTGTTAGATAGTCATGAACTTAAAACATGTGCAATTATTTGGCCTTGGTAAGGCCTTCCTTGGATCACAACAACCCAAACTCAAGCTCTGTTCCTGCTTCCATTCACACTTAAGTCGGTTGTTAGTGTACACCATCATTATTTAAAACAACAATACACATGGATAGAACTTGTATCCTTTCACAATTCAAGTAGACATACAAAGGAATAGAATTAATTTTACACCACAAGATGAATTATGAATTCTTGTGCAACTTTATCATATGAAATTTGCAAGAAACCATACAATTCTTCACTCTTGCATTGGTTTGTGGCCCATACAGCCCGAGTTTTGTAGCATTTATCTGATACCACTTTGTAACACACCCGACCCCCTAATCCTCATTAGGTTGGTGGGAAATTAGAAAATTTTCTATCTTCCCCCTAACTTCTCTTCCAAATGACGACTTTGATCTTGATTCTGAGTTCATTAATCAATTATTCTCCTCAAGATCTTTCCAACGATGATAAACATTCCCAAATGTGAGCTCTAGGTAAGAAGTTATGCCCACTAGAAGTTTTGTTCATCAATCCATATGATGACCTCCTCCTACCTAAGTGGAATCCATGTGGACCTGTCCATATAGGAACATCCAATGTGACTTAGTTGACGTGGCTCCCATGTCCATGTTGTCCAAGGCTTAGTCGCTTCACTATTTAACACAGGGCTAGATATCTGGATTTCCAAATTCTTGAATATCTAGATTTCCAAATTCTCGATTATCTGCCCATCCGACATCCTCCAAGTCTCTAGATATCCTCCCATCCAGAATCCTCTAAATCTCTAGATATTTTCCCATCCAGAAAATATATTTTCCATAGATCCCATTTATCATAATTCTCGAATTCTCAAATTTTTAGATATCTCGATTCCACCCACATGGTTCCTCTCTATCTGGAATCTAGACTTTCATAAAAGTTTGTTTAAATAAATTCTCGTATTTTCGGATTCCCAGATAGCCTTCATTGATCAATGCAGGTCCTAGCTATACCCGAATGCCACATGGCATTCACTAATTTTCCATCTTCATGACCTGTTCCCAATAGCAAGCCTCTGCTTGTCACTAAACCATTGGTTGCAGGATGAGTGGTTCCGTCCCTTTTTCCTTTATACCTCTGAGGTAAAACATGCATGTTGATTAGATGAAATCACACCAATCAACAACCTAGATCGCTAGTGGGTTTTTAAGTTGTGCAATATTCAACATGGTCATTTGATCTCCACAGATCTGACGATTGAAATTTGTCCAATCCAACGATCCAGATCACTAGTGGGTTTTTAAACTATGACTTTTTCAAAAGGTCCATTTATTAGAAACTTTGAATTTTTGGATGGTCCAAGTTCCACCATCTGGTTTCACCATCCAATTCTTTTCCAAGGTAAGATCTGATCCATCCATATTCCTCGAGATCGACTCCCTATGCCTCATCGACGATATTGCAAATCTCGATGTGGCCATTTTGTGGATGTGGTGGGATACATGTATGTTGTCTTGGTATGATGTGATGTTGCCGACGTGTCATCTAAAATATGACCTTTTACAAAAATCCCATTTCAATGATTCTTTGTATTTTTGGATTTTCGAATGGTCCAAGTTCCACCTCCTGATTTTGACCATCAGGCCTTTGACCTACGACCTGCCACTACAACATATTCATGAGTACATCATGATGGCGTGTCTTATGACATGGCACTTTCGACACCAAATGTTGATGAGTCATTTAACTCAACATGTTGATGTGACATCCGACATCTTTCATTTTCAATAAAAGCCAATTACAAGAAACTCTGGATTTCTGGATGTTGTATTTCCACCATCCAATCCATGACCTTCCACTGTGGCCCTACCACCTAAACCCTGTCACGATTCTAGCTTCGTGGACTCCATGTCATGATGACATCATTAACCACGGGGTTCCACTGCATCACATTTTTGTAACTGGATCTATATTTTTACAAAAGTCTCCCTTTTTGGAATTTTTGGATGCCTGCTATCGGATATCGCATAGTTTCATAAGCCAAGGTTCGAACCCCCTGGTTTCGCTCTGGCTCACTATTCCTACACTGGGTCCCTTATCTAGAATCCACAATTTTGTGAAAGTTGACTTTATGAAACTTATGAATGTCCACTATTTGGATCAGAGTTCCACCGTCGAGTTCCATCATCTGGCATCCAGGTTTTTGGAAAAGTTGACTTATAAGAAAACCCAGATATCTATTAGCCCAGATATATGTGGTTTTTTTAGCGATGGTTCGAAATATTCTACCCATCTCCTTAGGATGGGTTCCACCATAAGGTTTTGGTCATAAGTCCCAATATGGTCTATGATCAAGTACTTTTGAGTAAGTCCCTTTCTTAGAAATCTCAGATTCCTGACAACCTGATTTTAGGGTTCATCTCATCATGGTTCTAGTCAACTGTTCACATGCCTGAACTTATCTAGATCCAACTATTTTTCCATGACCCTGTATAATGATTCTTTCCTGTTCTGCATCGGCTCTGTAACCTACTAAACAATCTAGATTTTGACCTTTCTACCTCGGCCTTCCATTACAATGATTTTGAGAGGAAATGGGAATTCGTGCAACTTAGATTCCTTTGCATAAATACCCACTAGCCCTACTCTATGTTTTTTGTGGAGCCTGATTATCTTCCTGATTCAAAGGTCTTTGTTTTCAGCCATGTTTATACCCCATGAAGACTTTACACCCCATAAGAATGTACACTCCTCCACACAAGGGAGTGTAGGGGGGTTATGTATCATTGTGAATATTGTATTCTGAGTGAGGAGACTGTGAGAGAGAGAAGAGGAAGTTACAAAATATGTGTTGTAGGTTGTATCCCTTCATTTTCTAGATAATAATAAAGGAAGGACCTGACAATTTCTCTGGTGGACATAGCCCACACTGGGTGAACCACGTATATCTTTGTCTCTGTTGTATTGTGTATCTTCTC
>ML800349.1:0-19342 GCA_009831015.1 Picea engelmannii | reverse complement strand
TTATTACCTCTACGATCCTATTTTTTATAACAAATGGTATCAGAGAGAAAGGCAACTCACAGGAAAAGAGGGTTCAGGGTTCGAGTGGGAGAAATGGGGGAAGATGGAAAGTTTAGGGTCGAGAAATTTAACAGCCAAACCTACCAGTTATGGAATATGAAGATGGAAGATTATTTATATCAGAAGGATCTATTCCTACCATTGGGTGGAATATCAAATAAGTCAATGGCCATGAAGGATGAATAATGGGAGGTTCTTGACAAAAGACACTAGGAATGATAGAATTGAGCCCGGCAGCGTCGGTGGCTTTCAATATTTTGAAATAAAAAACAACGAAGGAGCTAATGGATGCATTGGCTAAAATTTATGAAAAACCCTCGACGCCCAATAAGGTATTTCTAATGAAGAGATTATTTAGTATGAATATGTCAGAAGGTGGGTTTGTTGCAGATCATTTAAATGAATTTAATATGGTTACTAATCAACTAAGTTTTGTAAAAGTGGACTTTGATGATGAGGTTAGGGATCTTCTAATCTTGTGGCCATTGCCATAAAGATGGAACGGCTTGGTCATGTTTGTAAGTAACTATGTCTTTGGTTCAAACACTTTAAAATTTGATGATGTTGTTGGTGTTATCCTTAGCGAGGAAATGCGATGGAAAAGCACATGTGAGACATCAGGTAATGCGTTAAACATGGAGAATAGGGGAAGACAAAAGGATAGAGGAAAGGGCTCAGGGAACTGTGGGAATGATAGGAATGGAAGATCCAAATCCAGACTTGGAAAGATAGAGTGTTGGAATTGTGGGAAGAAAGGAAATCTGAAGAAAGACTATAGAGCTCCAAAGAAAAAAGAGATGGACAACATGAGAAGAATCATGAAGCAAATGTAACAGGTGGTGTGTTATAAGATGCTTTGATTCTTTCTGTAGATACTATTTTTGAGTCTTGGGTAGTAGATTCAGGGGCTTCATTTCATGCCACACCCCATAGGAAACATTTTCTAGATTATGTTCAAGATGATTTTGGACAAGTTCATTTGGGTGATGATGCACCATGAAAAATTGTTGGAATGGAAAAGGTAAAAATAAAGCAAAGGAATGGAAACCAATGGTTGTTAAAAGAGGTTATGCATGTTCCATATCTAAGGAGAAATATAATTTCAACAGGGAAATTGGAAAATGAAGGTTGTATATCCATATTTACAAATAAGGTGTGGAAGGTCACCAAAGGATAATTGGTGATAGCAAAAGGAGAGAAGGTAGGTACATTGTATTTATGTACTGGTAATATTGACTCTTCTATCTCTTTAGCTTCTATAGGAGTGGATACAACACTGTGGCATCATAGGCTTGCACACATGAGTGAGAAGGGGATGTAGATACTTCTTAAAATAAATTTGTTTCCATATCTTAAACAAATTGATTTGGATTTTTGTGAGCATTGTGTTTATGGAAAACATAAGAGAGTCATATTTCTCAGAGTAGGAAAAGAAAAGAATAGTGAAATGTTAGAGCTTGTGCATACATATGTATGGGGACCAGCTCAGGTATCATCTCTTGGTGGCTCTCATTATTATGTTACTTTTATTGATGATGCAACTAGAAAAACTTGGGTTTATTACATTCGACAAAAATATGATGTTTTTGATACTTTTAAGAAATGGAAAGTTTTGGTTGAGAATGAGACAGGCAAAAGGTTGAAGTGTCTCAGATTAGAAAATGGAGGTGAATATTGTAGCAAGGATTTTGATGATTATTGTTCATACCATGAGATTCATAGAGAGAAGACAATTCCAGGAACACCACAAGAAAATGGTGTGTCAGAAAGGATGAACAAGACAATCATGGAGCGTGCAAGGAGTATGAGATTGCATGCTAGTTTTTCCTTACAGTTCTGGGCAGATGTTGTAGATATTGTTATTTACTTAATAAATAGAGGACCTTCAAGTTATTTGGATGGTGGAATTCCAGAGGAGGCATGGATGGGAAAAAAGGTAAACTATTATTTTTTGAAGACTTTCAGTTGTGAAGAATTTGTCTATTTTGATAAAGAAAATAGAACCTAGCTTGAGGAAAAATCCAAGAAGTGTACATTTATTGGATACGAAGTTAATGATTTTGGTTATCGCTTATGGGATTATGAAAATCACAAAATCATTAGGAGTAGAAATTTCATATTCAATGAGAAGGTCATGTACAAAGCTCAGTTGTAGGGAAAGAAACAGGAAAAAGAAAAACTAGAATACACAATGTTTGATGAGATCACTGAAAAAGAAATTCCAAAGGTATCAGAAAATCAAAATGTACAAAAGCAGGAGCAACAGGTACCTCAAACTCTTGCAAGTGTTGTTAAAATCTTCCAGGTTAAGCATAACCCCTAAACGATACTCTCCTTCACTGTATTATTTATTGTTGATTGATTATGGTGAACCAAAATGTTATGAAGAGACAATGCAGGTAGACACCAAAAAGAAGTGGGAGCAAGGTACAAAAGAGGAAATGGATTCCTTGGTAAATAACCAGTCTTGGGATTTGGCTCAATTGCCTGCAGGAAAAAGAGAATTGCAGAATAAATGTGTTAGCACTAGGAATCACCCTCAGATTGCATAGAAGGTAAGCCCAATACCCATCAGGTTATATTTAAATGTAAATGAGTTTAAAGAGGTCAAATGGATAAGACTCCAGATAATAATGTTCTAACTCAAAAATCTAGGCTAGCATGCATAAGCAATTGAGGTCTTAATCAACTTCAGTCAGTGAGAGGGAGTAAAGGTGAATAGAGAGAAGACTTTGGTGAGGAAAATGTAGAGGTCTGCTATGGACATCATGTCTTCAAGCAACCTAAGGAGGAAAAAACTCAAACACAAGATCTTCTTGAATTCAAAGATTTAAGGAAACTGAAGAACATCATAACAGTACTATAATCAAGCATTCATCATAATACAACTATAAAAATCCATGTGAATCATTCAATCATGAATACTTCAATATCAGAGGCAAATAAGATGGAATAAGAAAGCTGAATTATATTAATCAAGAAGTATCAAATCAAGTACATAACCAGTAGCTTCATCAAAATATTACAATAAGGGAGCCTAGCTCAACCATTCGAACCTATTAAACCATTTAGACTATCTATTTATAACAAAAAAGTAAAGGCAACAGTGGGAGGTGCGAGTTGGCCTTCCTCCCATGAAATTATCCAAATAGTTGTTTCCTCTAACAACTAAGCTAACAATTGTGCTATAAAAAAGGAAAATGTTGGCCACTAATCCAACCAACTTTAAACTGACTTGATATTCTTTGATGTGCATCTCCTTGCATGCCAAGTGTCTTGTAGAGGCTTGTAAATTTTCATCATGCTGCCAGCTACCATCTCATCCCTTCTCCACATCATCAACCACTCACAAGGATGATAATTAAAACCCCTTGATTCTTGGTACCTATTGGTAGCGTCATTTGATAACGCTCTGGGTAGTGAGATTTTGTAGTGCCTCCACCAAATTCTATGTAATTCCATAGCGCAACCTCCAAAATAGGTATGTAGAATGGGTAGCACAGAGCCTGTGTGTCTATGTGCAAAATTCATCCTCTGTTAAAAATTTGGTAGCGTCAAAGCCTGTGTAATTCACTCTATGTGTGAATTTCGGTAGCGTCTGCCTGTGTACCTGCGCGCAATTCGGTAGCACCAATGTTGAACTGATCAAGTTGAATGTGTAGCACCCGACCTCAAAACGAATTTGGTATCACCTTGTGGAATACGCAACACAATCATTTTGTTGCTTAATATATTTGGTAGCACCCCGGGAAGTTAGCAGCGCCATCGCTACACTAGTCTTAGGAAATTAGGTAGCAGACTGATAGTATATACGAATTAGACAATTCTGTGGCACCATAGCACGACGAAATCTCTATGTTATTTCTGTTTAAGAGATCAACTCTTTGCAAAGCACCCAAAACCCTGAGTTGTATGCATTAGAAGCCTGCAAAGCCAGTATAAGTGGCAAAAAGTAATACTTCGTCAATCACTTATCTTTGCAAAAAGGGGCCATTCTAAAAAATGGAGCTCAACTTTCACCAATCACTTCATCAACCTGACACTCCTTCTTGTGGAAGGAGGACTTCCCTTTGGCACATCAACATGCTTCCCTTTAGTAGTAACATGCTTCTTCACTGGAGCTATGCTTTTCTTGGCTACTGGTTTCTCCTTTTCAATAGCAGCTTCAACCAACACATTCAAGTTTCTTTGATCCATCTCATCCTTGAATTGTTGCAACTGTGCTTTGAGATTTCTATTCTGAGATTGAAAGTATTTGTTTTGTCTATAAAGGTTCTTGAGTTTCCTATGGATATTCTTGCTACAAATATTGCTAAATCAAGAGTGTGGTTGTAACCATCCATGAGTTCTTTCATCTTAATCCTTTCAGATAGGCTTTCTGATTTTAAACGAGCCACCTCCTTCCTAGCTTCCTTGAGTTGTTTAATCAAACTTTTGAAGGTTTGGTTGCTAGGTGGAGTGGTGATGTGGATAGTCTCAACAGGATTTTTCGTGGCTTCATCTTCCTGTTGCACAGGGACTACCTCTTCCATCTCAATAGGCTTCTCAATGCCTTTGCCCTTATCTCTCTTCTTCTTTAGAATGGAATCCTTTGTAGAACTTGTTCTTCAACAACCCCTTTGAGAGATGATGACCTTGTGAAAGACTTTCTGACCTTTATGCTAGCTGTTGAAGGAGATGAAGAGAAGTGTAGTTTTCTTCTTTTTTCTTCCTTTCTTGGCTTTGGCTTTAGTAAAGGAAGGGACCTCTTCTAATTCTGGTGCAGGAGGGGGTGAAAGGTTTCTCTATGGAGAATGTTAGGCCTCCCTCTTTGTTTCTACAACTTCCTTAATGACCTCTTGGTCTTGAGTAGGGGCCTTACTCTTTCTTTTCTTGTTGGTTCATGTTGGAGCAGCACTGGTGGATGGTAAAGGACTTGGTATCTTTGAATGAGGAGTGGTTTTTATGTCCAATTTCATGTGAGCAGAAGTAATGAATTGTTCCCATGATATGTTCCTCTTTCTCAACTCTTCAAAAACCAACATTCTAATCAACCCAGAATGAAAAATACTAGTATCCATGGCCTTTGATTTGGATTGAACTCTATCTGACATTTTCCATATGCTTCTCAACAAATAGAAAGGAATGTTCATTTCATCTTTTCTAGTAAAATGTAGCAGAAGCCTTATATGGTACTGGTATAGTGTATTAAACCTCCCTTCACATGTGAAGTACCTTTGGATGATCTTCAACATCTTATCAAACTCTTCAACTAGATGACTTCTTGGTACCCCTTTGGACAGGTTGTCAGTTTGATACTCTGGATTAAGGAAGTCTTTGGAAAAGGATGCATTCAAGGCCATGGATTTAAACCATTTCTCTCATGTGATAGGAATCCCCGTGGTTGATGAAATGGAGGCTTCAGACACCTCAAACTCTAGGTCCCCTTTCTTACTCTTCAGGCCATCAAAATGTGAGGCAAATTGCCTTGCCACCTCAGGATGACCCCTCTTCAAGTTTTGGAAGAAATCAAGGCAGCCCACCCTTTGAAAAAATTCTCTAGCCATGGGCTCTGCTGCAAATAAATGCATGTCTACAGGCTCAGTTCTAACCACAATACCTCCCTTGTGTGATTTCTTCTTCTGAGGTGCCTCCATAATTTAGGATGAAAGGTTTAAAAGCTATGGTATAGTGATGGCCAGGAAAACAAAAGAGTCAGACTTCAATAAGAATTTGATAGTGAATAATGGCTCCCCTTTCTAGGAATCTCCCCTAACTCAAACTCCTTGTTGGCTTAGGAAAAAATGGTTGTGAATTTCCCTCCCTTTGATTGTTCACAAATATTAAAACTGGAAAGTTGACGATAACATCGAGTGCTTCAGATGTTTAGGAGAGCATCACAAGCATATCGGCATCCAAATGCACCTCAACAACCGATCCGGTAGTGCCACTGCCAACTGGTCTGAACTGGTAGTTTTTGCAGCGCAAAGTTTTGAACTTTCAAAATTTAAAAACCATTAGCAAGCTCATAAAGATTGAATCCTCGAAGGCATATTTTAACTAACCACGTTGTTGAAAACAAGGCAGACATGACATCAACACTATATTAACAAATCATGGTAAAGGATGAAGGATAGGGAGTGCACTACGAAAACTCCTGGTGAGTTGGCAGAGCTCCCTTTTTAAAAAGTTGATTTAACCATTATAAGAGGACAAAGGGACAACATGGGAAGGATATGAAGGCATGAGTGAGGAGAGTGACATGTCAAGTCAAGTTGGTCGTGGGGCGAGTCAGGCTTAGTGTCAAGTCATGAAGGGGATCAAAACATAAGCTAATAGAATGAACCTAGGCCAAAAGTTTATGTGAGGATCAAAACTTGAGTCATGACTTAAGCCTTTATTTATTCAAGTTAACTTAAGTAAATCACACCTTTAAGTAAAAAATCAAAAATTTCAAAAACTAAAGGCTTAGAAAAAATTAAAACTAAGGGCTAAACACCCAAGACAACTTAGTGTGATAACATTGCCTCCACAGGGGATGGCATTCTCCATGTGGACTGCCAAGAACAAGTAGTTTCATTGCCTTATCCTAGGGATATGGGGTCACTTATTAAAACAAAAATAAAAGAAAGATGGTATTTACAATGGCATGGAAATTCACTCATGGCTCAAGCGAAGTATTTTTTTAGAAAATTCCCATTGACAAGGCCACCAAAAACTTCAACATCCTCCAAATTCTACAACTTGTAAGTGCTATTCGAAAATACGTCAGAAATTTTGAAGGGATCGATCCACAAGGCTTCAAATTGATCGTGCTTTCCTTTGTATTGCTTTGGTGCATCCCACTTGAGCACTAGATCTCCTAGCTGGAAATACTCTCTGTTTACCTTCTTGTCGAAAGTCTGCTTGATCTTTTGTTTATGGTCATGTGATTTATCCAGGAGTTGCTCCTGAGTCTGTTGCACTTCTACTAGTTGTTGTATCATTTAGATCATATCATTTGGTTCTCCTTTATAGTCTTGGAATAATTTTTCCATGGGCAAGGCAAGCTGAGAAGGAAAGATGGCCTCAACTTCATACACAAGATGGAAAGGAGAGACACCAAGAGATCTCTTTGTTGTTTCTCTATCAGCCCACAAAGAAAATTTGCGCTTTGAATCCCATGCTTTCTTGTTGTCCTCTAACAGTCTCTTGATAATACTTATAAGGATTTTGTTAGAGGACTTTGTCAGTCCATTCCCTTGGGGGTAGTAAGGATTAGAGTGAATCAAAGTGATTCCAAAATGTTCACAAAACTGGATCAATGGTTCATCCTTGAAAGAAGCAACATTATTAGTGACAATTTTGTTTAGACAACCAAATCTCGCCATAATATCCTCAAGAAAGCCAATGATCACCTTGTGGGAAGCATTCCTTGTAGGTATGGCTTCTATCCACTTAGTAAAGTAATCAGTGGCAGTCAAGATCCACCTATGTTGACCACTTGAAGCAGGATGAATTTCCCCAATAAAATCTAGGCCCCACTGCTGAAAGGGTCCTGAAGCTACCATGGGCTTCAATGGAAAAGACTTGAGCTGTTGTTTTCTAGAAAATTTCTGACATTTGACACATGCTCTGATATTTGCACAAACATCGGTGAATAAACTAGGCTAGAAATACCTAGCCCTGAGAATCTTATATGTTGTGGTTCTCCAAAAGTGATGCCCCCCACATAAACTGTCATGAAAGTCAGACATAATATTTTGGGCTTCTTGTGAGTCTAGGCATCTCAAAAGTACTCTGAAAGGATCTTTCCAATACAATACTTGATCAATAAGACAATATTTAATTGATTTGAGCTTCAAAGCTCTCATCTTGTTCTTTTCCATACCATCAGGAGGTTACAATTTTTGTATAAAAAATACAATTTCCTTGTACCAGATGCATTCTGCCAATGGAGGGTTGACTTGAGAATCTTTATTAGACAATTCAACCTGTTGATTTTCTGAGCAAGTGTTGATGAAATTAACCCCCAAAGCTTTGAAATTAGATTCAGCCAACAACCTGGCTAAACCTTGGCCTTTAACCAATTTGGTGGGCTTTATTTCAAGATCAAATTGAAGGATTTTGGCAATCTGCATGCTCATTTTTCCGTCCATGTCAAGTTGAATGAGAATTTCCTTCACAGAAGTTGAAGGAACATATGCAATGACTCTTTAATGCAACACATAAACTCTGAAAGCCTTGAGATATTTGACCAATGCATAGGCCTGCTTATCCATGATGTCATATTTTAATTCAGCATCTCTCAATGCTCTGATGAAAAAAGCAATGGGCTACTCTAATCCTTCAACATTCTTCTGCAATAAAACAGTTGCTACTGTGTCAAATGAAGCAAAAGAAAAAATCAAAAAATCCTTGGAGTAGTCAGGACTAATGAGCACAAGGGCATCAGTCAAGGATTTCTTTATTTGATCAAAAAAATAACGAGATTCAACAGTCCATTTGATTTCATTTCCTTTCCTCAACATAACTATAATATGTTTTACCAACTTAGCAAAATTTGAAACAAACCTTCTCAAAAAATTATTTTTTCCCAAGAAATACTGAACTTCCTTCTTGGATCTAGGGAGTGACAAGGTTTGGATAGCTTCTACCCTGATGGAATCAATCCTTACCCCTTTAGTTGTAATTTCCCCTCCTTCATGGAAAACAATGATTTTTTTGGATTTAAAGAGAGACCAAATTTTCTGCATTTTAAGAAGACCTTTTTAAAATGATCATAATGTTCTTTATCAGATTGTGAGAACACTATTATGTCATCTAAATAGATGACTACAAACTTTTTCTTCTCTCCAATTAAGTCTATGTACATGGCTCGTAGAAAGCTCGCCCCTGCGTTCATCAATCCAAAGAGCATCTTAGGGTACATGAATGTACCCAAAGGAGTGGTGAAGGTTGTCTTCTCTCTATCTTATGGAAAGACAGAGATTTGGTTGTAGCCAGAAAATCTATCAATCATAGACATCCTAAATGCACATGTCACCCTCTATAATATGTGCTCCATCTTTGGCAAAGAGTAATTATCCTTCTTAGAGCTTCTGTTCAGATTCTGGAAATCGACACAAAGTCTGATTTCCCCATTCTTTTTTCTCACTGAGACCAAGTTGGCCACCCATTCAGAATACCTCAAAGGAATAATAATATTTGCATCCAAAAGATTTTTTACCCCTTTTTCCATAATAGGCAGCAACATAGGATTTATTTGTCTCGGCTTCTGCCTAAATGGTTTGGTCTCTTCCTTCAATGGGATCTTGTGTTCTATGATGCTTGTGTCGTATTTTATGAGATATTCATAGGTCCAGGAAAACACATCAGGAAACTCCTTTAACGGCTCATCATATTCAACCATTTGTTCCTTTGATAAGTTGCTTGACAACTTGACATATTTTGGATCATTTTACGTACCCACATTACATTCAGTTACATCAACATCAGTATTTGACCCTTTACCCTTCACTACCACAGCATTCTTGTCAAATAATATTTCCAAAGGAACTAGTCCTTTTGGAATGTGGTTGCTAGGCAACTGAACAATATGATGATTAACAATTTTGTTTAGAAAAAACATCAGCATGAGGATTATTTTCAAAATCATGATCTTCATCAATATGTAATGCAAAAAACTCATCAACCGTCTCAAGGAATCTTTTGATCTCAATATCATCCTCAAACACCTTCCAATGCTTGACATTGTCATGTATAGAGGGTTTATATTTCACGTCTACATCATACTTGA
This sequence comes from Picea engelmannii, assembly GCA_009831015.1. Taxonomy (NCBI): domain Eukaryota; kingdom Viridiplantae; phylum Streptophyta; class Pinopsida; order Pinales; family Pinaceae; genus Picea; species Picea engelmannii. The sequence goes on along the minus strand of ML800349.1, from coordinate 9,525 downwards.
GTTTAGGTGGAAAAGGGACTCTGAAATTGCTTGTTGATACAACCAAAAAATCATCCATGGTATTATCTTCTCTTGGAATAAATGAAATGTTGAAAGCTGAGAAGAAACTGTCAACTAGGTCCCACACTTCATTTCTATAAGTTTTAAGCCTAGGGTGATTAGCTTGATAAAGATTTTTAATCTGATGGACAATCAATTCATCATCCCCAAAAACTGATAGCTCTTCAATCCCCATGTCTTTTGCAGCCCTTAAACCCAAAACAATAGCTTCGTACTCTGACACATTATTGGTAGTTTCAAATTCTATCTTGTAGGAAAAATATATAGTCTCTTGAGTAGGTGAAACAAGGACCACTCAAACACCAACACCTCCCTAGAAGAGGCTCCATCAAAGAACATCTTCCAGACAGAGGTGGTTGGAGGAGAATCTTCACAAAAAGTAATGGATTGTTTTCTGATTTCAAGAGGAGGTTCAGGAGCATCAGTGAGCTGCAATATACTGGATCCCAAATAAGTATCAAGTGAAAAAATAGGATGGTTGGTGGGGTTTGATTCGTCACTAATAATGTAGGCCAACTGAGCTTCCCTATAAAGTCTTCTATGCTCCCCCCTAAACACAGGAATGGTAGCATAAGTGAGATCCATCTGCAAGGTTCCCCCAAGTATTTTTATCCAAGATCTTGACAAGAGCATGCCAAACTTGGGGGGAACATCAACCACCATGATATCCATAACCACACTTTTCATGGGCAACTGAAACAATGTCACAACCACATCTTTGATGACCCCAAGACACTTCACTTTCCTAGAGTCAAAATAATATAAGTCATGGTAGGTCTTTGTGATTTCTAATCCAAGTTCATCCATGACAGTTTTTGGCATGAGATTGTGAGATTCCCCTGATTCCATCAAACAATTATGCAACACCTTATCATGTATGTTCAGTGATGTATAGAAGGGAGGGGATGAATCATCTCTATCTTCTATCAAAGGTCCTAAGATGACTGCTGGCTTTTCATCCTAAAGGTTTATTGAATCAGTGGCATTTGAAGAGGATTCAGGCTGCAACATTTTGGAAAGATATTTTTTTAATTCTTCATTTTTTATCAACTCCAAAAAAGGTACATGGATCTTGATTTTTTGGATCTCACTCTCAAAACTGAAATAAGATGAAGATTTTAGAATCTCTTTGGCCTCTGGGTAGGATTCTTGACGAGAATTTGGGGGCTTTGAGCATCTTTTTCTTTACTGCCAGCTGTCACAGCCTTGGCAGAATTTTCTTTTTGGGTAGGCTGATCAGAAGCATCAGTCTTTTCCTCATTCTTTTTGGATCTCAGATTATATCTATTTGGATTTTCTTTTGCCTTCTCTCCCTTACTCAGTTCATGTATTTGATTATCCATCAGGGATTCCTCATATGGAGATTGGGTCAAGTGAGGAAATGGGGATGTGTCACCTAAGTAATGGATCTCAGGATCAACTTCTTCATCCTCTCCTTCTTCATCAACAACACGGTTGTTTTGTAAAGGTGTTTGTACCTTTTGATCATCCCTATCTCTGTTTCTTGGATCTCTTGGAAGGATTTGAGGAGCATTATTGGGTCTCCTGAAGTTACCTATGTTATCATCATTTTGAGTATTTCTATAGGTCTGTTTTCCTTCAAGTTTTAACTTTTCCATCTCAACAGAAAGAGATTTTACTAATTTGGTAAGTCCATCAACTTGAAGATGAATAATAGAGGAATCATAGGTTGAGGCTTCAATTCTATTTTTCCTCTTGTCCCTATCATATTTTCCCCTAAGTTTGTTAGATGCTACCATGTTAGATTCTACCTCCAAGGCTACATCTTGCATATGAGCTAAGGAGGCTGATCTTCTTTCTCTCAGTGGAAGGAAAAACTCAGGGTCAAAAGCACTGGCATAGGTGATTTTTGTAGAGTTTTTTGTAGGCTTTATCTTAGCAGGGATATTATTGTACATTTCGTTGAAACTTTTAGAGAAGTTAGAGATAGGCTCTCCCTCTTTCCTCTTTCGGGATCCAAATTCTGTGATATAATACAAAAAATCATTTTTGTCCCCCCATTGTCTCAAAAAGGCATCATCTAACGCCTCAATCCCAATAATGGATCCAAGAGCCAAACCCCTAAACCATTTCCTAGCCTCAAGGCTTTGGACAAACCCTCTCATCCACACATCCTCATTTTCAATGTTTTGATTGTTTTCATAACTGTAGAAGGAAGCAAGGTGTTCTTCAACAGTTATGTCTTCCTCTCTTGTGAATTTGGGCATGTATTTTAGATAATCTCCAGTAGGGAGAGCACTCATTGGTTGAGGTAAGATAAGAGGGGTGTATCTTACAGCCACTATGGAATCCATCCTATTTCAAGGAGGGTTAGCACCTACCATTGGATTTTGGACTCTAGGTGAACAAGGAGGAGAATGAGACTTGACTATGTGCAGCTTAGGAGAAAAAGGAATGTAGGAAGGAGGAAACTCAGTTTTCATAGAAGAAGACTGAGTCTTGGAATAAGATGGTATAGGCTGTAAGGGAGATGAGGTTTCCTCCCCTTTGGCTGCAGAAATTTTGACAGGAGGAGGAGTAACAAAGACTAAGGTAGGAAAATATTCAAGACTCTCAAGTCTAAACCTCTTCACAATGTCAGGGGAAGTAAGGATTTTAAAAAAAAATCTTTCAATTTAGGGTCAAAAGAGGAGTATTCAACAGGGAAATTTTCAAAATCTATATTCCTAGATACTTCAGCAGAAGGTAAATGAAGAATACTTGATATAGCAACTAGAGTATTAAGAGTGGAATCAGGCAACTAGCCAATAGTACGTGTGGCAGTATCAGGAAAAATTTTCTGAGAAGATTTTCCCTTCATGATTATCTCCTCTGGGTTAGCCTCAGGTGGAACCAAAGGTAGTTGTGGAGTGGACCTCGTCTGTCTGCCTTTAGGAGCCACAGTTGAAACAATGGAGTCGCCAGGTGCAAGATGCAATCTTCGATGTACTGAGTTCTAATGCACCTTCAAAACCAGTAAGCTTTGTCGTTCAATCCCAGAGAAATGTCTTCAATTCGTTCCCTGGCAATGATGCCAAGAATGTTAGCACTAGGAATCACCCTTAGATTTCATAGAAGGTAAGTTGAGTAACCATCATGTTATATGTAAATGTAAATGAGTTTAAAGAGGTCAAATGGATAAAACTCGAGATAATAATGTTCTAACTCAGAAATTTGGGCTAGCATGCACAAGAAATTGAGGTCTTTATCAACTTCAATCAGTGAGTGGGAGTAAAGGTGAATAGAGAGAAGACTTTGGTGAGGAAAATGTATAGGTCTACTATGGACATCATGTCTTCAAGTAACCTAGGGAGGAAAAAACTCAAACACGAGATCTTTTTGAATTCAAAGCTTTAAGGAAACTGAAGAACATCATAACAATACTATAATCAAACATTCACCATAATACAACTATAACAATCCATGTGAATCATTCAATCATGAATACTCCAATATCAGAGGAAAATAAGATGGAATAAGAAAGTTGACTTATATTAATCAAGAAGTCTCAAATCAAGTACATAACCAGTTAACCAGTAGCTTCATCAAAATATTACAATAAGGGAGCTTAGCTCAACCATTCGAACCTACTAAACCATTTGGACAATCTATTTATAAAAAAAAAAAAGTAAAGGCAACAACTGGAGGTGTGAGCTGGCCTTCCTCCCATGAATTTCTCCAAATAGTTATTTCCTCTAACAACTAAGCTAACAATTATGCTATAAAAAAGGAAAATGTTGGCCACTGATCCAACCAACTTCAAACTCACTTGATCTTCTTTGATGTGCATCTCCTTGCATGCCAAGTGTCCTGCAGAGGCTCGTAAACTATCATCATGCTTCCAACTACCATCTCAACCCTTCTCGACATCATCAGCCACTCACAAGGATGATAATTTGAACCCCTTGATTCCTAGTACCTGTTGGTAGCGCTCTGGATAGCGAGACTTTGTAGCGCCTCCATAAAATTCTCTATAATTCTATAGCGCAGCCTCCAAAATAGGTATGCATAATGGGTAGCACAGAGCATGTGTGTCTCTGTGCGAAATTCATCCTCTGTTCAAAATTCGGTAGCGTCAAAGCCTGTGTAATTCAATCTCTGTGTGAATTTTGGTAGCACCTGCTTGTGTATCTGTGCCCAATTTGGTAGCACTAATGCTGAACTGATCATGTTGAATGTGTAGCACCCGACCTAAAAATGAATTTGGTAGCACCATGTGGAATTCGCAGCCGCCATCATTTTGATGCTTAATATATTTGGTAGCATCCTGGGAAGTTAGCAGCGCCATCACTACACCAGACTTAAGAAATTAGGTAGTGCTATAGGTAGAAGACTGATAGTATATACTAATTAGACAATTTTGTAGCGCCATAGCGCTACAGAATGTCTATGTTATTTCTGTTGAAGAGGTTAACTCTTTACAAAGCACCCAAAACCCTGATTTGTATGCATTAGAAGCCTATAAAGCCTGTATAAGTGGAAAAAAGTAATACTTCCTCAATCTCTTATCTTTGCAAAAAGGGGCCATTCTAAAAAATGGAGCTCACTTTTCACCAATCACTTCATCAACCTGACACTCCTTCTTGTGGAAGGAGGACTTCCCTTTGGCACATCAGCATGCTTCCCTTTAGTAGTAATAAGCTTCTTCACTGGAGCTATTCTTTTCTTGGCTACCGGTTTCTCCTTTTCAATAGTAGCTTCAACCAACACATTCAAGTTTCTTTGAGCCATCTCATCCTTGAATTGTTGCAACTCTGCTTTGAGCTTTCTGTTCTGAGACTGAAAGCCTTTGTTTTGTTTATAAAGGTTCTTGAGTTTCCTACGGAGAGGTTGGGCTCTTCTTGCTGCAAATATTGCTAAATCAAGAGTGTGGTTGTAACCATCCATGAGTTATTTCATCTTAATCCTTTCGGATAGGATTTCTGATTTTAAACGAGCCACTTCCTTCCTAGCTTTCCTGAGTTGTTTAATCAATATTTTGAAGGTCTGGTTGCTAGGTGGAGTGGTGATGTGGACAGTCTCAATAGGATTCTTCATGGCTTCATCATCCTGTTGTGGGACTACCTCTTCCATCTCAAAAGGCTTCTCAATGCCTTTTCCCTTATCTCTCTTCTTCTTTAGAATGGAAGCCTTTGGTAGGACTTGTTCTTCAACAACCCCTTTGAGATTTGATGACCTTGTGAAAGGATTTCTAACCTTTGTGCTAGATGTTGAAGGAGATGAAGAGAAGTGTAGTTTCCTTCCTTTCTTGGTTGTGGCTTTAGTAGAGGAAGGGACCTCTTCTAATTATGGTGCATGAGGGGTTGAAAGCTCTCTCTGTGGAGAATGGTAGGCCTCCCTCTATGTTTCTGCAACTTCCTTAATGACCTCCTAGTATTGAGTAGGGGCATTACTCTTTCTTTTCTTGTTGGTATCTTTGACTGAGGAGGGGCTGCTATGTCCAATTTCATGTGAGCAGAAGCAATGAATTGTTCCCATGAGATGTTCCTCTTTCTCATCTCTTCAGAATCCAACATTCTAATCAACCCATAATGAAAAATACTAGTATCCACAGCCTTTGATTTGGATTGAACTCTATCTGACATTTTCCCTATGCTTCTCAACAAATAGAAAGGAATGTTCATTTCATCTTTACCAGTAAAATGCAGTAGAAGCCTTATATGGTATTGGTATAGTGTATTAAACCTCCCTTCACATGTGAAGTACCTTTGGATGATCTTCAACATCTTATCAAACTCTTCAACTAGATGACTTCTTGGTACCCCTTTGGATAGGTTGTCATTTTGATACTTTGGCTTAAGGAAGTCTTTGGAAAAGGTTGCATTCAAGGCCATGGATTTAAACCATTTCTCTCATGTGATAGGAATCCCTATGGCTATTGAAATGGAGGCTTAAGACACTTCAAACTCTAGGTCCTCTACCTTAGTCTTCAGGCCATCAAAATGTGAGGCAAATTGCCTTGCCACCTCAGGATGACCCCTCTGCATGTTTTGGCAGAAATCAAGGTAGCCCACCCTTTGAAAAACTTATCTAGCCATGGGCTCTGCCTCAATTAAATGCATGTTTGTAGGCTCAATTCTAACCAAAGTACCTCCCTTGCGCTATTTCTTCTTCTGAGGTGTCTCCATAGTTTAGGATGAAAGGTTTAAATCTATGGTGCAGTGATGGCCAGGAAAACAAAAGAGTCATACTTCAATAATAGATTGATATTGAATAATGGTTGCCCCTTTCCAGGAATCTCCCCTAACTCAAACTGCTTGTTGTCTTAGGAAAAAATGGTTGCGAATATCCCTCCCTTTGACTGTTCACAAATCTTAAAAATGGAAACTCGGCAATAACATGGAGTTTTGCAGATGTTTAAGAGAGTATCACGAGCATATCGGCATCCAAATCCACCTCAACAACCGATCCTGCAGTGCCACTACCAACTGGTCCGAACTGGTAATTTTTGCAACACAGAGTTTTGAACTTTCAAAATTTGAAAACCGTTAGCAAGGTCATAAAGATTGAATCATTGAAGGAATATTTTAACTAACCACGATGCTGAAAACAAGGCAGACATCACATCAGCGCTATAATAACAAATCATGATAAAGGATGAAGGACATGGAGTGCGCTACAGAAACTCCTAGTGAGTTGGTAGTGCTCCCTTTTCAAAAAGTTGATTTGACCATTATAAAAGGACAAAGGGACAACATGGAAAGGATACGAAGGCATGAGTGAGGAGAGTGATATGTCAAGTCAAGTTGGTTGTGGGGTAAGTCAGGCTTAGTTTCAAGTCATGAAGGGGGTCAAAACATAAGCCAAGAAAACGAACCTAGGCCAAAAGTTTATGTGAGGATCAAAACTTGAGTCATGAATTAAGCCTTTATTTATTCAAGGTAACCTAAGTAAATCACACCTTTAAGAAACAAATCAAAAGTTTCAAAAACTAAAGGCTTAGAAAAAATTAAAACTAAGGGCTAAACAACCAAGACAACCTAGTATGATAACAAAATGGGTTTACAAATTGAAGGAAGAATATGGAGGAAAAAATCGGTACAAGGCTAGACTTGTTGTAAATGGGTTTGCACAAAATAAATGTATAGATTTTGATGAAATATTTTCTCATGTTGTTAAAATGAATTTAATTGAGACTATTTTAAGTCTTGTGGCAGTAGAAGATTTGCATCTTGAACAGTTAGATGTAAAAATAGTTTTTCTCCATGGATATTTGGAGGAAGAGATTTATATATAACAACCACAGGGGTATGAGGTCAAAGGGAAGGAGAATTCAGTATGCATGTTGAAAAAGAGCTTGTATGGCCTAAATCAAGCTCCAAGGCAATGGTATTTGAATTTTGACAGGTTTATGACAGAACAAGGTTATAGTAGATGTCATTCTAATCACTGTGTTTATTTTAAAAATCTAGAAAATGGAAGCTATATTATCTTGTTATTGTATGTAGATGACATCTTGTTGCAGGGTCTAATGTGTAGGATATAAATGTGCTCAAGAAGAAATTAGCTAATTCAATTGGGATGAAGGATTTGGGTGCTGGAAAGAAAATCATTGGTATGAGAATAACAAGAGACGGGAAAAATCGCAAATTAACATTGTCTCAGGGTGAGCACATAGAGAAGGTGTTGGAAAGGTTTAGAATGCAAAACCAATTAGTACACCTTTGGCTAGCCATTTAAAATTAACTAAGGAAATGTGTCCCAAGACACAAGAGAAGATATAATACATGTCCAGGGTCCCTTATTCATGAGTTGTTGGCAGCTTGATGTATGCAATGGTTTGCACGACACCAGATATTGCACATGTAGTGGGAGTTGTGAGCAGGTATATGAACAATCTAGGTAAAGAACATTGGAAGGCAGTAAAGTGGATTCTCAGGTATTTGAGAGGTATTGTTACTAATGCATTATGTTTTGGAGGTTCATACATTATTCTATAGGGATATGTTGATTCAGATATGGCAGGTGATAAAGATAGCAGGAGGAGCATCACAGGGTATGTTTTTACTATAGGTGGAACAATAGTAAGTTGGATTTCGAAACTGCAAAAGGTTGTTGCACTTTCAACAATAGAAGCGAAGTATTTTGTTGCTACAGAGGCTAGTAAAGAAATGATTTGGTTACAGAGGTTTATGGAGGAATTGGGAAATAAGAAGGAGAATAGCAGGTTGTACTGTGACAGTGAGAGTGACATTCATATTGCAAATAAATCAGCCTTTCATTCGAATACTAAGCATATACATATCAGGTACCAATTCATATGATCCATCTTGGAAGATGGACATTTGAAGTTGGAAAAGATACACACTAGCCAGAATCATTCAGACATGTTAACAAAGGGAGTAACCAAGGAGAAATTGAGTTCCTGCTCAGTTTCAGTTGGTCTTCAAGCATGAAGGTGAAGATGAAAAATTTTCCAGGTCAAAGAAGTATCATAGTTTAGCAGATACAATAGCGATGGAGTTGTTGAGATCAGTCTCCAAATGGGAGATTGTTGGTTGTGGAGCATGATTATCTTCCTGATTCAGAGGTCTTTGTTTTTAGCCGTGTTTATACCCCATGAATAATTTACACCCCAGAAGAATGTACACTCCTCCATGTGAGGGAGTGCAAGGGGAGTTACCCTTCTGCGAGGTCTAAGGGCAATCGGGCCCCTGGCGGGGGTTTGGGGGCTAGGGCCCCGAAGGAAAAATTGTCTTGTAAATGTATGTTTTAATTTCATAGTAAATCTATACCATTCATTATAAGGTCACAAATCTGACGGTAGAAGTTATGTTAGGGTTTTTTTCCCTAGAAGGAAACCCTCTTTTATGAGGGAAATATATTGCGGCTATGTATCATTGCAAATATTGTATTTTGAGAGAGAAGACTGTGAGAGGAAGAAGATGAAGTTATGGCAGGTGTGTTGTAGGTTGTATCCCTTCATTTGCTAGATAATAATAAAGGAAGGACCTGGTAATTTCTCTGGTGGACGTAGCTCACACTGGGTGAACCACGTATATTTGTGTCTCTATTGTATTGTGTAGCTTGTGTGTTTTATTTCCACATTTTTTTATTTTATTGCTCCACGATCCTATTTTTTCTAACACTCTATAACATATAAGTTCCATTTCTATACATAGATAATTCATGTCATTTTACAAGGTTTTAAACCATGAATTTTAGGTTACTTGTGCATACATTCAAGACAGGATAACCAATATGGAATGAACTTAACATACATGACAAATTACAAATTCATACATCCAATTCAATCCTCAACTTATTAATATGATTTCCTTTCACATGCAAATCAAATATAGGAGATATAATATTGTGCATACAAGGAACATAGGCATACATTCATTCACTTTCCTCAACTTATGAACCTAATTTCTTTTCATAGGAAAATAAATACAAAAGAGGAATAACTATTTACACAGGAAACACAGGGCATATATTCATCCCCTATCCTTATATATTCTT